>JAIXMP010000017.1:0-600000 GCA_025677815.1 Phascolomyces articulosus
ATATACAGTACAGACAAAGACACCTCAAGAAATAAATTAAAAGTATACATGTGAGTAGTAATCTTTTTTTTTTTTTTTTTTTTTTTTTTTTTTTTTTTTTTTTTTTTACATATAATAACACATTTTGTTGGTTCACAACATCTACAGGAAAATGCTATTATAATATAATATATATGCAATACACACATTATTGACTAGTCGTTTTTATAACTTAGATGGTAACAAAAACAAGCAAAGGTATTTCTTTCTTCTTTTGAATTTGTGCTTAAAGTGTATTAATAGTAAGAAAGTTAAAAGCCTAATACCAGAAACAAATAACAGACAACATAGAATTATTGCAGTACAATAGAATTTTTTGCTACTACTTTTGGATAGTATTGTTACAATGTAACAAGGAATCCTTTTGGTGTTTTTTCTACGATCCCTGATTTCCTCTGGTACGTTACTGGAATTCTCTTTTTCTCTAAATGCTGTCAAAAGGAGCAATTTTAGTTATCCTAGAAAAGGGGTGGATTATATCACATTTTTTTATAGTGACAAGCTTGCCAACTTTTAATAGATATCCCTGTTCATATCATCTGCATTATTCTTTTTGATAATATACCAATAGAGGGCTATATTGATTAATAAACTAAATAATAATAATAATAATCGTGTTTTATTTATAATTTTTACTATACTACAAACTTTGTATGTAATACTAGATTTATAGTACCACAATAGATCCAACGAAGCTCGTCGGTATCGCCTTTTGCTTATTGAATATTTGTTAATTTGGAGAGAAGCCACAATAAACAGAAAAATTCTCAATTAATATATATGATCTTATTATATGGAAATCATTCCCACAAATGTATTTTGATTTATTTTATAGCATCAACATCGATGCCCATTTTTATTACAACATGACGAACACATAGAAGCAGTAGCTCTGTTGCCTTTGGCGAAATGGAAGAAACAAAAGGATTTATGAAAGGTTTAGGCAAGAAAAAGCCTAAACCAAAGAAAGACAAGTTCAAGCGCTGGGACTTTTCTCAGTTGGTCGATTATCTGGCCACATTGACACCATGGTCTAACCTTACAACAAAAAGGGGTGAAAATACATGCTCTTTTGTGTCTCGCTACAGGATGGCGTCCTGCTTCAGATTTTGCACGTACCATGGATTCAGTTCATTTTGTTTCCAACCCATCAAATAAGCATTGGCCTGTGGAAATGGTTCTTACTGCGGTCGATGTCAAGGAAGGTGACTTAAGGATAATTTACCGATTCCCCGATTTTAGGAAAATCAAGATATTTGTCCAATAGCATGTACATATCGATATCTACAAGATACAGCAAGATATCGCTTGTCCTCCACCGACAAGCGTTTCATTTCATCTATTCCACCGCATGTCAATATAAATGGCGGTCGGTTACGCATCTGGTTCCAATTAGCCATGGCTGGAGCTAATACCAGTAATGATCATGCTGTGCACTCCGTTCGCGCAGAGGCAACAACAGCAGCACTAGAACTAGGGGCGAATATAGACGATATCCTAGCCAGTGGATATTGGTCAAGACGTTCCACTTTTGAAAAATTTAATCATCTACGTCCTTCATCCAAACCGCAATAAAGTGCAACAAAAAGAAACTCAAGCATGGCGGTTTTAAACATCAATAATCCACGCCCAAGAAAAAAAAAAGACATATACGAAGGAACATTTGCTTCCTCGTTCCTCCTCGAATACTTTTTTATTGACCATCACTATCTTTCGGTCATGGTCAAACATTTGAATATATTCTGAATATTTTTTTTTTCAAAAGTGTAATGGTGCTTTAGCAAATTAAGATCTCACTATAACTGAAGTAGTGTTCTGCTTCTACATATGATCAATTTAAAAATTGCCAAGAAAGTGAAAATAATTGGACATGACATTTCCATATTTTGTAATTCACCAAAAGTTGCTCTTTGATATCCAATATTTCATAAAAGACAAAGCTGGACTAATGGTGATATTGTTGCAGAAGTTTGCATAATAGTAACTACAATGAGTATAGACTGATAATTAATACATCAATTAATTACAATAGTTTCCTCATTATCATTTCCAAAAAAAAAAAAAAAAAGAGATGGTGCATTTTTTTTTAAAAAACTTGCCTGCAATTAAAGTCCAGTTTCAGTTGCTGCCATTGGAGTGGAATCCAATATCATGTCAGCAAACATCTTTACAGGCAGTTCATGATATATACTCGGGCGCATATAGTCCAAGTTGATCACTTCCTCCTTTGTCTTACAACCAAACGAACAAACTTGTGAATAATTATCTTTTTTTGTTTTGTTTTGTTTGGATGCTGGAGTTGATGGTAGCATTGTAAATATATTTTACGTATGTGTGATTAACTTAATTTTTGATGGAGATATGGCCATTCATACTACTGTACTTTTATTTTTTTCTACTCAGCATTGTTGCCTCCAAGAAGAAAACTAAAAATACATATGAGTAATTTTGTTAGTATATAGCGGTAGAGCAAAAGCAGCCCCGAAAGCATTTTTGAATTGTTTTATAGAAGCATTTGGCGAACTTGGTAGCATATTCTGCACACCATTCTCGGGGACGGAGGAAAAATAAATTAATTATGACTATCATACATACAGTAGTGGCTGTCATTGTCCAAAAAGAGACATTTTGGATCAAATGTTGTCCATGTTGATATATAGTGGATTCATTTAATTAGGTAAATGGTGTTTATAAAGATATCATATATTGTGATACTGTTGATTTATTATATTTATTTCACTGCTATTCATATTTAAGTTTACAGAATATGGAGATGGATTATGAATTTGCGTGATGTGCCATATTATTTATCCTTTTCAACTACCCTAATTTATCGCGGAGGCTACTCAATTTTATTAACGCGTAAAAAAAAAGCAAACGCGATTCGCGTTCCTTTTTTCTTTTTTTTTTTTTTCGCGCAGTTTTTTTCTTCTTCTTCTTTATTACAATGACCAAATCAGCCAAAAGATCAAGCACAGCGAAAGAAAAAGTACATTGCTGAAACTTTTACAACCAAAACATCATTCTTTCCATGACCTCATTGTTTAAATGTCATTTTCTTTTATTCTTACTATTTAGGAACCTGCCAAACGCGCAGCAAGACAATCAACAAAAAGTCGAAGTGTAGCGGAAATGTTTGCACAACAAAAAGGTAAATTTTAATATATATATATATATATTTTGATATAATAATAACCATGGGTTTTGTTTGATTGAATTATTTTGTTATTATTTTTATTTTAAAAAACAGGAAAACGTGCAACGAGTTCGAGACGAAACCAAGATGAAGTGTCAAGTGAAGAGGAAGAAGAAGGGTCTGACAGTAATGCCAGTGATTCTGAACAAAGTGACAGTGAAGTGGAGATTAGTTCAAATAAACGACGAAAGACAGCCAAGTCTTTGGAAAAACGAGGTGGTACACAGTCCACTCGAAAACAACGAAAGAAAAAATCAACTACATCACCTACTGAAGTTTCAATTACACACGAGAGCCAACTCTTGGAACAAATTCCTTCTGAACAGAACGAAACGTTATATGGTAATTATTGGAAAAAAGACGTAGAGGATGCAAGATGAATGGGTGTAGGAGGTGGTATATTATGAAGATATATATGTATGTATATATTTGTTTTTGTGTGTAATTAATGGAAAATATGACAGATCAAGTGTCAGCTCCAGATGCAGAGATTGAAGAAATCGTCGCTGTTTGGGTTGAGCGTTATCGCCGGGATAAAGGAGATGCTTTACGAAATTTAGTGAACTTTATTATTCGGGTAAGATCAATAGAATGAGACTTAATATGATACTCGGAGAGAGATCCTGACTGTTATTTCTCGATCGACTTAGGGATGTGGTTGTATGAATGCCGTAACAAAAGACGCTTTTCATAGAGATGATATTGCCATTGCTGTTTTGGAAGAATTACAAGAAGAACTTGCCAAGGTAATGTACAAATCCTTTTTTTTTTGTTTTTTTCACACTCCAAATAATAATAATAATTATCTGGTACTCATGCAGGGGATATGTCAAAATAGTTTCCACAACCTGAATATCCTGTGATCTCCAAATCGAAGACTGGAAAAATCCTTAAACGAAACATTCTGAATTTCTTTGCCTATATGGTCGAAGTATGTCAACACGATATTATTTACGATGGATCGTTCATCGAGACATTGCAGAATTGGTTGACAACCATGTCAAGGTTTGTAACGGATAGCGGTGTGAGGGGAAAAAGGGAGATGGTGCCAAAAAATTATTCCTGCTACTTGTATCAAGCATCTAACTTAAATACATGTGTTTTGAATTTTATTCAGTTCGGTGTATCGTCCTTTCCGACACACTGCCACGATCTTGACTTTTAGAGTGGTGAAATCACTTTGTACCTTTGCTGATAAAGTCAATAAAGAACTTCAAGTCGTCACTCAACAATTGAAAACAGAAAATGAACGACAAACTAATCGTGCTCGAAATACTCAAAAGAAACGAATGCTTGAACAGCGATCACAAACTTTGAATCGAAAAAAGACCAATTTGGAGGAATACTTGAATGATTTCTTTGAAGGGTATGATTTATTTTTCTTTGCTCCGTAAAAAAAAAAAGAAAACTGGATAGGGGATCTAACATGACCATTCGGGGGGGGGGTTTAAAAAAGGGTCTTTATCCATCGATCAAGAGATGTTGAATCAGTAATCCGTGCAGAGTGTATCAAGGAGCTTTGTTTGTGGACTCAACAGTATTCAGCCCATTATACAAACAATATCTACCTTCGTCATTTTGGTTGGTCACTAAACGATTCGGTATGACTTTTATCAATATTATTATTAGCAAATGTCCATATATAGAGAAAGATGTTTATAAATATCAAGATGAAAATATATCCTTGCTAACAATTAAGTACTAATCAATTTAGAACGCATCCGTTCGATCTGAAGCTTTGAAATCCATTTCACGACTTTATCAAATTGAAAAAGTTGTCAGTTGTCTCAATGACTTTACCAAGCGATTCAAAAGACGTATTGAAGAGATCGCCTTGTATGATATTGATCTCTCCGTACGACTTCATGGCATTGAACTTTGCTATGTATTATTCCGTCACGACCATGAAATGATCAGTGATGAATGCAGAAATGAATTGATGAGTCTTGTATTTCTTGACAATGAACGACTTCAAAAGACGGTGGCTCCTCTTGTGAAAACAGTAATGGAGGCCAAAGTCTTGGATCCAATGATGGAAGAAACGGAAAAGGCATTGGGCGCTATGAATGTCGATGGAGCATCGACAACAGTAGCTGCCACATCGACTGTGGAAAAAACATGGATCTCATTCAAATGTCTTGCTACTTTCTTGGCTGAACGAATTGCTGATGAAAAGGCCAAGAGTGATTCTACGATTGATAGTTTGAATGATTCTTTGAATACAACCACAGCTGCAGTATTAGATGAGGAAAATGGAGATCAATTGGTAGCTAATGCTATTGAAGCTTTATGGAATCAAATGCCAATGTTACAGGTTGGTGATATATATTTCTTTTGTATGATGGAAAAATTTCCCTCAATACTATTTTATTTATTTGTTCTTGTCATTATTGCTTTATCTTGCAGGATTATGAAAGCTTAGCTCAATATTTGACTCGCGATCACTCAAGTTCTCATCAACAAGATGAAGAGGAGCTTGCTACTGCTGGTCCAGCTGCACCAACGCCTGTTGAAGAATGCTACCGACTTTCTGAAGAAGAAGAGGCTGTCCTTATCAAAGTGTTTGCTACATCGTTGAAATTAATTACAGAACGAGGATTTGAACAAGTGGATGGAAAGACAAAGGATAAAAAGAAGGCTTGCGTATGTAATTTATATTTGGGACTTTGGCATATTTTTGGGAACAAACTGACATAATTTCCATTTTGTATCTATCAGGACGAAGCACAATTAGAAAGCAATCGTAGTACCATTTCTCGTTATCTAGTCCAAGTTTTGCCTCGTTTATTGACAAAACATAGTGATAGTACAAGCAAGATGTTGAAACTTATTAGTATCCCGCAATTAATGAATATTAATGTCTATGCAGAATTGAGAATGCAAACTGTAAGTGATATTACAGAGAAAAAAAGATAACTTTTTTTCAAAAAAAAAATATTAAAAAAATAATGATATATTTCTAATAACCTAGGAATATGAAGAACTTTTACAAATTGTGATCAAGGTGTATATTGGTACCACTTTACCTGAACTATTACAAAATTGTGCAGAATCCCTGCATCATATGTTCAAAGTAGATCTTTTGGCAGATGTGAATGAACGACAATTCCCGGAGTTGATGGAACGTGTTACTGCACAAGTCCGTGATGCATGCCGTGGAAAGGTAATTGGTTAACGTTTGATTTATTTGTATATAGAGTGATACCATGTAATAAATCTAACTTCTTTATTAGGATATTGCCACTGCTCGATTTGATGACGATGATATTCACGCCACCACCACCAGCCTTCTTCGTCTCGACTATCTTATTAACTTTATTGATGTCACTGACATGATGGAAGAATCCGAAGATATGGATGAAGATGTAACTGAACTTGTAGGTCATTTCGTGGATCGTGCCTCTTATGGTTATAAGATTGAAAAACAAAGCAGTTTATCTGCCATGGCCATTCTTTTCCGTTATTTGGTTTGGAAATGTGAACGTGTCTCGGTGGATCCAGAACTCAAAGAAGTTGGAAGGGCCGCTCTTGGTAAAATTGAACGACGACGTGATTGGGTATTTGAAAAGTTTACTGGTATTGTCACCATGACGGATATTACCCCTCTTGCTGCTGTCAAATCCAACGTAAGTTGTCACTGTATATGAATGGGATTTTTTTTTGGATGACCCGTGTTTTGGGGGGTTTGTTGTTGTTTTTTTAATTAGGGGCGAAGGGATTCATTTAATAATAACTTGTTGATGTCGTTGTCGTTGTCGTTGTTGTTTTTTTTTTTTTTTTTTTTTTTTGATTCCAGGCTTTCGGTATCCTCATGGATCTTTACTGGATTTTTTCAAGTGACTTATTTGCCACCAATGGTCTTGATTTATTACTTCTTTCATGCTCTGAAAACATTCAAAAAGAATGTGAAAATTACATCGTTTCAGAACTTGAAAAATGGCAAGAAGCTTTGGAAAAAAAGAAGAATAAGGAGGCGGAAGACGATGATGAAGTGGATGAATTGGAAGGTGACAATGAGGATGATCAAGTCGAATATAGTGGTATTGACTTGGTGGCTAATGTGGCTCGTGCTGTTACTGCCAAGGTGCTTGATTATAAATACATGGTTCCCATTGCGGCTGAATATGGTCATCTTGAACCAGATGCAGATGATATTATCAAGGCATTTATTGAAGAGACCAAAAAGGATTTGATCGGTAATGATAGTCAAACGGACGAGGTGTGTCATATGTATATTGGTATTCTTAAGAAGGTAAATATATTATTGCACGGAGGGGTTACATGAAAAATAAGAGGACTTCGTCAATATACATTGCATATTTGTTATACATATCTCTTTCTCACAATAGATCTAATTGTTCTATTATTTGATGACAATTTAGGCATTTGAATCGCATGTCAATCAAGCCCCACGTTCCATTGATAAAAGTGTATCGTTTGCTCGATTGATATCTCAAACACTTCATATTGCCGATCAAGAAGATCCTGCACGCCACGTGGCACCCCATGTGATTTGTGATAGTATCCATATCGATGGTATCAACTTTGCACTTGAAAAAGCAGCCGAACATAAAAGTCATCGAAATCGTGCGGATATGGGAGTAGCATTGAAATTCTTTAAAGTGTTAAGTGTTTTGGTGAAACCATTGAACCGTGCACGAGATGTAGCAAAAATGTGAGACATGAACAACAAAAAAAATTATTACATTAGAATAATTCTCATCAAATGGGGGAATTTCAACTGATTTGTTTATATTATGATTTTTTTCTGTAATTTTTTTCTTTTTAGACACAAACATATTGAAAAATGCCTTGAAGAACTTGATTTGACTGTGGAACCCAATGATAAGGAGTGGGATGCATATCATACCTATATCAAAGATATTGATATGATCCTTAGAAAGAAAGGTCTTCGTTATGATAATCAACATGTTCAACAACAAGCACAACAACAGCAATAGTCACTATAAATAACAAATTCAATTCTCATAATAAAAATTTCCATAAAGTAACCCATGTTCATCTAAAACATGAATTTGATCTCTCTAGCATGATGATTTCCTTAGCGGTGTTCAGCAACTTTTTCTTTTTTTACACACGTCGTCTCTCTTTGTTTTACTATCGTTATTATTATTATTATCATTTACAATAGTTACTATTATTATATTTATATCCTCCTTTTATTATCATTTTTATTATTATTACCCTTTTTTTTTCTACATTTGACTCTTTCCCTCCCCCTCGCGTGCAAATTTTTCTCCCTATGCTTATATTACGACACAACAACTTGTCTGTGGAAGACTTATTCCAGATCGAAAGTGTGAGGATCAATTCACTTTTTTTTTTTTTTTTTGATCGAGCAGTAAAATAAATAAATAAATAGTTTTATTATTGGAATCAAAAAAGAAATAACAATAACAATACGACAATTGGTTATTTACTGTTGAAGGTTTTCTGTATAAATAAGACGAATAATAATACCATGAGAAACAGATTGAAAGAGCTAAACGAATGGCATTGTTTATTATTATTTTAGAAAATGCTAAAGATCGCTGATCCTAAACAACCTTACACGTATTCACTCGGATTCACACTCTTGGATAAACCTCGTGCCATGATTTATGGTATATTACTCGGTTATGCAGAACGTTTGGGGGTATTTAAAACATTGGACATTTCACCTTCAGAATTCCTGGATTTTTTAATCGACGTTGATCTCGGTTACCATGTGAATCCTTACCATTCGTTTTACCATGCTGCCGATGTAACTATAGTGATATATCACATGCTCTTTCAATTTGAGGTCTTGAACTATTTATCACGTATTGATGTCGCCGCATTATTCATTGCTGCTCTGTGTCACGATATCGGTCATGTAAGCGTTTTTGGATTAAAACTTTTTTTTTCTTAGCGGGGATAGGTCGATTTCAATGGAAAAAGAAACATGAATGTGGGAAATCGTAGACTCTATTTTTGGGTGGATGGAAGAATGTATACACAAAAAAAAAAGATGAATCTACTGATATATTTTTTGGTGTGGGGGAATGGGTTTAGCCTGGATGTAACAATAATTATCAAGTGAATTTACAAACGGAACTGGCTCTCCGATACAACAATAAATCAGTTCTGGAAAGTTATTCTTGTACACTGGCCATGGATTTAATATCAAAACACAAATTATTACGCAATGTGGAAAAAGTCAGTATGCAACGTACGTTATTACCTACCACGGAGGATCAGTTACGTACATCCATTATCAAGATGATCTTATCCACCGATATGGTCTTCCATTATGAATTACAAGAAAATTTAGCCAGCTTATTGGAAATTGTTGCTCAGGATACCTCTTCTGAACAACATTTGGACAACAACAGTACGTTTTCTACTTTATCTAGCCGCAGCGATACTGAAAGTTCCAGTCTCACTAATTCTATTACTACTACTGCTATTGTTTCTCCTGACTATGATACCAACAATGATACTACTACTCCTACTACCATCCATTATAATAACAACTTATCACAAGAAGCATGTTATCATGTGAGATCAAGGACGCATAGTCATAGCAATGATGATGCCAGTTCATCCCAAAGTAACAGTATGTTGAGTAGTTTATCTGCTCAAACAGAACCAACCTGTTGTCAAATGAAGGATATATTTGAAAACAAGGGGGATAAAAGTCCATTACAAAATTTCGATCAACAAAGTTATTTTGATGAAGATGTGCCACCTACCAAAATACCAACACCCATCACCACCGCGGCTTCATCTTCATCCACCTTATTGACAGCAACACCTACTATTTCTACCATGGCGTTCCTCCATGATGATAATTATGATGATACAAGTGATAAATTATTGGATTATAAAGAACGACAAATGCTTTGTCAAATCTTGTTGCACGGTGCAGATATCAGTAATGCGCTCAGGCCTTGGCCGATCTGCTGCAAGTGGTCAGATTTGGTATGTGAAGAATTTTTCCACCAAGGTGAATTGGAAAAGGAGCACGGACTTCCAGTGTCACCCAACATGGATCGGGATCAGGTGACGCAAACCACTATTGGTTTACAATTTGGCGACTTTGTAGTAAGTCCTTATTTTGAAATATTCGCTGCCATGTTTCCCAAAGCAGATGCTTTAGTCAAAGAATTGGCCAAAAATCGAAATGAATGGTTAGCTTTGGAAGCCAAACAAGAGCAAGAGCAGCAGATGGATGGTTCAATAGAGCAACCCATGAATGACGACAGAGATCAAATCAAGGCACCCAATACACCAGATATAGAAGCACAAAAGCAATTACACTCTTATCCCAATAGTAATCAAAGTAGTCCTCATCATTATTATCAACAATTGGAAGTGGATAATCGTGGACGACAACCTACAGATATGTTACCTGATCGTCATATTTTGAATCCATCGGGTCGTCGTGTCAGTGTAGCAGCTGGCATGATTGTCATTCCTGACGAATTAGAAGAACGGGTAATTGGATCTGGAAAATCACGTCGTAAATATTTGGGACTTCGTAGCATCAGTGATACAGGGATTAATAAAGATCAACTTCCACCCGAATTACCATCACCTTATCATCGAAAAGCGTCGTCACCGGTATTAAATGTCATTGGTCAGGATCGAATTCGACGAAAGAGTGAAGAACCAAGTTATTATTTGTATCGTCATCAATTAAAAGTGGAAGGTGGAAGGAGGTTAAGTCGAGGTGATCTAGTTGATAAATGTCTAGAGCGTCAAAGAAGAGTAGCATCTCCTCGGTAACACACACAAATGCACAATTTTCTTTCTCCCCCCCAATTCGATTATTAGTACTAAACAAAGCCATCATAAAACAGTCTCCTCCGTAGCAACACACATACTCACCCACTTTAACACTTATTCAATCACCCCTCTTTTCTTCTAAGCGCTATTTTTTTTTAAACTCTCTCCGCATTTTACTCTCGTCTTGGCACACCCAAAAAAAAAAAAAAAAATTCACTCCTTTTTTTTGAAGTTATAAAAATAAAAATTTAACCTCTTTTTTTCTTTTCCCCTTTCTTTTTCCTTCAATTTTTTTTTTACTTGACTTTTACTCCGCAACCAAAAATACATACTCATCAGCCAACCGATTTATATATAAAACAAGATGTTCTTTTTCGATTTGGTCTTATTGGCCTTTTTGACTTTACTAGCCATTCATCCAAACTTTTTCTCCAAAATTGGGAATAACAATAACAACTCACATGGCAATAAAAACCATCATCAACATCCACGACTTGTTCAAGCCGTTGCCATGGTATTATTAGCCCTTCGCGTCATTGTTTTTGTTACTGTGACAACCATTGTTGCTATTCTTAATAGTGACGCGTCTGCTTTACTCTCTTCTTTTACATCAAAAACAACAACATCACCAACACCATCCCAACATGCGGCTCTAGACAATAAGAATGGTAGTAATCCTACTGTGTCGCCAAATAATATGCAGAAGCAAAATCAACAACAACAGAACAGCACGCAGGGGCCCGCATCGCTTCCTGCAGCTTCATCATCTTCATCTTTATCGTTGACAAAAACAAAGCCAGATATTCTAATTGACACTATTCCAACGACCACTGTTATGGAAACAAAGACGACGACTCAGGTTGCAGCACCAGTTCCAAATCCAACCATTGAATCGAAAAATACAACAAAGGGGGATGAGCGATTTTCGATTCAAAACCAATTACCACAGGAACAAGAAGAAAAGAAAGAATCCTTGGTTGATATTGTAGAAGATGCAAAGGTTCGAGCAGTACCACAAGAAAAAATACAAGTGGCTGCTGAAGTAGCTGAAACACCAGTCTTTCCCACTCCAATTGAAAAAGAAACTGATATAAAGCCCATCATCACGACGGCAACAGCAACAACAGAAACAGTAATAAAAGCAGCAAAAGTAGGAGATGATGATTTTACTACTACTACAATGACGATGTCATCCATCATCAACAAAGAAACATCACCACAGCCATCTATCCAGAACGATAAGAAAGAAGACAACAATGACGACGACAATACTGTTGATAAGGAAGTGCCACCTCCTTCTCCTCCTCAAGAAGAATTAGCCGAAAAAGAAACAACAGCAGCCTCACCTTTTGTTCTTGTTGAAAAGAACAATGACGACCGTACCAAGACAGAATCGACTCAATGTGCATCTGTTCACAGTAAAAATAGTAGTCAAATGGATAGTGGTGAAGAAAATGGTTCTGATGATACTGCCCTTACATCAGATGGTAGTGAAACTTCTCTTCAGCCTCCTACTACTCCATCAGAAGAAGTATCTGCTGGCGAAGAAAAACAAAAGCAACAGCCACAAGCGACGATTGTAGCGGAGGAGAAGGTAGAACGAAAGGTAATACGCGAGGAATCAACGCAACCACAGCCACAACAACAACAATTGAAGAAACAACCATCTGTAACGACTTTAGAAGATACTAGTGCTCCTGCAACCATTGCTTCCTCTGTTCATTCTGCTAGCACCACATCTCAAAGCACTAGTTTATTAGCTCGTATGGCAGGAAAAGCCAAATTCAAACATAATGATCATTCTGTTGAACCGCGTTCAAGTGAAAGCACTCAATCACGTAAAAGTGGCATTTTACCTATTCGTACCTCCAGTTTACGATTGGGTAGACGAAGTAATAATAATATCCGCCAAGAAAACAAAACAGATGATGATGGTGCTAATAATAATAATAATAATAATAATATGAAAGGATCTGCTGCTCCAACTGTGCATAAAACTTTGAGCATGCGACTACCAAAAGCAGCAAGCAACATATTCAATAATAATAACAATCATCACGAAACAAATAACAAAGCAAAATCTACCACATCAACGTCACGTCAATTTTTCACATTAGGTAGACGGAGCAAAGTACCCGAGCCACCAAATAAAAAAGAACAACATCAAACACCACCTACATCAAAAACAGATCAACCAGATGACTCGAATGGTTCATCATCTTTGAGAAAAACACGTTTATTGAAATCACGTAAACGTATCTCTACCCTTTTCCAATAAAACATCTCACCCATTTTTTTCATATTTTGTATACCAAAACATACACGTACCATTCACAAGAATTCACGCACACACATTATTATACACACAAACAAACAATAATTGTTTTCTCTCTCTCTTATCTTTCTATTTTTCATATGTTACTATAATTATTCTTATTCTTTTATTATAATCTCTATCACATTCATCTATCTATTTTTTTTTTGTTTCCCAAAGAATAACGCATAAGAATTACATCATGCGTGTGTAAATATAAATATATTATTGCTATTTAATATTAAAACATATGATCCATTATTTTTTTGTTTTAGTTTTTCATGATCAGCAAAAAAATAGTATTTGACTCATCTACCTCACTCTTCCCCCCCCCAAAAAAAAGAGGTACAATCATGTTCTCCTCATCAATTAAATATAGTTTATTATAATTTGATCAACGTACAGTTTTTTTTTCTTTCGGGAAAATAAAATGATGTCGTACATGGCAACTACCCTAAAGGTTGACTCATGTTTATTGGACTTTATTAATGGTATATTTATATGTCACTATACTGACAATTTTTTAATTACATATTCTTGTATAGTGATAAGACAATTTTTTTCTTTTTTTGAAGGGTTCTTGATGGGTGGTAGTAATGGATATAAAATAAATCTTTATGAAGAAAAAAAATGGTATATAGGACTGGTGGTTATAATATTACAAAAAAAAATATCACCATATTTCCTTTCTAAGTGACCAATAATCGTAATGATTTTTTAGTGCAAGATAGTCTCGATTTGCGGAATCACGCCGATCGTACAACATGAGTGCTTCAAGGTGCTGCAGTTTGTCTTGTCCTAAAAGATATTGGTCTATTTCGGTTTCTGTGGCCGGTTCTGTACTTGCAATATATAATACACGTAAAGCAGGGTATAATGAGGGCAGATTTTGTAATAATAAAATAGATACACGTAATCGTAAAATAAGGATTTGTAAATTTGGATTAGGCCATTGTAAAAGAACTTGTTCTACAATGGCTGAGGGTTGGATACTCAGTTCCAAGTAGACTAAAGTCGATGTCAATGAATGGAGTGTCCGTTGCAAACAGTCTAAACTAAAATGGCTGCCGTCACCACTACCAGTATTACTCATCCTATTCGTATTACCACCGCTGTCGTTGTTATCCATAGTAGCCGTATCGTTGTTGGCATTGGTACTATTGATATGACTACCTGTACCATTACTTCGGGTAACCAAAGATAATCTTTTTAATCGAGGACAATTGGTACTCAGTGTATCCAGGACCGTATCAGATATATTGTAAGGTGCAATGAAGGAAACAAGGCGATCTGAGCACTGTTCAACAATGCGTTGAATTGAAGGGATAATCATGTATTTGAATTCCAAACGTTGCATAAACTGATACCGTGGAAAATGTACAAGCGACATGCCGTCATTGTCATCTCGTCCATGATGAATATCCCCAATATTCTCCTGTCCTCCTTCTTCCTCTTGTTGTCGATGTTGTTGATAATGATGATCATGAATCAATTTACACCGATGCAATTCCAGGGCCGTCAGGTGTTTTTGGGTCATCAAATGACCTAATAATGGCGGGTGTAATTGGCAACGCACGAGCCTAACTGACCGTAAATGTTTGTTACACTGAATAAGCTGCGAGATATGTTCCGGATGCATTCCGTCCAAAGAAACATGTTCTAATCCATTCATCAAATCAATTGTTTGACGATCCAACCATTGTCCAGCTTTGAGTGATTTGAGAGAGGTCAATAGTGCTGCGGGTCTATATCGAAAGAAGAAATGAGGAATACCGAAAATGTTGAGTGTATGTAATTGATGAGGTACGGCTTCTTGAAGACATCTTGCATCGATGGAGGTGGCCATGGATAAATAAAGAAATCGAATTTTTTTACATTTGGACAAGGCGCGTTTGACGGCATTCGTTGTGACTTTATGACAGTTATATAGGTTGAGTGTTTCGAGATTGGGGCAATCAAGTGCCAAGTCGTAGAAAAGGGCGTCTGTGATATCTTTACCACTATAAGGGACGGAAAGATCTAGTTCACGTACATATTGTCCATAGTTTTCAGTTGAGTAAAACCCATTGTTACCACCACCACCACTATTATTGCTGTTGACAGCAAGGTTGACTTGATAATGGCTACATGTGTCTGCTCCGCCAGACATGGTTAATTGTGGTTGTTGTTGATGGTTTTCTTGATCACTTGAATGCTTTTGTCGTTCTCGCTGTTGTAACTGCTGTTGTTGTCTTTGTCGTCTTCGTCGCGTTTCATTAAACAAGTTACGGTATTCATATTGTTCACGTAGACTGTGAATGCAGAGGGTTCGATAGAGTTGAGCTGAAATAACATTGTGCCAATGACGATTGACCGTAAGTAAACGTATAATATGGGCGCGTGGAAGATAGCTAATGATAAGAATAATGACTTCTGTAGGTAATGTAGGTATTGACATGATCTTTTTTTTTTCCTCAATGCCCAGGCCTCTCTTAAAAAAAAATTCACCTATGTGTTGTAGCTTTTTTTTTTTTTTTTTTAGACAAACAGTATCGAGCAAAAATTCTTTTGTTGCGCAGGAAATACCAAAAACCTGTATCCCAATTTTTTTTTTGTGTTCCCTCATGAAAAACCTGCATAATATTCATGTTTTTAGTGTAATGCTCTTTGCTACAGACATTCACTATAAAAAAACCGAAACTTATTATAATCAAGATATATACTATATATATGAGAGAAGGTAATCAATTTTTTTTTTTTTACTATTTCGACCTTCTATTTATACAAGAGTCGATTGGAATTATTAATGATTGTAAGCTAGGTGATTTAATTTATTGATATGATTAATTGGATCAAGGTTCCTTTATGATATAGGATTAGTTATCCTATGATGATTTAACAACCATTGTCTGAATCATAATTTCACCACCTATAGAACTATCACATTTATAATATTGTGTTTGATATGTCGTAATAGTTATAAGATTCAGCATGGACTGATTGAGCACCCAATCCGTTTTCAATCTATCTGATTTGGACTATCACAATACCAACAAAAGCAAGTTGATAGAAATGGGGTCAGATGTTAATATTAAATAAAATATTCATATATAATATATACTTGCATGCGTATAGTTTATCATGTATGATAGGAAATATGAATCATGATGAAGAGTTATTAGATTCGGAAGAAATAAAGTTTACATCACTCGTCTGAGTATTATCAGGTAATGTTGGATAGTTACTTTACTCTACGATCCACCAAATTTATCTCTTTGTTTTTTTTAAAAATTAAATTACTCAAATGAAAAAAATATCGTATCGTTTCTCCTAAGATTTTTTAAGCTCAAACAGGGTTCGCCGGTGGATTTTTCGTCACACAAACAAATATATTTGATTACTGTGACAGGCTCCAATATAACCATAGTCCTTATTGTTCATCGTCATGTAAACAAAAAAAATAGATCCTCCGTATTGTTTGCTGTTATCTATGAACAACAAGTATACAATCGGTGAATATCATTTTTATTATTTATATGTAATGATAAGGAATACAGCATATATAAAAGAAGAACGTATCAACCTATTCATTTTTTATCATTATTATTAATAACGCCATATACGCTGACACACACTTGCGCGAACCAACCAAAAAAAATAAAAATAAAATAAAATAAAAAAAACTATGAAAATTTCATTGTATTTATTAGCGGGACTAAGTCTCATGGGTATGAGCTTAGATGGAACAACTGCCGAGCAAGATAATAATGTCAAGTATGTATATTCATCGTTAGGACATGAAGGGGTTGGTTTTTTTTTTTATTAAAATAAACTAACAGTAAGTCAACTTTCATATATTATATAGCATTGAACTAGCACAAAAGACGGGTAAAGTGATGAATACACCAGCACGGCTTCAAAAAGCATTAGCAAAATATAATTTGAAAAGCCGAGTTTCTCCATCCAGATTAAATATGGTTGCATCCACTATTGACTTATCCAGTGTACATGTTGATGTTGAGGTAAAATAATACTTTGATTTATTGCATTATTATTATTTTTAAAAGAAATACTCATAAATATGTCGATGATTGCCTATGGATAGTATGTTGGTACCATTGGTGTCGGTAATCCACCCCAATTATTCCAAATGGATTTTGATACTGGTAGTGCTGATATATGGATTCCCCATATTGGATGTGCTCATTGCGGCAAGCACCCCTTGTTTGATCCATCCGAATCATCCACTTTTATTCAAGATACCAATCAAACTTGGGGACTTCGTTATGGTGATGGATCGGGTGTGCAAGGAATTATTGGCCGTGATACTGTTCACTTAGGTGAACTTTCACATCCAAATCAAGTATTAGGTTTGGTACAAGGTGAATCTGTGGATTTGGCAATGGACCCTGAATTGGATGGTATTTTTGGTTTGGCTTATGCACCATTAGCATTTACTGGACAAAAACAGTCGATTGTGGAAGGTATGCGTGATTCTGGTATGATTCCTGCTGCCAAAGTAGGTGTTTATCTTGGTCGTGCTCGTGATGGTGGTAAAGGTGAATTGGTAAGTTGAACCATCGCTCTCCTTCGAATCGTTCTGAATATTTTTTTCTTTATTTTTAATAATGTTTTTTTTTTTTTGCTTTATTTTTACAGAGCTTCGGTAAAGCCAATCCAGATCATTATGAAGGCGAATTAGTGGATGTACCCGTTACCAAGAAAAAGTTTTGGCAAGTTTCATTAAATGGGTTGAAGGTGGATGGCGAAGAAACACTTTCAAAACCTATTGATGCTATTATTGATACCGGTACTACTTTGATCATTTTACCCTCTGAACTTGCTGAATCCATCCATGCTACAATCCCTGGTTCCAAGTTTAGCAGTATGTATGGTTGGCGTATGCCATGTGAACTTAAGGCAAGTGCAGCTGGTGAAACAAAAGTAGTATTTACTTTGGGTGAACACGAATTTGCTTTAAAGGCAAGTGAGTTGGTTCGCGAACGAGCTGCACCTTCGGATGATGGAGAAGAGAAATTATGTTATTCTGGTATTGCAGAAGCCAAGACACCCATGATTATCATGGGTGACACTTTCTTGCGAAGCTTTTATTCTGTGTATGACTTTGACCGAGATGTTGTGTCTTTTGCCCCGGCTAAACCATGAATGAAATTTTAATCAAATGTTTTTATATCTATTGGATTTTACCACTTTTACTCTACTTCTCATCTCTATCCTCCCATATTACGTTCATTATTTTTAAATATAAATCTATCCATCTCTTAGTATTATAGTCGTATTTTTCAAATAATATATTATTCTTTTAAATGTTATAAATACAAACTATATTATAGTTGTATTGCATTATTCTTTTTATGAATTCGGATTCTTGAAATTAAAATTGAAATGATATCATTACTCATAATAAAGGAGATGACTTCATTTTTGTAGCACTGAGGTTGGTTGTTAAAGAAACGCTAATTGTTATCATTACTGTTTATTGTCATCTGAAGCTGATGTAAATATTGTTCGTTGGATTCTTATCTCTGAATATGCCTACTTTTTTTTTATGATTGTAAATTGATGCTCCTGTTATATTTGTAATTTTTCACAAGCAACAAAAATATGTATGTTGTCATCATTCCAGAACATTCATTTCAGATCAATTAGTATATTATTTTTTTTGTTTATGATCGCCATATACCATAGTATCCTGTCAACACCACTATGCCTTTTTACAAAGCCTTCATATTCATAGTTAAGGATGCGCTTTTCCATCATCACATTTTATTACTAGTAATAAAATATGATGTTGTAACCTAAAAAACTACAGCAGCCATGTATTATGTGATGATGGGACTTTAATATGCTTATATCCTCCTCCATCGATAAAAAAAATAACAATAGCAAGGAAGACAATCAATGAGTGCCTCCAACATATTATTATTATATAAAAGATAGTATATACTATCCCTTCTTCACAAAATTTATCGTGGGCTTAGGAACATGATATATAATTCTTGAAGCCTTTTATTTTCTTTTTCCCTCTCTTTATTTATATTGTATATATCAACAGCAGCAACATAGAATAATGGTAAGGTAGAATTGAGCATTGACAATAACAAAGAAGAAATTAATTCTGCATTAATACATTACAAGACGTCAAATAAGAGCATGATTTCTTATGATTAGAGGCGTAATACACCTATTTCTTGTAAACTATGATATCCAAATATTTATCTGGGCAACTTGTTTATTATTAATATTATGTCTATATAACTAACCAAAAATGTGCACTGACGGTGGTGTTTCGGATTTTATCCCTGAATTATTTTTGGCTTGCTTAAATACATCATTTAACATACTCATGTCACGTGCTATTTACTAGAGTTGATATCTGTTCATTTATTATTAATATTTTTATTTTAAATAAATCAACTTGATCTATTAAATATTATTTGTTCCAAAATAACTTGTTGTTGACAGGAAAGAGATCATCTTCATCGAGCGTATAATATATTTATCGATAAAGAAAAAAATGGACGGAATCGGAGAGGCCTCCATGTTTGGCGAAATTTTAATTGTATCAGCTGGTAGTAATGTTTTGATTTTTTTTTTCTTCGTGTCTCATGTACCATGCGTACACTATAAAAGTCAAAAAAAATACATTCAACATCTTCTTTCTCACACTTTCTTTTCTTTTTCTTAAGTTTTACCATGATCAGACCCTGTCTTTATATTTCTCTTATTCTTTTCTTTATCACTCAAACAACTGCATGGTTACAACCTCAGTTTATCCGTCAACATAAATGGTCACCTTTTAAGACAGATTTGATCGAAGATTGCAGTAAGTTGCTATATATATTTGTTGATTGGTATCATTTTCTAGATCGATTGTTCAAATATTCATACATATATTGTTGCTTCATTGATTTTTAGGTGATGACTCATATATTCTGGATATCCGAGATATTACTTTGACCCCATCTATTCCTGTCCCTGGAGAGGACCTCATTATTGAAGCAGAAGGAAAACTCAAAGAAACAGTGAAAGAGGGTGCTGCTGCTCTTGTCCATGTTAAACTTGGTGTTGTTACACTGCTTCGTAAGGAGTTTGACATTTGCCAAGAACTTGATAATAATGATACTCAATTGAAATGCCCTATTGAAAAGGGGTTGATTAAGGTAAATATATACAAGGTGTTTTCTTTTGTTAAAAAGAATTTGGATTATTCAAAGATGAATGTCAAACTCAAACACGGTCTGTTTTTATTGTAGATTACGCAAAAAGTCACGTTACCCAAAGAAATTCCAAAGGTTTCATCATCATCCTTCATTTTGCATACTTCTTTTTTAACAGAGTTTAAAACCAAACTAAAGTTATTGTTATATACATATGTATATTATTTTAGGCACACTTTAAAGTCGCTGTTAACGCTTGGAATCATGATGATATGGATTTAGCATGCTTGAAGGTGGATGTTGATTTCCGTCATTCGCGTCATGGTTTGAACAAGTATCGGTTCATTGGTTACTGATGCTAGGTACAAGGAATATAAGAAGCTGTGTTTTTATTATTATTATTTATTTCTGATCATGCGGCTATTATTTTTTCTTTTTTATTCTCGCTGAATCAAAAAGCCTTTTTGTGACTTATTTGATTCATCCAACAGCAATTTGTATATCCCTTTTTTTCTCATCAATAAAAACAAACTATTATGATTTTCTTATTATACTAGATCATGATCTTTAACCAGTTTTTAAACCAAAAAATATATAGCATGGAAGTTATAAACATCATGGTTTGTGCATATCCATATGGTATGTCAGAAGAGTTTAATTTGTTTTGCTGATTAAAAATCAAGTCGCTGCCGATTCCGAGGTAAAAAGATTCTCCAATAACTTTATTATGATGTATTGTCTTTTCTTTGTAAATGTTATGGTAATTCAACTGAGATCAATAGTGAAATATCAAACTAGAGTCTGCATATAAACGAAATGTTTCAAAACACTAGTGCTTTTCTTAAACATCTAACTTTCCAAGTATCCAAAATTTTATTCCATTATCCAATAATTTATACTAGTAGATATCATTCACACATATTTTTTGGTTTTTATATATATTATGTACTTTCTGATAAAGAAAAGATACTTGTTGCTGCTGGATTAGTAGATAAAACATTCTAGGATTGGTATATTTATACATATATTTATAATACTGATATTTATTTAAAGCATGAACTACCCGAAACAAGGTAAAATGTAATAGTTTTCTACAAAAAGAAAACATGACTTGAAGAAAAATAGAAAGAGATTTGTTGCGCATAAACAAATCAATACATAGTTAGGTAATGCAGTTGGTTAATCTGTAACATTACGATGTATGTAGTGCTATGTGATCAAGAAGAGGAACCACATAAAAAAATGTATAAGAGTGTTAATTTTGCTTGTATTAGAAGAGTTTTGTTCATTATCCAAGGAGCAACAATTTGTTTGATGGATGAAGAAGGGTGGAGGAAGTGATTTATGATCCAGCCTTGCTAAAAAATCACCCCAGACGCACCAAATTTGATGCGTAACTCAGAAGCTTGATGAGGTGAGGAGCCTGCGGCATTTGGTTTGCAGTCCTCTGTGGATGGCGTCGTGTGCATCGCAGAATTTTACTTATATGATATGATACGTCTTCACCCTTTTCAATTTCCCAAAGAAAAAATTGTCTTTCAATGCTGCGTACTATTTTTCCTCTATACTCTCACTTAATGATGGGCAAATACTTTTATAAACTAACAAAAAAGTATTTAAGTCCTTGATATATATCAGTAAAAATCATAACTGTCACAAGAAGCAAAAGAACAATTTAATAATTTATGTAGCATCATATACAAAAAAAAAGACAACCCCATAATAAAAAGTATAAAAAGAATACAAGTAAAAATTGCATAATAAAAAGAACGGTATATAAAATGAAGAAGGAATAACATATAAAAAAGAATAACACTAAAAGAAGAATAACATATAAAAAAAAATAGCATAAAGCACACACAAACACATATACAAAAAGCAGAAATACATATATAATGCTAAATACTAAAAGTGCAGAAAAATGACATATCTGGTACAAAAGAATATCAACATCTATATCTCTTCCGTCAGCACTTTCGAAGAAATTGGAAACAGCTCTACCATTCTCAATTTCTTGTAAGATACCATCAATATTATCTTTATCATATTCATCTTCATCCGGATTATATTCATCACTATGATGCTTATCAACTCGAGAAAATTGCAAACTCTGGTACCCCTTGTTTGTATCCATAGGAATAAGTCTTCGGATGTTTTCTTTTTTTGTTTACCATCGTTGACTTTTGACCATAATAGTTCAGCATCTAGAAGAGCCATAAGCTGATCAATATGATACACTGGATCATTCTCTCCTCTTTGTTTTGTATCATATATAATTCATATATAGATTTTATTGATGCGATGGATTAAGGAGAAAAAGTAGAATAGAATAAATAATTGTAAATGTATCTTTGTAAATACCTGTTTGTAAATATTTGACGGTATTCAAGAATTATCGGCAGGCAAGTTCAATGTATAAGGGCCATTCTTCCCACTGAGTTTTTCCCTTATATGTTACGCTTGTGGATGTCGTTTCACTATTTTCATCTATTTGGGAATAGTAGATGCACCAGGTCTTTTTTCCTATTGGTTTCGATTGATAGGTTTTTTTCTTTGACCCAGATGCAGATCGAAAAAGGTACATTTATCGTTGGCTCTTTTGGTTAAGATGGAGAAGATGAGAAAGGGAACTTGTTTGATGTGCTTCATTAAAATATTTTGTTAATAGTAGAAAAGAGAAAAATGAATCTGGTAAGGATCTGTCATATTTTTGTGTGTGTGATGGATGGATGAAACTATTAGACATAATTGCACTTAGTGCTCTTTTTTATATTTTTATTAGTCTTCTCGGGGTGTTCTTGTTTGTCTGGTTCAGGGAAATTGAAGTGTCACTTCTTGTTTTAGTTCATTTTCTATTCGAGTTCTGTTTTACGCAGTTCATATCCGCATATTTTGCCTTTGTGCATGATATCACGCCCAGTTCTTAGTCGAACGGTTGGGATTCAGCATCCATCTAATGCGTTGTCACTTGGCCTAGTTCATTGGTTCTGGTGAATGTGTCGTATCATCAAATGTGCTAGGATAATTATATTCTAGTACACACAGTTCACCACTAGAGCTCCGTAAATGGCATCCTTCATTGTGGTGTTTCCCGGTCTCAGTTTTGTTCTGGTGGGTGGTAGGCAACTATCACTCTGGTGTTTATGCTCATTCTTTAGTACTTACAAGGAATCAAATGTTCCGCTGCTTTTTGTATGTTTCCATTTCTTTTCTCTGTTTCGTGTAAGTTGATTTGTTTTTCACTCTTATTGCTATTTATTATTTTGCAATAGTCTTATATGATGTTATTTTTTCTATTTGCTTTTATTAGGCTCAATGTATTATCTCTTTTTGCTTACCCGGAATCCTCAACTCGTTTCTATAATGGGAAATTGTTTCTTGAACAATAATCAATGTCTGGATGCAAGCATAGTACGCTCACAAGCGGCAGGGGCTATTCTTAAGCATGTCTACTTCCCACATACTACAATTAACCTTGGCTATTTTAAATTACCGCTCAGGTGTATAGCCTGGAAAAATTAAACTTAGATTCGTTTAGACTGCGCACAAATTATTCTTGAGCTTTTTTACACTCACAACTTGTCAAACGAGCGAACGGAAAACAAACATGGACGATCCCAATGCAGATACGGAATGGTATACACGAAGAGAAACATCCATATTATCGGAACGTACCGAATCGTTAATTGGACTATAATTTGGTGACTTATCAGGAACGATATTCTTCGTGCGCGTGGTATTATACCTCCAAAAGAAGAAGAAAGCAAGGAAGCCATTGAAGACATGTATGTCGAGGCATTGAATGCACGAAAGAAGGAAGAAGAAAGTTTAGAAAACAAGACTTTAGATGAACTCGATGAACTTGAAGATGAACTTGACGATGATCGTATTATTTTAGAATACAGGTAAAAAAGTTTTTTTTTTCTCCCCTACGAATCAGTTTGTTGTGTTACGACATTGTATCACTTCATATTCTATGCATACAATGCTTTCTAGTTCCTTAACGACTTACTGACTTACTATTATGACCATGATCGTTTTATTGTGCTGTTATGATAATTTATTTATATAGAAAAAAACGATTAGAAGAAATGCAAAAGTTGACTGAACAAAACAAATATGGTGAAGTGACTCAAATCTCCAAACCAGATTTTGTTAAAGAAGTGACTGAAGCAAGCAAGGAATGTTATGTGGTAGTTCATTTATTCAAGGATTAGTAAGTGGGATCAATATTATTTGTCTTATTATGAAAGTAATCTCGTTTTTTTTATATCCTGATCCATGCGGCGTCCCCTCCTCTCGGTCTTTCTTCTCGATCTTGTTTTTTTAATTTTGTTTTTAGTATTCCAGCATGCAAGTTGATGAATCAACATTTGGCACAACTCGCAAAAGAATTCAAAGCTACGAAATTTGTCAAGATTGTTAGTGATCAATGTATTCCAAATTATCCAGATAGAAACGTTCCTACATTGTTGGTTTATGGAGAAGGTGATATCAAGGCAAATATTGTAGGAGCAATTGCATTTGGAGGAATGAATATGACTGTCTCGAGTAAGTTGGGTCCTATTTTATTACTATTGTGTTATGATGGTGGTTCACACGATATACCAAGCGTCTTATAACAAGAAACTAAAAAAAAATTATCATGGTGGGGGCAAATTTTAAAGGTATCCGTGCCCAGCTTGCAAATGTTGGAGCAGTTCCACCTGAGAAGAAAGAAGAGGAAGATCACAAGAAAAAGAAAAGTATTTATCGATCAGCAGCCACAGCCGCGCTTAGTAGTGATGAGGATGAAAGTGATAATGATGATCGAGGATATTATTAAAAATATATTTATTTTGTCATGATCCAAATTGGGTCAAAAAGGATCTTTTTGTTTGAATCATGAGAAAGAGAGAATTAGTAAAAAGGGTTTGGGAAAATTAACAATGGGTCGATCAAAAACAACAAGTTTGGGGGGGGGGTTTAGTTCTTTTTGTATAACAAGCTAAAATAAATAAAATTTCATGTGTTACTTATTTTCTTCCTTTTTCCTATTCGTTATAGAAAAAAATCAACTATATCGGATTAAATAATGTATGAAATTCTGTAAAAATCGGTTATCATTATCATCCATTGAATGACGATCTTTTATTATTGCAGGAAATATTCTTCTGTATATGTGTCTTGAAGGAAGCGCAGATCATTGATGTTTATTCGCTTTCAATCATCAAGTAAAAGCTCTGAAAAAAAACAGAAGTTGTCTACCATTCTTATGATGGTTAGGTTTTTTTTTTGTTAGTGTGCACATAAGTAATTTAACACAGCCACCTCATCGTTTCACGATGCATCATGTAATAATACAGAAGCTGACTATTTGAAATATCTTTTTTCCTTTCTTCCTTTCTTTTACTCCTTTTTCTTTCTATTTTACTGTTTTTGTGTGTTTTTTCTCCTACCATTTATTATTATATTCATGAAAATATATTCATGTTTACTTTCAGCAGCGGCACTAGTCGGTCTTGAGGTGATGGCCATGACTCCTGAGCCACGATATGGTGGAGGTATTTTTAAATATACATATTATAAATGATATTATACTCTATTTATAATTAAATCGATGAAAAAAATAAAAAATAAAAAAAAACTAAAGGGATTGTTCCTTATATGATTAGATAGTATATTACTCAATAGGCGACTTTATTATTACGGTGGCCGTGGTAGCACTGGTACCAATACAACAACCTTACAGGATTTAATTTATCTCGATATCACCAATAGCGCTCAAGTTTCTTCAGCTCAATCAAATTGGCAACAAGCTCAAGTGACTGGTGGTCTTACTGCCGAACCTAATTACCTTTATGCTATGGCCGTGATTCCAGACCTCAATTCAATTATGATTTATGGTGGAGCTGGATACAACTCAGAAAACCAACTCCTTCAGCACTCAGTCGTAGTCTATAATGCTACAACCGATACCTGGCAAAACTTAGCAGAACCTCAGCCTCGATTAAAACAAGTGTATATATAATTGATTTCTTTTCACTTCAAAAATAAGGATACTAGAAATGGGCATCTAAAAAAAAACGAAAGAGAGGAGGTGCTTATTCTGATGTTTTTAAAATAGATTTGCAGGAACTGCTTCACGTGGTGATGATGGCAAAGCATACGTTTTTGGCGGGCGCAGGTAGAGTTACATTATTTGCTAGTTATAGACTTTTTTTACTTTGTTTGGATTAATATTGACGCAATATTTTGCCACTCCTGCTTTCTATAGTTACGCAAGTGGTATAATGCCACCTTTTAATAGAGATGTCCGGATTTATGACTTTGCAGTATGTATCTTAACATTCTCATGGCATATATATACATATTGCATACATTATTCAATTCGCCTAATCACTCTTTTTTTTTTTTTCAATTGTTAGGCCGCTTCATGGAGTCAAGGAGCAGCATTACCAGCCAATGTTGGTGTTCGTTTCCGTACACCAACCACTTTAGCAGGCAAAGATTTATATTACATTGGAGGCATGACAGCAAATTATACAGATACCCAAATTACGAGCGATAATATTATGGTACCTATGACAGATATTCTAATTTATAATATTGATGATAACCAATGGCGAACAGCTCAAGCAACAGGTGATATACCAAACCCAAGAATTATGCACACCATTGCATCCAGTAAGATATCGTTGAACAAAACATTAATAAACAATCACACAAATGTAACAAAAAAAGAAAAAAAAATTAACATTTCTTATTTTTCTAATTGATAGAACCAAACTCACAAGATATCCTCTTGTACGGCGGCAAATACAACAGTATGTCTCTCAATTGATCTATGATTTTATATTGATGAAAAACATATGTATATAATTTTACTTAACACACACACACACACACACACACATATATATATATATATATATATTAGTTAGTACGAATGTTCCAATTCCAGGAAATATCTGCTATGTCTTAAACACCAATTCAATGGCTTGGGAAAAGAAGAATCCCGTAGGTGTGGGTCCGGGCGCCTTGTATGGACATGCAGGTAACAAACATAATTTATATTCACTAATTGCTTGGGTCTAATAACAAGATTCAATTATATTTTACTAACAATTAAATCTATAATTCCAGCCGTCTTTGCCGATTACAGTTCATTACTTTTTATTATGTTTGGTGTAAATAGTACTGGGAACTCTCAAAGTGGATTCCACATTTTGAATACAGAGACATGGACTTGGGATGCTTCCTACCTTTCGTCCTACCCTGGCCAAGATGATGGATCAAGTGGCGGAGGTAGCAGCAATTCAATTTCAGGTGGTGCCATTGCTGGAATCGTTGTTGGCTGTGTCGCAGGCGTGAGCATCATTGCCGGTTTATTATTCTTCTTGATACGAAGACGTCGACGAAATGGTAATAAAGAGGAGATGACTACTGGAGGAAAGTTTACAAACGTTAGTGATGGAACGGGTGGTGGTGGTGTTAAACCAGAAGATACGAACGATGGTATACCCAATGCAACTTTATCACCTTTGCTTCCTTCGGAGACTGCTCCACCGTATCGAGCCCAAGTACCAGATGAAATAGATCCACCCATGGCATTATCCGTACAAAATACAAATAATGCTCAATCAGCCCCAAGAACTGAAAATATGCGAGCTGTAAAACCTGATGGAGAGTAAACCTTTTCTTTTTTTTTTTTACAATTTTATCACCAGCATCATCATTCTATTTAATTTTAGCAGCAAGAACCTCAACTTTCATATATAATCTAAAATAAACGCTCATTTCATACATCTATACCTTTATAATTAGTATTTATATATAGATATATTCATTGTTTAAACAAAATAATTCATCAAGTCTTTATGACTCCTGTTACTCTTGATTTTACTTTTAAAAAATTGACCCAATCCTAAATTATAACACATTGTACTGCTGCGCCAACAAACAACTTAGCATATAAAAAATCACTTTCATTAGTATCTATGGTAGCTAATTAGCTACATCAAATAGATAAGTGAACGTCAATTTATTTATTTTTGTTTATTGATTAGTAAGCATAGCAACAAAAATCTTACCCAATAGTAGGCAATATATTAATTTATGACATACGATTTTTTCTCGTATCCAGTAATATGAATTTTTGTGGCAAAAACATTTATTGCGTTAAACACTCTAACCGTTGCTGTTAAGGATTATTTTTGGAATACGCCAACAACTTGGTCATACGTCAGGTACAAATAAAAGTGACATATACTCCAACCAACCGGGGCAGCTGATTTTGTACGGTATATATAAGTATACATAAGTATAAAGCAAATTAGATATTCTGGTCGATTCTCATCGTTCAATTTTCACTCTCCAGCCTTCCGCATGAAGTTGATCAAACTTATCATTTTGTCTCTTATAACTTTCATTAATTTTTTTTTATTGTTGCAAGCTTTCTAGCTCTAAATCACAATTGGTGTCATCAATTCAGTAGCAAAAGTATCCTCTATGTGGTTACCATATGACCGGGATGAGGTATCAAATGCTAATTGATTCAGGAGTGGCTGATGGTATTCTCCTCTGTACCATTGTATGTTGGTGGGATTAGGGCTTGTTTTTTAGCGATATTCACAAAAAAGGAGATTTTGAGTAATGAAAATTTATTTTCGGGTAGTTTAAGATAAAAACAGCTTTTTGGCTAACCTTCATATTTTTTGTTGTCCCATAAACGATGATTCTTGGTGATACACAGAAGTGTAAGGATATAAAAATACTTTGTGAAGGAACTAAAAAAGGCCGGGGTTATAAAGGAAGAAAATTGCAAAGAAATATGGCCCGGTGCCAAATGACAATTTTAAATAAATTCAAAACGCCAGACACGTTGGAATTAGCTGGAGAATATATACAAGTACTCAATGAATTGATAATAAAAGCAAAAAGAAATAAAGAGAAATAAATGACATATCAGAATGTGGTTGCTTATATGAGATACATTGTTGGAATATAGAATGATTCTAGTAGTCAGTGTCAAACAGCCGACCAAGATGAAATTGTATTGTAAGCAACTGCTGTATTTGTATCATCGTCAAGAAAAGTACCGTACGGAACTTATAAAGTGAACTTGGTAGCAGCAACATATTAGGATATTAAACTTCATAGTGTCAGCTGTAAAGAACGGAGGTGTAGCAGCACATGTAGTGTCTCTACTGTTCTTAAATAACAAGTAAACAATATAAGAATAAACACTACAATGATATCAAAGCAAAATTGCTGTTGCATACGGGATGCACTAACTCCTCAGTCATATCCTCATAAGCTGGAAAGGTTGGCATAAATAACATAATACTTCATTTACTTTTGAAAGTACTCCCTTAAAACCTAGGTGTGAATGGTTATTTTTACGCGTCCATGCTATTTTTATCAATGTCATATTCTTGTCAAAGAAAATGGATTCTGAACTAGGATTCCGAAACGCAGTACTCAGTCATAAGTTTACTTGGAAGGAAACTTATTGCTATTGAATAATCCCCTGGAAATATATCAGGATAAAAGATGACCTGTATACTTATATCTAATTTTTAAATGTAATAAGTAGAATCACTTTACCAACGATAGTTGTAAAAGTGGACAGAACAGCATGTATGGATCCTTTGCGCTGCGGATTGTCAATTTTACAGATAGTAGCACAAACTTTTTAAAAATTTCGAAACCTCCAAACCGAACACTGATAAGATCGATTACTAGTAAACATGTTATATTGAGTACCATAATCGGCATCCACGCAGCAGTGATTTTTTTAATATTTAAAAAAATATTGTTTATTTACGCAGGTTTAAAATAAAAAGGGTGTTCTATGTAAATCTCAAATTTCGGTAAAATAGTTGAAATGCTAGAATTTCTTTTAGTCAGTTAACAAAAGAGTGGGGAATGTAACTAAATCTAGCTAGATTCATCTACATATTAATGACAGTTTTATTAAATCAAACCTCATTTTTGACTTATTCATTAACAAAAAGATCAATGAAGAATATGATAGAAAAAATTAGGATTTTTACTCCACAGTAAAAAACGAACAGCAATTGAGGTAAACTATTATTATTATTGTCAAGGCTAAGGAATTCTTCACATAGGAACAATGCAAAAGACAACCGGTGCTTGTCGAATAAAACACAATGATTGAACTATTGTATTGGATAATAATAAATAATTAGTTAATAGGATTTATCTTGATAATTTTGGAAGAAAATAAAACGTATGCATTTTCCTTTCTTGATGTTATTTATGAATGGGTATTATCATGTGGACCACTTCATGTCATCATGTATAAATATATAGTCAAAACAATTGATTTAAAAGAACCATAAAATTTTATAGGAAAAAATAACACCCACAATTGTCATTAAACATACTGCGGTTGAAAGAAGTTGAGAAAAAAAAGCATTATATTACTGTGTATAAACGAAATATTGATTCAACTAATAGTATATACGGAAACATCTTGAGCTGACCATATATTTTATCTTGCATTGCATTTTATCCAACCAAAGTAAATTACACATGTATATGGAGTAATGTTGCTTATAAGTATATATATCTTTTTTTTTTCCCATCGTTTGGAAAATTTTTTCATCACCGAGATAGATAAATGCTTAAATCTGGATATAGTTATCCAAGATGGTCTGTGTATTTATCTTATTGTTGTCGAGGATGTGGAAAATTAAGCCGCGTAGGCAAATGAAAAAATTGGATGGACTGAACAAAAAAGATCATTGTAAATTACTAAAAATAACTTGATGCTCGTTGCCCATTGGTTAGTCACTCGTTTACAGAGAGGGATAATGATTCACTTTATATTTACTTGCGTATTGCAAAGCTCAATACAAACCAATTAGACTTATGTGTAGATGGTCGCACATCTAAGTGAGAACCGTCTGGAATCCCGATTTCTCCAAATACTGCTGGTTTAAACTGTGTTTTAAAAATCCAGCACAACCTTAAAAAACGTCAGTATTAATAATTACTGTCATTGGCTGTTATAAGTTATGCATAGTACGATTCCTTGCAATGATAATAGCTTGGAGGAAAGGAGCACAGGGTGTCCAAGTGCATAAACAACAAATTGCCCATTTGTTTCTTAAATTTCAAGCAATACATAGATAAACATTACCAAGGAATACTTCTTCATACGCAACGCTTACATTGTCAGGCTTCAACATCCCTGGTTCTGTGTTTTTACTTGTGTGTTGTACAAGCTTAGTGATAGTTGTACGAGGAACGCTCGCCCCCAAATCAAACCTATTTTTCATTCATTCTCACCTTTTTATTTATTCTTTTTTCTTTCCCTTTTTCTACCTTCTCTAGTTGCCAATGAAATTATTTTCTTGTTTGCTTTTAACACTCATAAGCATTGAGATATCTGCCATTACACCACAGCCACGATTTGGTGGAGGTAAAATACTTTTATACTTGTAATAAACATAGGGTTTATTTGAATTATTTAATATATTATGTTGCTTGTCAGGATTTTTATATTTCCAGAGAAAAGAGAAATATTTTATTTATCGCCATTTGGTTATTATTATTGTTATCTAGACAGTACTCTGCTTAAACGGCGGCTTTATTATTATGGTGGTGGCATTGATGAAATTGGAAATATGAATACATCCACTTCACAAGAATTGATTTATCTTGATATAGAAAAGTCATTCGAGATCAAATCTGGTCTTTCTGCCTGGCAAAAAGTCAATGTTACTGGTGATCTTCAGCCTGAAGCAAATTATTTGTATGCTATGGCAGTTTTACCAAGATCAAATTCTATTGCTATCTATGGTGGGGCTGGGTCCAATAATGGTCAATTACTTCAAAATACAGCTGTGTTGTATAATGAAACAACAGGTTCCTGGCAAACAATTGATGACCCACAGTCTAATCTTAAACAGGTGTAGGATATATTTCTTATTTTGTCTATTTTTATCCACGATTTTCTTTAAAGAAAAATTTTGATTTTACCAATCCAACTTTTTTAAATATAGGTATTTAGCCTCATTTCAACGTGGCAAAGGCAGTATTGGTTATTTATTTGGTGGTAGAAGGTGTGTAAAAATAGTTGCTTTTTTCCCTTGTCTTGTCTATACTAGTAGAATATTAATGTAATTTGTGTATATAGTTACGCTGGCGATGTTTATCCACCATTCGCAAAAGAAATGCAAATATTCGATCCTTTTGTAAATCCTCTTCTCCCCTTCATAATGGTTTAGTGGGTTGTTTTTTTATTGTCATTGACTTTTTGTATATTCTTCTTAGACTTATTCTTGGACTACAGGTGCAGCTGTACCAGATGAATATGGCGTTCGATTCCGTACTCCGTCTGCATTATATCACAATGATATTTATTACATTGGAGGAATGAGTGCAAACTATACTAATACACAAATTACACATGATAATACGATGGTTCCTATGTCTGATATTCTGATTTATCATATTGATGAAAACACTTGGGAGAAGAAAACAGCCACTGGCGACGTGCCAGCTCCACGTATAATGCACACAGTCACATCAAGTAAATTATTGTTGCATATTGTTAAAAAATATAAAATGAAAAAAAAGTTGGCCTATTCATTGTCATAAATAGTAGAATATGTATTAAAAGTCATTGCCATCATATAAATATATAGAACCAAACACAAACAGCATTATGGTTTTTGGTGGAAAATATAATGGTATGCATTTTTTAAATCAGCCAACTAAATCAGTAGCAGCGTATCCATTTTTAGTTTCTGACAAATTCATGGTATTTATAAATATAATTGCCACCAGTCAGCACTACTATTCCAATGAATGGTGGCGACGCCGTCTACGTATTAAACACAGGCTCAATGGAATGGGAAAAAAAGAATCCTATAGGTGTAGGTCCAGGACCATTATTTGGACATTCAGGTAACAATGCTAACTAAAAGAAAGCAATCAGGCATATACTATGTTTTCACCTCTATTAATTATTTTGATACATTTTTCAAAAAGCTGTTTTTGCCGATTATAGTTCTTTACTCTTTATCATGTTTGGTGTGAATCAAACAGGGTATGCTCAGAGTAATTTCCACGTATTAAATACTGAGACATGGAGTTGGTCCACTTCATATCTCTCTTCTTATAGCGGACACAATGAAGATGAAGATGCCGATGATTCTTTACTTGGTGGTGATGATGGTAATGGAAAAACTTCAACTGGTACTATAGTTGGAGCAGTTGTTGGAGCAGTTGCTGGTGTGGTAAGTAATATGTTTTCCTCACCTCTTTTTTTTTGTTCTTATACAAAAGACCTTTGTAGGATGATAGTTACTAATTATTTTTATTTTAGGCGATTGTTGCGGGTATAACCTTCTTCTTTATTCGAAGGCGACGAAATGGTAAACAAAATGAAATAAATTACGGAGAACGAGCATAAATTATTAACGATACCGCAGGTAGTACTCTCAAATCAGAAGATACCAAGCCTAATGTAGACGATACTGTTCCCAACGCAACATTAGCTCTTCTCCATGAAGAACGCAAGGAACCCCCAATTTACCGAGGTCAGATCCCAAATCAACTTGATGAAGACCATCCACTGCCGCCAGTAGCATTTAAAATGACTGGCCCTGATGGAACCGAAGCATCAGCTCTTACAACTCTAAACAGCCGACCTGCTATGAAGCCAGATGGAGAATAATACTCATAATTATCATAATAGTTTTTAAACATCACTGCAAGCATATAATTCATATTAATATCATTCTTTATAAAAAACCAATTAGTGATGATCCTTCCGTAGGTTCTCCTACATAAACCTTGTTGCAACTTTTACTTTCTCCAAATATCCTAGATTGCTATAGTTAGGGTCAAAGTCAGTCGTTTCCAACATGAACATGACTCGCCCATATGCTTGACTATACTTTATTGTTTAATTAAAATATTAATTGCTCTCTTTATATGGTTTAGTAGATAAAAAACTAGTAGTGAGTGGTATCTTGATAATTATGTAATCTATAACGTTCTTTTTGCTTTTTTGACAAGTTTATATACTTATAATGCTATTAGACGGTAAGAGACATCAGAATATAATAGTAAGCTTAAAATAATATTTTACAATGAATTTCTGCAATAAAGGTTTAGCTGGGAAACGATGCTTGATAATAGTGTATGTTGGGTATATCGATAATGAATGGTTTCAAGTAAAGATATTTTGATAATACCAAGTTAATATATCATAAATTGAATGAAGTAGAACCTGGCTTTGTTGAACGTTCCGCTTCATTAAATATTTATAACCAAGCAACAGAAAAGTTTTGAATCAATGATGTCAGTCAAAGATCTATGCTTTAAAGTGGACCCAAGCCGTCGGAACAAGCGGAATACCATTTTATTTCATCAGCATACCAAAAGATATATCATATAACTTTTTTTTGCCAGACCTTGTCAAAACGGATAAAATAATATTTGCACAGAACGAATTTAAATGAGCTCAAGAAGAGGGAGCACTGGTCCACAGCAACAACCAGGTCGTCATTCCCAACGTGGTGGACCACGAGATAATAGTAATAGTCGAGGGGAAGGACGGTCATGGCATTCATCCGCGCAACAACAACAGTCTACATCGACACAATCGCGTACTTCTAGGAATAACAATAATACTCGAGGAAAGCATTCTACTCAACAGCAACAATCACAACAACAACAACAACAGCACCAGCACCATCAACAACATGAGGTGCCAGGTGAATCACGGAATTTACAACAACTACGACGTATTTTACATGAAGAGGACGATTTAGCTAGACGTAATGCTGGTGCAGTGCAGCTGATCAAGTCAATCGAGGATACGCGCCAAAAGGCCGATCCAGCACAAACACAACATGAATGTTTACAACTCCTTGACACTTGTTTATTCAAGCTACAACAAAATGTACGATCGATTTTTGAGAGTATGCGACCTCATAGTAACTCACTTAAAAATTCGATCATGAAACTGCTCTCCATACTTGGCTGTTACTGCGGCAGACTGGATATTGTTTTGGTTTGGATTTTTGAGCATTTACAACGATGGTCTTCCATTAATGATATTTCCCCAGGAGAAGCTAATAGGATCAAGGAATTCAAATTATGGCTTCTTCGCTTACTTCGACAGGTTGGGATTCTTGGTCAGAAAAAAAAATGCTGCTGAAATATCTGCTCCTATTTTTTAATACTATTGTGCGATTTATTGCTTGTTAGGCTATTGTTGATGCTTCTTCTGATCCGTATATCAAATGCCAATTGTACGAGTTATCATCCAATATAACAAGCAGTATGATCATGTTCCTGGATGCAATGGATACCCCTGATTATATACCCGAAGTCTTGCAAGTGCTCGATGTATTAGCTGCTAGTTGTCCGACAACATTTTCTGAAAAATTTCAAGTATGGTTATAATAACAGTAATATATGCACCCGTGCGTGCTTTCTAAAAGGGTTATTAAATAGAAGGGATAATTTTCTATGGTTAGGATATCATTGATTTACTCGTTGGTTGGCATATTGATACAGGTGTATCTGAATATCGTCGATCTCTCATTCGTGGTAAGCTATACTAGAATTTGTATTCAGTCATTATAAAGTTGATTAGATCTTGGGACTAAGGGTGCGATAATTTCAATAGAAACATACAAAAAGTTTCGACCTTTTTGGCAAAACAGATTATCGTTTGCATTTGAATTGCTACAACACTTTTTGAATGATATGCAAGGCATTATATCAAATATTATGGTGGAGGAAAATGCAGATGTTCGTCAATCTAAATGGGAAGATTGTGAGAGCTTATTCAGGTTAGTTATGGGAACGTGTATCTGTTTTCAGTTATAGTATAATACTAAATCATAATAAATAACGCTTAGTTGTTTTCATGCAATGCTACAAGCAATTGTACCTCTGCTCCCAACTGCAGAAGTTCGGAAGGATATACATGTTATTGGTCCAATTTTTGATTTGTTAAGACCAAATGTTCTGAATTTTCTCTGTCATGTCAAAGAACTATCACCGAGTGTTGCTTGGATGGAAAAATGTACTGTGTAAAATGACAATATTATCCATTTAATCTCATATGTATTTATATTAACTATTTTTTCTTCCCTTCTACATCAAATAGCAAATCAAATTTTGGTCCTCTTGTTTTCAATGAATCCACAGGGCAATCGGATATATCAAAGACAAGTATATGACTATTTTGCTTCGCAAATAGTGGGAAGATCATCCAGTATTAACCCACATACCTACTTGAAGTCAGTAATGAAGGTAAAGGATCTGTGGGTGTATAGCGAAGGGGGAAATGTCGAATAAATATTGTTTGTTAATCATTTTCCATGAATATTAGCTTATCAATGCATGGAACCTTGAAATTGACGAAACTATTTTACAAGATCTTTTGGATATCAACAATTCACCCCTTTATTATTTGCGATCATCACATCGAGATGATAAACAACTCAATTCCGGTATACTCGTTATTCTGCGTTCATTGATTCGATTATCCTTCACCATGGATCATGTCCAGAAAAATACCAACAGTGTACTTGCAAAACATCTTGTGAGAAATTTGGCTGTTATTACTGATGTATATAGCATTGCAGTGATCGAAAAAGGATGTGTCCTCAAGAGGATAGGCCAGGAAATTCAAAAACATCAAGATCTTCTATCCAGCTTTGATTTGTCGTCTGCTGTATCTTCTCAAGAGGAAAAACCAACTTGGTCACAGGTTACAGATGCTGTTGTGGACGCTCTATTTTTTAGTTACCTATTACTTGATGCTGCTGATGCCTGGCCAACTTATAAAACACACCATCTTCTTCTTGTTTTGGATACCTTACACACAGCGTGGCGTTGTAAATGCAGTGATATTTTTGATGCATGCATTCAAGTAATTACAGAGTTTTGCTCAAGGTTAGTTCTCCATTTTTTTCTCTCATTATGCACACCTCTCTGTGTTTTGTATTTGTTTTAGTATTCTGGTATCGTTTACTTGATGATTAGAGAATCATTGACTGATAAAAAAAAAAAAACAAATTTCAGTTCCTCCTATTTGCTGGATGATGACTTTAACTTTGAGTTGATGGCCAATTTGTTCCGAGATGTATGTGACAATTGGGCGGTGCTCAATTTAGGAAGTCGACAAAATATATGTAATTACATCAAAGATGTGCTTTATACTATATCATCCTCAGATAATATATCGGATCAAATTTCGGATGCATTGAGTGGTATCGTGAAAACATTATTGGAAGCGATCCGTAAGTAATTTGCGAGGAAAAGAGAAGGTTGTAGTACGGCTCTAATCCTAAATGTTTTTATTTTTTTGATATAGAATATGAACGAAATAGTCCTGTCAAGGAAGACATGTTGAGAATTGGAATTTATTATTGTCAGCACTATGATTCTACAGAATTGACGAAGAGCGCACTTGCTTGTATACAAAACTGGTATGTATTTTTGCCATCTATTACCATCTTATCGTTTTCTCCATATTTATTTACAATAAAACCATTTTAATAGGCTCGATGATCCACACTCTGGTGTACGTGCAACCAGTAGCGAACTATTGAGTGTTCTTAATCCTTTTTTGACAGCTGATATTGATATGGAGAGTGATACTGTAGTCAAATTTCTTGAGGTATGTGAATTCAATGACCAGTTAAATAAATAGAAAACTTGTAGGATGGTGTTTAATACATACATACACACACACACACACACATATATATATATATATATATATATATATATATTATAGACTATTGTCATGGCAACTCCTCACACAGGGGCTTTTCGTCCGACACACTATGAGATTGTTATGGCAAACCTTGGAATGTCTGAACATTTGATTGGATCCCATGCTGAAAATGCAACCAAAGTGTTACAAAAGGGTACTGATGATGATCAGTTGGCTTGGGCAAGACGTTTATTTCATCATTGTGGGTCAATAGGGAGCATGAGAAATGTCAATATATTTAAAGAATCCAAACAAGGTAATGCATATAAATATGGTTTTATTTAATATACAAAATATGTTAGTAGACTTATCCAATTGGTTTCATGTATATAAATAGGTGATGCCCGTGTTGCACGATACGTTAACAATTCTCGAGAATTTTTGAAATATTGGGTGATGTGGGAAGCTTCTCGGTATTGTATGTTGTCACGATTACGTACACCTTTTGGTGGACCTCAGCAGGTAAAGTATCACTTATTGAATATTGTCATTTATTGGATACTTTTCTGGGGGGATAATATCTAATTATATGTATATATAGACACTAGCAGCATTTGAACGTATGCTTGCATCATTGGTGACAGTTAGCGTTGAGCAGCTAAGGTACGCTCTCCTGTATTGATTTTTTTTGTTCCAGAAAAAGGCAAAGTTCGGTTTTTCTTTCCATTTTTTATACTGAAATGATAAGCACTGTAGGGATGACTCGACTACAAGGGACAACTTGTCAAATTTACTTTTACTATTGGACCGATTAGAAATACAAATATATAATGCATCTAATGGATGTGCCACAAATGCTTTACCATCAGTGCCCCGGTCTAGTTTGGTATTCTTTAGAACAAATAAAAAAACTTGCAACGAGTATTTTGCCCGAATAAGACCAGCAATAATCCAAGGTGCTAAAATGTTGCATAACGACAGTTTGTTAATTCGAAATACTCTGGAGGTAAAACCCAACCATGAAAGTTACAACACTTGTTGTTTATTAATTGCTATATCATTATTAATAATGTATTATATAGATGCTGCATGAGCGGGAGGCTGCTCTTCATGATAAGGAGTCTTTTGATGCTCTTAGCTGGTTTAATGAAATTAATATCTTATTACGCGACCTAGGTAAGCTATTTGTTTCTCTTTATATTAACATTCGCAATGGATATGAATTAGTATTAATCTAATGGGCCAACACAGTTCAAGCATGTATTAAAATAAACGCAAGTGATCTTATCCATGGCATACAAGAATGGTATAAGCGAATAATCCGCGAAGTAACACATATCCAACCATCTTTCCATCAAGACTGGGTTTTTGATGGATTGATAGGCCCCATCAGTCCGCAGGGTATATTTCTTTCTTTTGTTACTTGAGATATAATTACATGATTATTAGTAATACTTATCAATCATTAGAAATCCAAGCAGAATCTTCATTTTCTGCTACATGGTTTGAAGTTGCTGCTCAATTTGCACTAGTATGTATAGATGTCCTGAATATAGCTATCCGTTAGTTTTCAAGATACTTACAATTGTATTTTTTGCATTATTAGGGACACCATGAAAATGCGATTCAACTTTTGGATATTTTGCATGGCCATATTGGCCGTGATGAGTATGGCATCATGGATATGCTGGATAATGAGGTATTATATTTAATGTACCATTGTCTTTGATGCTTCCATTACTCAATAATTATTAAAAACAGGCGCTCGATTTTTACACATGTATCGAAGATTATGACTCACTGAAGCAACTGTACGATGCAAATGGCTCAATGTTCACCAGCATTTTCTCCCGCGAGCTGATGATGTTTGCAGATAGTGATAAGCTAGAAGAAATTCAACCTACATGTGATTTATCAGATTTCTACTTGTCCCTTCACGATCTTGGAGTAACAGAAAGTATCCAGCTTGGTAGATTGTTACGGTTCCGTGAATGGTTAGGTCAAGGTGAACCAGTGGATCAAATTCAAGCCGATATAGATCATATTTTATCTGATCGAGCACGACTGTCCTTGGGAGAAGATGTATTATCTGCGAGAACCAGCATGATTGAAATGCAATTATTACAACCATCGCGCCGAAGTATTTTTAGCAGCATTAGCGATTATATGGAATCTACTGGAAATACACCAACAGATGATACAAAGGATATACTTGAAACGACACACTGGGGTCGATTATCAAACTATATTGAGCATACGTATGAATCGTTGCTGCATAAAGATAATAATGAAGTTCAGACCGGCAACTGTGATTTGGCAGCTATACGACTTCGTTCGGCTAGAGTTGCTCGGAAACAAGGAAATCTGCAGATTGCCAATACTTGGTTGCGGTCAATTCCTTCTTCGGTATCAAACCAACATTTCCCAGTTCTTTACGAAAAAGCCAAAGTTCTATTGTTACAAACTGATAATATATCACAATTGACTGCTATGGAAACATTAAACGGTATTATTGTTGGAATGGAGGAAGGAGATGGTAATATTTTTACAAGAAAACTTCATAGCAAGGCATGTTTGGAGGCTGCACGATTATTAAAGAACAGTCATAGCGATAGAGGTACCGAAGCCTCGTTGCTTGGAAAATTGGATCCTAGTCTGATCAATGCTGAGGGTATGGATAGCATGTACAAGTTACAATCACCTGTTGAGATTGCCATAGATACTATACTCAAGAAATCGGCTCAAGTTTCAAAAATAATTCGGAAGCCGTGGTTTGAATATGCGACATATCATTATAAACAAGGATGGAGAATTCTGGATGAGCTTAGCCGCAATGAACCTACCATGCCAATTGTGCTATGGGCAAGGCAGCAGCTTCGAGATGTCTTGGAGGTGGATCAGCATCCGGAAGAGTATAAAGATATTGAAATGGTATGAAGGAAAAAATCAGTATTAAACCCTAATATGAGTATTACGTTATTAATAATCTTCTTTCTATTTAGAGCCTTTGCAGTCTTCTGCAAAAGCATTCTGGGTCTATCGGTATTACAATACTCAAAGATAACGTAGCCTTAAAGAACGCAGTACAGAAATTACTATCTTTATCAAATGATGAACAAGTATCGCAAGTCATGGGAACAATGGAGACAGTATATAAAAATATAATTGAAACATTCCAAACATCCTCAGAGGCTTATTTTCAATATTTGTCACTTGGTGAGAGTAATGATACAGAGGTAACTTTTGTACCATTTATGGTCAAGGAATATACACGAAGAGTTCTAACTTAGTTTTTTTCTATAGGCCAATCAAAGAGAAAAGCGTTCGACTTCAATGGTCATGACAGCAACATTACGATTATTACGTATGCTTGTCAAATACAGTGATGCATTGCAATCAGTTTTCTGTGAAAAGATCGAACATGTATCCATTGAACCATGGAAAAAGATTATCCCTCAACTCTTTGCACGACTTAATCATCCGTCCAGTGTAGTGCAGAAAGTCATCAGCCAACTCCTCAGAAGAATCTGCGACGAGTTCCCACGAGAAATCATCTATGATATTATTGTGAGCTCATCCTCATCCAAAACAAACCGGGAATCCAAGGCTCTACTTAATACAATTGCGAATCGAATGATGGAACATAATGAAACACTTTGGTTATCCACCCAACGTATGGCAGAAGAACTCGAAAAAATCACTGTCTTCTGGGAAGAAAAATGGTCATACAAGATTTCGTCTTTGGCGCTTAATGCTATTGAATTATTTACAAAACTTGATCAAGAAGTTGTTCGGTTGGAGAGTAACCACAAGGAAACCATGACATTAGAGCAGATTGAGGAAACTTTCTTTGAAAGCTATGATAATGTCATGAAGTTTATTATTTCATCAATTGACAAATTGCTCCAGAGTACGGTTCTATCTAATGAATCGAAAACACCCCATGAGCAGTGGTTTGTGGATACATTTGGGAAAGGAATTTACCAAGCGTTTGAAATTTTACAAAAGCCCAAGAGTATAGCTACTTTTAGAAATGGTTGGGACATGTTTATCCAGGTACGAATAATTTAGAGCTAGTTGGCTGTTTTACTTGTATATATAATTTTATGATTGCTAATTAAAACAACTTTTTTTTTGGTGTGTTAGCTCAATCGAAATCTTGTATTTGAGACTCACAAAGTACGAGTTTTAGAACTTGAGCATGTCTCTCCCTATTTAGCTTCCTTAAAAAACTCCACCATTGGTATTCCTGGAATGTCTAACAACGATGATAGCCCGGTATATATCGACTCATTTGGTACAAACGTGGTAGTCTTGCCAACAAAAACAAAGCCAAAGAAACTGGATATCCGTGGAACTGATGGCAAAAAATATTCGTATTTGTTCAAGGGGTTGGAAGATTTGCATTTGGATGAGCGTGTAATGCAGCTCCTGAATACGGTGAATGGATTACTTAAAGAGGATAAGACAGCGGTTGCTAGAGATCTCAAAACTAGAACGTACGCTGTTATTCCTTTAAGCGACCACTCGGGCATGATCCAATGGGTAAATGACGCCACGCCACTCTTTGCTTTGTATAAAAGATGGCAGCGACGGGAACAAACGGCAAAAATGCTTTTATCTGGCGACAAGATCACTCCTGAAGATCTGAATCAACCATTACAGCGTCCGACCGAAATCTTTACAAGAAAAATTGAAGCTGCTTTAAAAGCAGAAGGTTTACGTGTTACAACAAACCGACGAAACTGGCCCAAGCATATTCTTAAAAAAGTGTTCTTAGAGCTTACCAAAGAAACGCCTGGAGATCTCCTGGCAAAAGAAATATGGTGCTCTAGTTCAGACCCAGCTGAATGGTTAAGGAAGAGCTCATCGCTTAGTCGATCACTTGCTGTTATGTCTGTTATTGGATATATTATCGGGTTGGGTGATCGGCATTTGGACAATATCTTGATCGATTATCAATCGGGTGAAGTGATTCATATAGATTACAATATTTGCTTTGAAAAAGGTCGACAACTCCGTGTACCTGAATTGGTTCCTTTCCGTCTTACGCAAAACCTGTTACAATCACTTGGTGTTACAGGTACAGAGGGTGTATTCCGTGTAGCTGCTGAAGAAACATTACGCGTGCTACGGAAACACAAAGAAGTACTTATGACGCTTTTGGATGCATTTGTATACGATCCGTTGGTTCATTGGGCAACTGAAGCTGAAGAACTGGAAGAGCGACAAGTTATGGAGTTACAGATTAACCTTGGGTTGGCTGCTAAACGATTAGGTAATGATTGTTTTCATTACATTTAATTAATTTTATGTACCACTTTTTCATAAACTTTCATAAACTCAAATTGAATAATTATAGGTGAAAAACGTAACGATTATGAGAAGCGTCATCAAGGTGTGATAAAAGCTCTCTCTGCTGTTACAGACAAACTTCAACATACCCAACAAACTTCACTTCAAGAGCTACAACAGCAAGCTATTGATGATGGTAGTGATGATGAAGTTGAAGGTGAAAGTTTTGTTGAACAAGCAAAAAAAAATATTTATTCTATTACACAAGAATGTTCTACATGGGCCCATAAACATGCTACCACACTGGCATCTTTGACAAAGGTAAAAAAAAAAGACCTATACTACCTGCAATCTCCCGTGTTTGCAATGTTTTCTAATATATTTGTTTAGGATTCCTTTGTCGAACCACTCTTTATGGAATCTTATTTATCATCCGAGATTTTAGGCAATACAGATTTCCGCACTGGAGAACATTATCAAGAATTTTTGCAGGCATTGTCAGCGTGGACCACTCGAAAGAATACAGTATATCACCAATGTTTTGATGAAATTCGCAGCTACAAGAATTTGATGCAGCCTGTTGCTAGGAAATTGTTATTACAAGACAGTTGCTCCATATGGCCAGCTTTGCAAGAGCTTATCGATCAGTCCTTTGCGAAAAACAAGGCAGAGGAAGTATGGAGAAAAATACAGCAAGAGCATTTTTCTCAGTTTATGCAAAATCTTGAAAGCTCCGTCTTCAATTATGCCAATCTTATTTCTCAAGCTTTGACAAGAATTGACGAAGCAGCAATAAGTCCTGATGTCTACCCTGTTCAAGATCTACCCAAGTTAAAGACCAAACTGAGTACTTTAACTCACCAGAACCCGCAGATCGTTACAAACGAATTGGTGGATTCATTGATGGCTATTGAAACTGCATTCAGACGACTTGAGAGTGATGATCAAGAATATGGTGGAAGCACAAATGCAACAACTGCGATGACAAATACAGAATCATTGCAACTTGACCTAATACCTGTATTATCCACAAACTTACAAACATTGGAGCGGGACTGTCATATAGGATCGTTTGGCCATGGTGGATATATTAATGGATTGCTGGGTTTGACGATCCATTTACAGTGTTATGTTGATGCTCTTCGTGGTAATATAATGAATTCTATAAGTGATGTATTATTTTGGTTGGCATAATATATATCTAACGTTATTACGTATAGGTCTTGGTGAACAATTTGATCCTGTCGAACACAATGCCTTACGGGCCCTCATTCCTTGTGCGAAATCGATTTATCTGATAGAGGATGAATGCCTCTCGGTTTGTAATGCTATTTTTGAAGGGCTTATTAAAGATGGTCAGCGAACAAAGGCACATATGATTGAAATTCAGAATTTCCTCAACAATGCACCAGTGGATGTTTTGGTAATATAAAAGTAATAACGATTTTTTATTAATTCTATTTGTTCACTAAGGTATTTTTTTTATCCATATTAGATTGGTGGTGAAAAACAACATTCTGATGCCACTCCTATTTACAGAGTTCTCCAAAAACCATTTGAAAATCTTGATCGATACTGCAATACGGGAAAGGTAAAAAAAAGAAGACCAGTATCTTTCTTTTTTATCAAATTCTACCAGTACTGATGAGATGATGTTATAGACTGTTGTTTTTGAAATGGGTGGATCTAGTATGGAATCTGCAATTGAGACATATGGACGGCTTAAAAAACGGGTAGGTTTTGTAAAAAAAAATGTTGGGGGGTAGATTAAGCATATGTTTATTAAATCCGACTAATTTGCCGTCTTATAGATGATTACATGTATCATGAGGGAGTGTTTAAAGCATATTGAAAGTGTACCCCAGGAGGGATGGACAACCCCACTAATATCTACATGGGGTATTACTTGCAGTGCAGTAATCAGACAACACATCAAAAGTTTTATCACTGGATATGTCAGTTCCATATTCATACCATTTGTTACCACATTAACTCAAGCAATAAGGCAAAGATTACCTGATACTACGGATCAGTCACAGCCAAACTTAGAATCCAGAGCATCGTATAGCAGTTGTCTTCAGCAGTTGTGTGGTACGGCAACCACAGATTGCATCTTAACAACTGTTAGTGACGTTTAATTTTATTTTGTTTGAATTACAGTAGCTGGCGAATTGTGATTAACCAATTTCATCACTGCTTTTCTTTAGATGAAATCTGGTATATCAAAATATACATCGGGATTGAAAAGATATCAAATAGACATTGCTCGCTTCCATTGGTATAATGCACCATATATTCAAACTAGACGACCACTTTTGCCAGAGCCGGTAATTTTTTCCATCCATAAATTTAAAGATTGTTTCCAAAAAAAAAAAAAGAACTTTTGCTTATTAGTTTTTTTTTTTTTTTTTTTTTTTAAAAAAAAAAAAATAGTTGCTTGCGCGCATGTCCGATAGCCCAAGTCGCTTACATGATGTTGGGAATGGATTACAAATTCTCAATGATATGTATACAAATTTAGCCAAACAAGCCCCGCAGCTTCAAGCCATACAAAACGTTTGGCAATCAGGATATCACAGTGAGCTTAAAAAGGTACGACGGTTTTTTTTTTTAAAAAAAGTATTTTTACTATCAATACTACCTGTGAATACTCATTTAATGAGAGTAGTGCACCATGATTATGGATATTTACAACTCTGTAAATCATTTGGAAAGCTGTCGTGAAGGTTTTACTCAAGCGATGATTATTGGTAAAGAGATTGGAGATAACTTGGAACCGTTTATGGTTGGTGAAATTAGGTATGTATGATAAATAAATATTGTTGATAATGGATATTTGATTAAATAAAGTATATGATATTGTATTATAGTGAAAGAACAACAAATAATGTTGATGACAATTCAATTGTAAGTGCTTTATATTTGATGCTTATTTTTTTGATCTGTTACTCAATTGGAACAAACAAACATTTAGTACGTTTCACCGGATATCCTCCGAGAAGTCAGAAAGGAAATGCATAACATTTACAAGACAGTGTGCGTAATCAAATCTCCAGTGGATGGTGTGGTATCATTACTGGAATCAATTGCTGTTATTGAAGTGGATACGGACTATGATTTAAGTCCTGCACAAAAAAGCGCAAAGGTAAACACTCATGCATGTTTCACAGTCACTATCAACCGTTCACTCAAGCATATTTTTGGATAAAATTAGGTAGTACTGGATTCGCTATCTTCAATACATAGCATTATTTCCAAATTGAATGTGACAGCAGAGGATTGGAGTTATTCCCGTTTGGTAAGCTTTTATCGATAATAGCATCATATGTAGTTTGATCCATTAACGCTTATCTGTATATATAGAATGAATCTATCGAAACATGTCGTACAAAGATCCGCGATTTATTTGTATCACTTCGAATGTTAGAAGAATTTGGAGCTGATCGTCCAGATGAATCTCGCGAACAACAATCATCATCCACAGCAGTAGCAATTGGGACAGCTCATGATGTTTCAACTGAAGTTGATGGTTTCCCTGAACAGTCATCTTCACCTTTGCAAATTCTAGATGATCGATCTAAAGAACTTGGAGGACAAACAAAGCAAACGGTTCAATCATCACCTTCGCAAGATCACCAAAATGGACTGCATGGTATGTTATGTTATGTGAATGAACAATGTCGTAATTCTGATTTTGTTATGCGATGACATGAAATATTGATTGTAAAATAAATAAATAGGTGTTCAACAACAACAACAACAACAACAACAACAGCAGCAGCAGCAACAACAACAACGACGTGATATGCAAGTACTGAGCATCATGCGAAGAATTCGATCAAAACTGGAAGGCCGAGATTTTGGATCATCACATAAAATGAGTGTATCAGAACAGGTAAATAAATGTCCAGTGCCTACTTAAAATTACTTGAAAGAGAAAAAGTATAAAAGTATCTCGCATTTTGACATTACTATAATTATATATAGGTGGCAAAAACTGTGGATCAATCTATTTCCGTAGATAATCTGTGTGTTATGTATGAAGGTTGGACAAGCTGGGTCTAAATTCTAGTTTTACACACTCAAACAAATTCCTGTAATCTCGAAAAATATAAAGTTACAGAGCCCCGTTAGTTTCATATTCGTTAACTTTCAACCCTCGTTATCTTAACAATAATTTTGTCCATGGAGACAAAAAAAAAATACACTAAGAAATACATAGTAAAGCTGCTCTCGTTAACTTTCATACCTTTTTATTTTCGTAAAAAAAATGGTAATTTTGGCTGTGAAATTAAAGGGGGTCCACTGTAGAAACCAGTAATTCCACTTATCGTAATAGCTTTATATAATCCACTAACAAGTTCAAATGCATCGCATTCAAATAAAAATATGTATTTAACAGGTTTCATTTATATGTAACTCTTGCAAATATGCTAAAGAAAAAAAGTGTAGTTTACAGGTTTTTTATAGGTTTGCGGTGGGTATGGTGTATATATAGAGGAATAATGCGAGTATGTAATGCGAGTATGTAATATGAGTATATAACAGGTAGAAAATAACAGGATATATTTTAGGAAAGGGATGGTAGTTTTTTTAAGGAATGCGGCAAAGCTTATTTTTTGCTAAAATAACTCTATTGATCATCTGCTGAGTCCCGCTCTCTTTTTATTTTCCCTGATTCAAATTAGTTTAATCCAGTTCATCCATTGGGTTTAGTCGTCGAGAATTTTGTTGCTGTTCTGTTCTTGTTGTACCAGTTGTTGATGTACCTTGTCGAAATGTCGTCGCTGAAACTCGAGGGACTCCGTGCGGGCACATATGTAACATTGAATGGCTAAAATTCCACATTAAATCATCTTCATCCTCTTCATCCTCTTCCTCTTCGTCCCCATATTCATCATAATCATCGTAATCTTCAAAGTCGTCGTCAATATCTTCTGAATCTTCATCATAGCTTAGTGTATCATTGTCCTCATCGTCATCATTATCGTCATCATCGTTGTCATCTTCGTTATCTAGATAACTTCGGGCAAGATTATGGAATTCATGTGGAAGAGTACTTGGATCAGCTACCCATATGCCTACAGTCGTACTACCAGCTGGTGATTGGAAAGTAAATGTTCTTCCATTTGATGATGTATACCCATCAGACCTTTCTTCTCGATCTGATGATAGTGCTGGAGGTGGTTGTTCATTTGCTGGTAATGAGGATCGACTAAGTTTAACAATATAAAAATAAGCCAATTAGTCACATATATCAAATAATGCAACTCAAAATATCACTCTATTAGTTAATGAAAGGATGGTTTTAATAAAAAAAATGAAGCGTACCACATTGGACAAGTAGTACTAACGCTTAGCCAATGGCGGATGCATTTGCTGTGATATTCATGTTTGCATGGCATCTTCATCAGCTCAGTATCCACACCAAACGCCTCTTGACAGATGATACATTCGGTTTCCACCTCTATATAAAAATAATTTTTATAGCAGTTTCTCATTAAAATAAAAAGAAAAAGGAATTATAAAATTTAATACCGGAGCGCAGGATACATAAGGGGGGGGTGCAAAATGTTTTTCTTCCTCACCTGTATCCCCATCCCGAAGTTGCCGTTTTTCAAGTTTCTCGACTTGTTCTGGAGATGCAGCGACACGTACGCTATTGCTGTGCGTAACGTTATAAAAAAATAAGTTAGTCATAAATCGAACAAATAAAGATTTTTTTTTTTAAAAAAAAGACGAGAAAAAAGAAGCATTTGTATATTGTACCTATCATCGTTATGAAGCATATCGTGGAGGATGCTACTCAGCGGATGGTCAGGATCATCAATATCTGGAGCATTTCCATCGTAAAGCATGCTAGAAACAATAAAAAAGTACTTTGTTAATAGCTGGGTTTATTATCGAGATAAACACGCAAGACATCAAGATAGAAACAAAGTGTTTACCTCAACAATTGTTCAATCATCGGTAAACCTCCAGATTGAAAATGATTATGATGACTACGATGGTGGTTCTCATCAGCTAATCGACTATGATAATCATTAATTTCGTCATAATATTGGTCGATGTCATATTCATCTACTGCAGGAGTTGGAGCTTGTCGAGATTGATGATGGTGATGCAGATCTTGGGCAGCACGCCGGTAGTATCTTCTCCAAGGATGTAAAAATGCATCTTCTTCATCTTCACTATAATTCTCATCGTAATAGCTTCGCCATGGTTGAAATTCAAAATCAGAATCCTCTTCGTCCTCTTCGTCCTCCTCCTCGTCGCCCTCGTCTTCTTCGATATCTTCATAATTTTCGTCTCCATCGTCTGTTACCGGTTCATTTGTTGATGAACTACTTGTAATACTACGATTATCAACGTTCCCTTGTCGATATTGCTGGAATGTAAGTGTATTATTCAGTCGTTCACTCAATTGTTCGGTGTCTTCATTCTCTGATCTCGGTCGTTCACTCTCATTGCTATTATGGAGAATCTGATTATATGCATTATTATAAAACCGACACGATCGTCAGCATGTAAATATTTATATATCAACCATATATTCTTTTGAGTGCATTATACAGTTGCATAATTGGTAATATACGTTCTAACATACACTCTACTCTACCGTTTTGAAAAAAAAAGATAAGCCTTATAATGTTCTTACCTCTTCAACAAAAGGTGATTGACACGCGCCGCATATTGGTATTGGTGCTCTGAATACACTCGTATTCGATCGGCATCGATGGCAGTAGTATCTTGCTGCAGTGATGATTCCATGTGACATTATTTTATATATATATATTCAATCGACAAAAGGAAGAGGTATATAGTATTAAAGAAGAGGAACAAAGAGCAAGAATATCATAACCCCGATTTAATATCACCTTGCAGAAGTTCAATGAAATCAGCATTATCTGATTAATATCTCAGCATAATAGATAGAGTATCATTATTACCAGGGCGCCTTTGTTTTTCATAATATACTTGCTACTAATAAAAACTATTAGCAGGTAATTGAATATAATGAAGTAGTAATTGATCATTTACTTGTTAATTGAGTCGACTTTTTTTTTTCTATTATTAAAAGCAATATATTACTCCTAGTAATAAATAAGATTAAATAAAGCAAAATACTTATATGGGTATTTATTAATATATAACTGGTTTATCAACAAGGGGTAGTATACAACACCAGGTTATGATAGTGATATGAATTGCAGTAGTGATCAGAGACAGGTCTAATAAAAGAAGTTCGTGATAGCCATAATAACTATGAAAAACACCTTTATTTTATTTACTTAAACTAGTTCACTAGTATATTTGTATTATTATGTTTTGTAATACAAAGCAGGGTCATACGTGTATTTTTTAGTTTATATTATATCTCATCAGTCGCTGAAGTATTATTATAATCATTACTATTATTATAGTAAACTACAGTTGGAGGTTGTGGCAAATATCTATTTCATCAGAGAAAGTAACAAACAAATATACCTATCTATTACTATGAAGAAAAACCGTTTTCCATGGAATAATATATAAATCAGTATGTACGATATAGCAATAATGTTTAATTCATAAAATGTGACATGTAACTTGGGGAATAATCTTTGATTCTATGTATATAAAAAGAAATGTTGCATATACTACATTAATCCATCTCCTAGATAAAATTAATAAATAATAAACATTTGCCTTTGAGGTCTTTATCATTATCAAGAAGCAGACATGGGGGAATGGAAGGAGTAAAATTGTTAAATAAAACGTCTCTCATCTTAAGTTATAGAAGCTGTTTTTTTGGATTTATGTTACATCAACAAAAGCATGGGTACCCCAAAAGCACCACCCTGTTAGTGGTACTTTTATTACTTTCTTTATCTTTACGTACAATGTTCTACGCTTCAGCATACATCCAAAGCATCGAATTAACGGTTAATAGGAGAAATGGAAGCGATAGTGATGGTTGCAGTGACAATAGACAAAAGTTTGAATCAAGAAGAAAGGACAAAGAATGGGGAAAAACCGGTACTGTAAATAAAATGAAGTAGCTGGGTTTAGTCTACCTGTTTATAGTACATAACACTTAGTAAAATGACTTAATAAAGTTTGACCTATCCGACCTATGCAGCCTATACGCGACCAAATACATGTTGATTTATTGTTTAAAGCTATATATGTATTATTTTGCTATTTTTGTACTTAAGATTATTGATAGATGTACTAGTTTTTAATAATAAAAAGGAATATGTTTCAACAGTGTAATACGTTGTAGTAGACATATTTCTTTAAAAAAGAAACCTTAATAAAGCACACTCACAGGTATAAAATAGAGAATACTCATCATGTAAAAATTTACATTGGTATTCTATAACTATTAATGTAAAGCAATGATTTGCAATCCTATAAGCAGGCAATGATAAAAACGATAAAATAAGAAATAAATGACTGTGTTATAATATTATAAATTAGCAGTATCAATTTATGGTAATATCCATAGGTCATTTTCTTCATTTTGGGCGGAATAAGTTGAATAGGCTGATATAGGTTCACTCCTTTCTATATGGGCCAATATATATTTGGGACTTTGATCGATGTTTATTTGAGGGCTCATAACTCATAAGAGGTCATGTTTATTTTCTCGTAAGTACCTACTGTTGTTGGGTTGTAAACGGTTGCGCCAGTAATCAATATCATTAAAAAATGGTATATACAACTGTAACTACTATATAATAAAATGATAGTGTATAGAAACAGAAAGCCGGTAGCATTGAAGTATATACTTACCATTTACGAAGCCCGACAAATAACATCACGAAGCGACGACAAAGAAGAAGCACTCATGGGACGGCTTCAGTTGCAGCAGCGGGAATGAGTGTGTTCTAGATGAGGAATATAATAAATCAGATGTTCTCTACAAGCAAATTCCGAAAACTACCACTTTCAAATGATATTGTATAACAGCTATGCCAGAAGAGAAATATTTATTGAGCAAATGAGTATGCATTATCATTCTCATGATTATATGCAGGATTTAAAAGCTATTATTTAATACTATAAACACGCCTGTATTGTTAATACCAATCCACCCATTCATACATCTCTATCTTTTGTGAAGTGACTGAAGAAGTAGCAATGAAAATTTATATCTTTTCTAATAGTAATAAGTATCAAAATAAAAGATAAAAATCACTTTAAAAATACAGAAATGATATGTTGGATACCGAAGGAGTCGACGGAAATAGCAGGAGAACCCACATAACAGAAAGCATTGGCAGTCATATGTGCAGTAAAAGAATAAAAGAATAAAAATAATAGAGGTAGGATCGTCAAAAAACTTCCATAACAATGCTGTGGATCCATCAAAAAAAAAAAAATAAGCTGTAACAAATGTAAACAGAAAAATTATGTATGAACAGCAACTCGCTAAAAACAAAGGTTTGGGTCATACATCATGTAAAGAATCGATAAAGCATAAATAATATATACTTTTCTTAGTAGTAATGTTAGCAAACAAGAATCTAAAACTATGTCTCAAATGCTGTTGTACATTTCTTAAAGAGAATTCTCGTTATCAACTCTTATTTTGTGGATGTTTGGTTTTCTTACAAAAGGTATGGTCCTCTTTTTTTTCTTTTTTGGAGAGGTGAAGATTCTATCTAACGGTATTTCCTAACTGAAATACTGAAGGTCAGATGTAATTTTTCATTGAGACAAAATGATATTATTGTGGCTTTCAATGGTAACCATAGCAACCAGTGTTCATTGTGGCTGTTCAAGCTACTATCTTTGGTGTTAACGATTATCTTGTGTAACTACCATCTTTTTTAACAAGCAGAGTTATTACTTAGCAAGATCAGGTAAATAAGTTAACCGTAATCTCCATGAAACTTCAGTCATTTAAACATTTTTTTTTTTTTTTTTGCAAACACATGTAAGTTTATATTTCAATTGGCATGTATATTTAACTACATTTCATATTACCCGAACAATTGATGAATTAACTGTAAATGCTGATTTTTTTTCAAGTCGTCTTGATAGTAAAAAACAAACCAGCTAATTTATCACTGCTGCGGCGGTCAACAAATTGAACATTTTTACCTCTCTAATCAAGATGTATGCCATAGTCAAAGAAATATTTAGTCATATAAATAGTGTGTCATATTTGTTACAAAAGTAAATAACCTATAGATAATGATTTTATTTCTTGCTGACTTTGTTTTTGTCATACATAGGAATAACACATATCTATTGTTGAGACGTTCGGAACCAACGGGAATAGGTAACACAGCCCGCCAAATGATTTTTATAAGGAGGGAAAAAAGAGTTGGGAACTAAGAAAAAAAGGTTGCGTCGATCCTCTTTTTTCTCTTTTTCTTTTCTTCTCCCACCTTTTCATTTATTATTATTAGCTCACCTATCCTATCCACATACTTCTTTTCTTAAACAAAATAATGTATCCATACGGACAACAGCCTCCATACCCACCCCCACCACAACAATATGGTGGTTACCCTCCACCACAGCATCCTGGAGGATATCCACCTCCACCACCTCAAGGTTATCCACCATCTCAAGGTTATCCTACACCACCACCACCCGCTGGTAACTATCCACAACAACATCAAGGTTACCCACCTCCACCTCCACCAGCAAATACATATCCTGGAAATGCACCACCGCCAGCATATCCTCCACCACAAGGGGTAATTAAAAAGAGATCGGATTACTAAATAACAATGATCATTTATAGTGACAAGTTGAATTTTGACACGATCTCATTTTCAATTCAAATTTATAGTATGCTCCACCTACTACTCAACCTCCTAATTACCGTCCCTACCCAGGCAATGAAAGGATTCAACCACCAACTTACCAAGGTAAATGATCATTAGTCAGAAAGTAATACTAGAGACTTTGTTACTGAAATCACAAAAAATAAAATAAAATAAACGATAGGTCAAGATCCAGTGTTCAGACCGCAAAACCAAGGTAGTATATATTTATTATTTAAAAAAGCATTCCATTTTTGTTGTTACTTACACCATGTTATTATTTTTTCATAGGACAATACCCACAACAAATACCTAATGCGGGTGGCAACTTGGGGGGACTCGTTATGCATGTGAATCCCTCGATGCAAAATCGTCCTCCTCCAAACTTTCAACTTTCTAATTGTAAGGATGAATGATATGGCTTTTTTTATTACTATTATCATGAAAAGCTAAAGATCTATTCATTTATATATTAATAGGCCAAGGACGAAAGCGTGCATTATTGATTGGTATTAACTATTTCAGATCACCTAATGAACTTAAGGGTAAGTTGTGTCATGCGAAAGAGGATGAGAAGAGGTATTTTGATTGATTGAATAGATAGTTTTGTTAATGACTTTTTGGTGATCTGGTATATGTATAGGTTGTATTAACGATGTCAATAATCTCAAATCCTTCTTAATGCAATTATATAACTTCCGTGCGGTAATTATTAAATGTTGTTTGTATTAAATGTGAGAGAAGTGGTAGCAAAATTGGGCGCTGTACTTTAATAACTGACATTGTTTTGTTTTATTTTTGAAGGAGGATATGGTTATTCTGACAGATGATCAAGCTGACCAAAGGTTTATTCCAACAAGAGCAAACATGATTGCTGGCATGGAATGGCTTGTGCGGGATGCACGACCAAATGACTCGTGAGTATTTGTTTGTTACTGGTGGGTCATGTGGGCCATTGCTGTTATTGTTTTGTTATTGACTAATGCCTCCCTTTTTTATTAGATTCTTTTTCCATTTCAGTGGTCACGGAGGCAGAGTTAAAGATACAAATGGTGATGAAGATGATGGATGGGAGTATGTATTAAATTATAAAGGACTTTATGGATAAGAGGTTGGGCTTGGCATATGTAATTATAAACCAATTGTTAACTTTTTTTAATGTCTAGTGAAACAATTTATCCTGTGGACCATCAAAGATATCCCGGCAAATCGGGCCAGATTGTTGACGATGTGAGAACCTTTATGAATAAATTACAGGGGAAGAAAAGATAGTCAACGATTGGATATGTATTGGGTTACTAAAATTGGAAAATTTCTTTATTTCTTACAGGTAATGCACGATATTATGGTTCGTAGATTACCACCTGGTGCACGATTAACAGCTATCTTTGACAGTTGTCATTCTGGAACTGCATTGGATTTACCTTATGTCTATTCCACCTCTGGTGCATTAAAGGAAGCTAATATTTTCAAAGATGCTGGATCAAGTTTGATGAATGCCGGCATGTCGTATGCAAGTGGAAATATTGGCGGTGCTATCTCAAGTGTCATGTCCATTGGTAACAAGTTATTGAGTGGCAAGTCTGTGGATGATCGTGTCAAACAATTCAAGAGTTCAGCAGCAGATGTTGTCATGTTCTCGGGTTGTAAGGATGAACAAACATCAGCAGATGCTTTTGAAGCAGGTAAAGTTTCTGAATATTTGGTATTACTATAGGATCGAGTTATATTGCAGCAATACACACATTATTGGGGGTGATAGTTTTACATTACAAGGGCCTGTCGTTTATTGATTAATTTTTTTTTTTTGGATATTTCTAGGACGATCGACAGGTGCCATGTCTCACGCTTTTACAAGTAAGTTTTTTGATTCAAAACAGCAACAAAATAGATAATATATTTACTAATTTGGATGGGTTCATCACTTTTTTTTTTTTTTATCTATAGCTGCATTGAGAAGCAACCCTCGACAATCTTACCTTCAACTTTTGAACTCGGTTCGAACAATTCTTCGGGAAAAATATTCACAAAGACCCCAACTTTCGAGCTCACATCCAATCGATGTCAATACATTATTCATTTGCTAATAATATTAAAAAATGGTGAAATAAAAAAAAATTGGATGTGTGATACTCCTCTAGTATTATGTATGCTTTATTCTCAATTACAAAATACGTGCGCGCGCGCGTGTGTGTGTGTGTGTGTATATATAGAATCATGTGTTTTCCAATAAGTCGGACAAAAAAAAATTGTTGGAAATGATGAAAATTGAAGTTCATGTTGGAATGGAGAAGTATATTTATGTTAGCGAAGGTATGAACATATATAAAGGGAATAAGGGAAATGAAATGTGCAAAGGCAATAGAATACTATATATGGAATATAAATTGGATGAGGTGGTTGAAAAAAGTATATATGAATATGTATGAATGTTTACAATGGTATAGAATGTATAATACAGAATGTAAATTGCTAGCAATTGCGTTGGCTTGGATCGAGCCATTTCAAATTGAGAATATCAAACATATGCTGCTCACTTTTCACGTAGAGTCTTTCTTGTGTAGCACGTGAATATAGCCCATGAGAGGTAACCTTAATATTCATGACCTTTTTAGCATACAATCGAATGCTTCTTTCGAAATAGCTTGATCCTGTCCATGCCAATACTGCCACTGGATAATTTTCAAAGGGTGAAACAACAAAGTCGACTCGACGACAGATGGTGCTTCCAGGTTGTCTCCAAATACAAAGTGCTTGATCTGGCCTCAAGTGTTTTTCGTCTCCATCACGTAGCTTGCAATCCGATCCCATTGTAATAATATCCACTAGTAGTTCTATTATAAATACTTATTATATTAGCTGGAAAGAAGAAAAAATCTACTAAATATATCATATTTTCAATTTTTTTCTTACCCTTCACTTTAAAGACTTCTAATAGTCCAACTAATAATTTTGATGATACCGAATTTTCTTTATGGGTCATAATGATGTCTACATCACCAGATTCTGGTTTGCCACGTCTATATATATCATAGAGTGTATATTTTTAGTTATGTATATAATCAACGCTCAGGAATGATTGACACAATTTACTTCTTCATATCTCTACACTTACCGATAACTTCCACATACAGTCATTGTAGAACCAGGATAGTATTCATCGAGGATTTTGGATACCTCATTTGCAATTTCCTCAACCTCTGTTCTAGGAATTCTATTATTATTGATCCAATAAGCGACGCATATTTTGTTAGCTGGATACTAAGAAAAAAAGGGGTATTAGCCAAATGCATAATAATGATTATTCTTACTTTTTCACAAAATCATCATAATATCTGATCCCGATTTCTTGATCTCGAGAAAGTTTCTCATGTGCCATTACATCATCAAGTGTACGTCGACCTCTTCGATACCATTCCTGTGCAGTATGTGATCCAGCGCCTAAAATTCCAAATCGATATTATATTATCAACCAATAATGAATGTTGTATAAAGTTCCAATTGTTTATATAAATATTTATAAAATATTACCATGGACATTATAGAACGTTTCGAGAACTTTGAATTCGGGATCTGATTTCAATAGTTCTGTTATTATGACAATCAAAAGAAAAAAAAATCACAGAACGTTAGTACAGCCGATGACTTAATAAGCAGAAAGTTATTTTACTTACCAACATCTTGGACGTAGCCATCGCGTAGAAAGCCATCAATCTAGTATATAATTTAATATATTTAAATAAGAATTCCTCACTTTATACTATGAAAAAATATCATCAGATTTAAAAATAGTGTGAATATAAACGTACTATTCGACCTGTTTTGTCACCAATACCATGTAATTTTTTGGCTTGTTTTGCAGACTTTATTTTTTTAGGGTATGACTATGTATTAGTGTAAGAATTTTGTTACTTTTAGTAATAAAGACAAATCTTGAATTTGGATTGATGATTATCAATTAAGTACATACCCGAATTGTCTAAAATACAATATAGTTGGTATTTTTGATGATAAATATAAAAAAAGAATATTATTAGGTAATCGGTACATTATTTATAAAAATATAATTTATGATGGACTTACACTGGCTGCAATTCGATAGCTACGACTTTTCATCTTATCTCCTGTAATATAGTATATAGAAAATATTCAATTCAAAACACCATTTTGTAAATAAAAGCTCTTATTTTCTGTTTTCAGTGAAAAAAAGTATTACCTTTCAATTCTCTGGCATACTCCAAAAACTCGAGTATTTCAACAATACCTTTGTTGAATGGATTCCAATTACAAGGGCGTTGACAAGCATAGGTACCAATTTTCTCAACAGTTTCATCGTTATCCACCACTGGAGTTAGGGATAGGTCAATATCATCATCCTCTGTGGTGCCGCCATCATCTGTCGTAGTAGTTTGATAACTATCTCCTTTACTATATATATAACATGGATGGTTAATATCATTTGTCTATTTATCAGACAAAAGAAAAATATTACAGCTTATAATTCGATTTCCTTTTTTTTTCGAAAGAGTATATTATAGTATATGATGGTATTATGACGATAATAAGTCTTACATGTATTTCTGCGCTGGTCGATGACCTTCAATAATCACACATGGTGTAACCTTACAGCCTTGTTTGGCATAGGTATCTTGAACAGTATACCATGATCGTACTTGACGAGGAAGTTGCGATTTTTTCTTTGCAGTACCATCAAATGGTTGTTCATCTTTAGGCAACGCTAACGTATTCTCATCCTCTTGTCGTTTTTTCGATTGCTGGTCATTCTCTTCTTGTTCTTCCGCTTCCGCTTTGCGTTTCTTTTGATATTGTTGAATATCGATAACGTATTTTGCACGTTGATCTTTATGCATATTTTCTTTCATGATCCAATCGATATGAACTACAGGTACTGCAGGATGCTACATCAAAATATATATATATAAAAGAAACGCATAAGTACTTTCCATGCCAACGAAAAGGTAGGAGGAAGAAGAAAAAATACCTTGACATGACGAACAATTCTTTCAGGACTTTTTAACGATGTAATAATATAATCGGCATATTGAGAGGATTCAATGACAATGTGACCTTGATCTTTAATAACTTTACAAATTTGAGTTTGTAGATCATTATTGAGCTTGATGGCAAGTAAATATAATTTCATGGGTGGTTCACATGTTAAAAAGTCATTCCATTGAACTTTCATTTTTGATGCCTTTATTTCTTCCTTGTTGCTGTTACTGTCATTGTTTGACATGGTTTCAATATGAATATGAAAAGAAGAGTGGATAGAAGCTCGTCTAGCCTTAAAGCGGTATGATTTGCGCAGAATTTAATTATTAAAATTGAGAAGCAACTGGCAACATAAATTATCACATAGAAAGCAGCGGACGATGGTGGGTCCATTAGACAAATTGGCTTGTTTTTCATAACCAATCCCATATATATTATTTGTTCTACACTATCACTCTAATGCGGAGTGTGATTCCAAATGAAGTTTGAATGGTAATAATGCATCAACTTGTTTTCTGTTGCCACGTTTTCCATCTCTCTTTTTTATTATCTTTTTCACAGCTTTGTTCCCAGACTGTCCAGGAACAGAAAACGCCATGGAACAGGGTCCAGCATGTCGAGGACTACAACTCTTGACAACTACACAAACCTCATGGACGATTCCTCTCATCTGTATATTAGTTCCTTTACTCTTTCGCTGGATCGTTGCTTTAAATCCATATTCAGGTAAATAGTATAATAAAAAGATCAAAATGAAGATTAATATTAATGGTGTCCAATTTTTTTTTAGGATTTAACACACCTCCATTATATGGTGATTATGAAGCTCAACGTCATTGGATGGAAATCACAAATGCATTACCATCATCGCAATGGTATCAATATGATCTTGATTGGTGGGGTTTGGACTATCCACCTTTAACCGCGTTTCATAGTTGGATCTGTGGTTTTATGCAAGTGTTACATATAAAAGAAGAATGATAATGATAGATCACGCTTCAGAATCAAACAAAGTATTCTAATAGGATTGTTATTTTAGTGGATTACGGATCAATCCAGATTGGTTTGCATTGGATACATCGCGTGGATATGAATCACCTGAAAGTAAATTTTTCATGCGAGCAACAGTTGTGGTCTCGGAAGCCCTGGTGTATATTCCAGCTGTTTGGTGCTTTTGTAGAATTGTTTATCCTCAACAACAAAGAAAGGTAAAAATCATTTGCATATATCCAAAGATATCAACAGGAACATGAAGAGGAGAAGGACGTACAAAAAGATTTAGCTTTTTGTTAATAATTGATTTATATAGTATCTTGTATTATTACTGATCTTGATGCAACCTACTCTCATTCTTATCGACCATGGTCACTTTCAGTAAGTGAATATAGAAAAAAAAAGAAAACAAAAGAATATTTATGTGATGTATTGAAAAAATATTTAACTCTAGAAAATGAAATAGATTCAATAGTGTCATGTTGGGTTTTGCATTATGGGCAATCAATGGATATCTTACAAAACATTACCTGTTGGGATCAGTATGTTTTTGTTTAGCCCTTGGGTTTAAACAAATGGCACTTTATTATTCTCCAGCTGTTTTTAGCTTTTTAATTGGAACTTGTATTTCGATGCCTAAGAAACAACAAGGGTAAGCGAAAAGTACAAACAAAAAAAGATGTATGGATGGATAATGGAAGTGAAGAAATAGGCAGAACATGTTTCTCATTCATATTTTGTACATTTCAAGCCTTTTATTATTTTGCCAATTAGGTGTGACAGTTATTACTGCATTTGGCCTTTTGTTATCTCCTTGGTTGGCATCTGTTGATGATCTTTTGCAAATTTTACACCGTGTATTCCCTGTAGCACGTGGATTATATGAAGATAAAGTAGCAAATATTTGGTGTGCATTGAATGTGATTGTTAAACTGCGAAATGTACTAAGCCTTGAATCGACTGTACGTCTCAGGTACAGATTTTTTTTTATTACCATTATATTATGTTGCATTATGTTATTCTTTCCCATCTCCTTTTTACTGACAGGCTTATATATATATAGTCTCTGTGCGACTTTGGCTGCTATTTTACCAATTAATATTCATTTAGGCATGTCTCCAACTCGTTCACGTTTTGGATATGCATTGGTAAATACGTCACTTGCATTCTTTTTATTATCTTTTCAGGTTCATGAAAAATCAATTTTGTTACCAGCACTACCTATTTCATTGATGTTATATGATGAACCGGAAGCTGCCAAGATATTTATGAATGTTGCCATGTTTAGGTAAATAGGAAAAGATTGGATAGAGGAAGTGGATAATAGTAATATGGAAAAAGATAACTGACATGGTCGTTTTGATTCGTATCCATCTCTTTAGTATGTTTCCATTATTAAAAAGGGAAGGATTAGTGATTCCCTATTTTGGAATAACTCTTCTTTGGAATTGGTTATTTGGTTCAACATCATTCTCTTCATCAACAATGATAAACATCATCAAACAGGTAAGATATATTATTTCTTCGCGAATATATGAATTTTAAGTATATTTGATTTTAAAACTAAGCACTATTTTATTTATTTGTTTAATTATAAGATGATCTATGCTTCAATATTCATATGGCACGTCACTGAATGCTGGATCGTCCCTCCTAACCACTGGCCTGATTTATATACAGTCGTCAATGCCATAATTAGCTGTGGTTATTTCAGCTGCCTCTTTTTGTATTTCACATATCGTCAGTTCTATCCTTCCTCTTCTTCAACAAATGTCTTCGGTGAATCATCTGTTGTTAAGATTAAATCTACTTAAATATAAAAAATGTAAATTATTAATATCAAAAATAAATCTTACTCTCTCGCTTTTTAATATCTCTCCCCCTCTCTTCTCTTTGTTTTTGAAAAATTGTATTTACAGAATATTACCGTTTGCTATATTGTTGGTATTATACAATGGGATATAGGAAACTAATTAATAGAACGAAATAGCTTTGGAATTGCAATAGTCCAACGTTGTATGCAGAACAGTAGAAAAGGTTAATTGGTTCAAAAATAGCGGGAGAAAAGATTGTGCGCTTATTTTATTCTAAGCGCTGATGGTAGATACGGTCTTTGACATTACAGCAGTAGGTAATGAATATTAGCGCTTCTGTAGTAGCAAATACAATAGTTGGTCTATATAACATTCAACTATTTTCGACATAATTATGGTGCTTTTTTTGAGTACATCCACTATTCTTTATTTTTCCAATTGTCAAATCAAGTGCGCTTGATGCGTAGGATTCATTTTATTCGACCCCTTTCCTTATTCCGTCTATTTTGTAACTATCGTTATAAACATTATTACATATTATAGATAACCATTTAAATATTACCATTTTCCCAGTAAAAATGTCATATGGCAATCTTATTATTCTCCTCATATATTTTTACTACATCTTTATTATGTAATTATATGTATACAAAATGTACCGTTTATCTGTTTTTAATTTGGCAGCAAATATTGATATAAAAAAATAACAGAGTATATAAATAATGCATAATACAGTTCATCCCTGTTTTTTGCAACCTCCAAAGTTGCAGTACTTCACCTTCTACAACATATTCCTGGGAATTGTCTATTGTGAATACTATCGGTACTCCCGAGAGATTTACAAGTAATACAAGTTTAACGCCAAGAACACGGCGAATGGAAGTTCAAACATATTGTAGGTCATTGTTTGCTTAAAAGCAAAAGAAATTCACAATGAAAAACATGGTTACAGACGCAAAGTAATAATAACTTCATGGTACGTAAAGAAAATGAAATGTTTTCTACATACTAAAGACTTTCTTTTTCATAAATCATTTTGCATACAATACATGGTAATATCGTACAATTCTTTTTTTTATACAACATAATACAGGTGTTTTATTACCAAGCAAAACACTGTTATACGTATTTACACTATATTAAATATCTTTTTATTACTATAGTAATTTATCATATCGATTGTTTATGTCGCATCAGAAAGCATTGATCCAAGGAACACGTGACCAAAGATTTTTTTTTTGTTTGGAGGTTTTTTATTGGCTACAAAGAACTTCACATGTCAATCTGATCTTAAACATTCAAAGGGTATAAATAGGCCCTTTTTCTTTCTTTCGTGAGCAACAAAAAACGCCAAAAAACGGCAAGTCTTTCAAAATGCATTCTTCATTTGTTCTTGTTTCTTTTATTGATCTTAGTTCCTTTTTATTAGTAAATTGGTAGATGCACAACAATTTAAAAAGTTCAACACTCGATTTAAAAAAGTTCAACACTCGATTTAAAAAAACTCAACACTCGATTAAAAAAACCCAACACTCGATAGCATAGCAACACATAGAATCGCTGTGCCGGGGTATGGATAGCGATGTAGTGGTTAATGGTTTATTCCGTTGACTATTATGAGGCGGAAACCGTCGAATTCCTGTCGGGAGGAATGTCGAGTGCAGCACGCCGAGTGACCTTAGGGCCCATTTAAGTACCTGTTCAGGGAACCAGGGTAGACATTGTCTGCCTTTGACGGGGGCGCGGGTTCTTTGTGTTGTTCGACGCACGGACCCTTTTTTACAACAAAAGGGATCGAGTCATTTTTCTTTATTGTTTTTTATCTTTTTTTATTTTACCCTATGGCGTCTCCTTAACCTTTTGTTCCAGGCTCTTGTTGACCGGGTCCCTTTCTCAACATTAGCTATTGGTATAATTGGAAAAGGTTTAGTCAATGGGTAGGCTTCATCAAGGCTGTACTGGATGTGATCCGGACAGAAGGTATAAATTGTACGGTCGCTTTGCTCCCGGCAGACTTTGCAATCTAAAGTCGACGATGAAGTTTATTTTATAAGCGGATCATTGGTCTTTGGCCTTTGAGCACTGCGAGTATCGTTGGGAATAACACTTGGGATTGCTGGTGATGATGATGGTGTAGAGCAAAACTAGTGCCCGATGATGCGGGTTTCTTTTTGTATCACTTGATACGTTTTTCTATATTTTTATATATCTTCAGCAACATAACAACTACAACGACAATTATATACTCTTTTTTTTTATTTTTATTTTTCTAATGGCTGGCCTTGCACAGTTTTCTACGGGATTATATGGGACAAGACCTCCTCGTGGTTTATCCCGGGCAACGGGATATTCTTCTATCCATATGGTTAAAGGGTATCTCGGCAACAGTGTCGCATTTTTTAATACTCTGTGGATGTTTTGCTATTCAAGACTACTCCTTTTATCACAACAAGAATGTCATACTATCAAATGTTCAATTGGATTCCTTGTTTATTATCTGCTCAAAGCTACAAGTGCCGTACCAACAACTCCATCTAATATTGAATGAATAGAAACCTTATCTTTTTTTTTATTTGATGAAGAAATAAAGTAAAAAATGATTTGATTTATACGGTTGGGTAGCAAAACAGATATATTTTATAATTATTATTTCAATACTTAATGGCGATGGGGTTACTTTATAAAAAGATCATAAACAGAAATTTACTTGATCGTCACTATGGTGACAGAGCCAAAACCCTGAAAATAAAAAAAAATGGATGAACAACTAGCAATAGAGTGTAAACTGACACTATGCATTGACAACTGTCAGCTCAACATGAGACAATCTATCCCTTATTGTTGTTTTGAAACGGATTGAAATTTATTGCATGACACACACCATTTGCTATTTTTTTTTTTTTTTTTGGAGTCCAGAAGTTCCATTACATTACATGATGACATTGTCGATGAAGCGACTGTAGCACCAACAACCATCACCGCGTCCACTCCTCATGAGTGTCCACAAGAAATAGAAGAATAATCTCAAGCAACACTCGATCATGAACCTATATTATGTACTCGTTGTCAAAAATCAGCCACATTCATGTGTTCATTATGTGGATTAAAAGGACCTCATTATTATTCTATAGAATGTCGAAAGTCAACTGGAAAAAAAAAGTCATTATAAAATAGATAAAGCCACTTTGCCAGCTCATAGGTCAAGGCAAGGCACTACCATGTTCGAAAATAATGATTAGAGAATATCTCGATTGGGCGCTGTCCTTGCTCTCATATTCGCGTCATAATTCATCATAGTTATCCTATCCATCAAAATATGGATAAAAACTTACCATTCTCCTTTTTTTTTTTTGATAAATATTCAAGGATTGGAGTGTCACCATGATATGGATATGGGAATGACGAATTTCGGTAGATCACGTAATTCATCCAGAGGCATAACAGCAACAATAAAATAATGAATGAGACAATGAAAGTTTTATAATCAATAAATTTAAACCTTGAGTTGTGTGTATTATTCTCAGCATTTTTTGGGGTCAAAGTAGCCTATAGTGGAAATAATGATTATAGGTAAATAATAATAATGATAAGAAAGGGTGATAACAACGACAACATTGAATATAGGATGAAAAATTAACAAAGATGTTTATAATTGACATATTTTTTTATGTGTGAGTACTATAATTTGCCTTACACGTTTTTATGTCATATTTCCATATAATAGTCATGATACAACATTTTCCAATAGCGGGAACTAATAGCGGTGATGGCAGTGAAGGATCAGGTATCACGCAAACACAAACAAATGATTTAATTATTTTTACTGGGTAAATTGTTATCACTGTATTTTTATTCCGTAAAGGTTGGATCAAGATACAGAAAATGGATTACGATTAGAATTTTATAGCCCTCGTCTTTATTAGTATTATTGCTACCGTCATCGTCGGTAGTGCTATTGAAGAAGATCGTCGTGTATTTGTCGTTTCTGTGTTTATTTGATTACTGTCAATGTGGGTCTTGCACTTCTTTTGATTGCTTGTTTAGATTTCCGTGGCACATGGTATATTTCGTACTTTTCTATGTCTCCTTTGTACAACCACTATCCTGCTGCCACTGGCCTTGATCTTGAACCCGTCAACCCACTTCAAATGCCTGTTCCTCGTTGTCGTCGTAAGAATGGTTTGCTTCGTTCATCCAACTTGCGTGATATATTTTACTATGGTTTTGTCGTTGGTATCATTAGTTTCTGGAACTGTGCTGTCAGCATAGATACTTACAGTGGCGGTGGCTCCGGTCATGATTGCGACAAGTACAAAAATCCAATCTGTGATATGGTCTGCTGTTCCCGTGGTGTTCTTTTCTCTTCTGCATGCTTTCTTCTCTTGTTGTATAGTTTCACTCGTCGTGATTTTCGTGATCCTGTCTGGGTCCCCTCTTACTTTGTATGTGAATCTAGGTAGCACTTTGGATAACAGATCCCTTGTGTTTTCACTTACAAGCAAAATTGTTATTTGTACTATGGTGCCATCTTTCCCATCGTCTTGTTGATTCTCACATTTTATGTCCCTGTGTTGATTAAAGTTGTATTTAAACAACATGCTATCACTGGGGAATGGGGGTACGGTAGCTGTTTCTTGCTGCTGTGTTGTCTGTCATATCTTCGCCGAAATCTGCAAGTTCTTCAAACGCAAGAGCGTTCCTTATTAAAAAAGACAACTTTTATTATAATTATCATTACTCTTACTTTATTATATATAGAACTGGCTCATACTTACACTAAAAAAGAACATTCATATCTTTCAACTGAACATATTTTTTTTTTCTTAATTTGACATGATCTATGCATCCAGCGGTGTTCCGAAAAAAAGTGGATCAATAAAGAAAAAGTTCGTTCGGATTAAAAGATCACTCTTTCAATGAATAAACGATTGTATGTGTTTTTCTAATTAAAGACTTTTACATGAAGAAACTAAACTAATACGTAATATCAAACACTTTAAAAAGAGTACAAAGTTTATTTTTATTATTATGAACACGACTACGTTCCAAGAACTTGAGCAAAGGACAGTGTTTGTAACCAAGAGACTTGTAACCAAGGAACCAAGAGACTTGCAACCAAAGGACCTGTAACCAAGGAACCAAGGGACTTGCAACAAAAGAACTTGTAACCAAAGGACAATGCTTGCTTGCAAGGATCGTTGCTAGTAACAAAAAGTTTCGCCAATAGATGTTGAAATCTAAACAACCTTGGGTTATAAAAGCAAGTTTACGAGAGGATCTCTGCAATTGGACCCCCATACACCTATTTCTTTCAGAAACAGTATGACTAATAATGTTCATACACTTGTCATCGTCCCGACGACTTTCCAGTCGTCAGGTCGATGCCTTGTGCATGAGCATTTATGGTCTCCTGTTTCCGAAAGAATGCGATGGCCCGAGTCCGCTTACATTCACGTCCCAGAAACAACAAAAACGTCGACTATCTACTTTTTTTGAACCCCAACAATAGCCTATATGGCTACTCCTCCTGTGACCCACAAAATTACAATTAATATCGTTATCCAACATTACAACAAAATATATTCTTATACTGCGAATCTCTTTTGTGCCAGTAATTCTGATTGTCATGATCAGGTTTTGTTGCTACAAAAAAAAGCATATGATTGTTGTATTATTATGGTGGAGCATTTCCCCATTTTGATCTAAATGTATGACACTAATAAAGCTCTAAAATGTTACATAATAGATCTATTTTTTTTTTCTCTTGAATAAAAAGTAATCTTTTCAGAATTAGTTGGCAAGAATCATATTATATAAAGTCTAAGTTTTTGCTGGCGGTGCAAAGAAACCACCCACGACCTAAATATAGAATTTTAGTAGCGTTGCATTAAGAGACTATTCTTTTTCTCTGCTTAAACAAGTCTATCAATTCAAACCTTTTTTCCATGATTACTTATCATGAGTGTTAGCAAGAATCTATTTCAAAAGTAATATTCTATATATGTCACACTATGGGTTTCCCGAGATATATTTTTTTTCCAAAACATTAGAATTCTAAAGGGTCTGTATTTCTAATTTTGAGGGAAAAAAATCTAAAATGAGATAATAAATTTAATGCATACGTAATATATTCGTTCTCTGACTTTTTTTCTCTCTTTGAATCAATAGGATATCAATCCAAAAACATTATGTCAGAGCGTTTTATATTTCTTACAGCGTTTGAAGTATTAATTCCCTTGAGTTAATATGGGCAATAACATCTTTATCAGAGCATATGACTAGTATTTACATAAACCCATCTTGGAGAATACTGCTTATAATATTATACAATCTCGTTTGAATATGATGAGGATCGATATGATTGCTGAGTCATTTTGAGTAACGTGCATAATGTACAAAGCCCTGGGGGTTTTTTTTTCATGAAAAAATTTAGCTACTACAGTGTAATCCTCAATGATTACCACTCTCCTCTTTCTTTTTATATATTTTTATTTCAATTTATTTTATTTTTTATATCTTTCCTATATTATTATTATTCTTAGTATTATTATTTATTATATCAGTTATATTATTATTATTATTATCATCAGTACCTTTTATTTTTATCATTAGTGCCTTTTCATTTTTATCATTATTTTGTATTAGAAATAGCAGTGAAATCTATAAAGCCAAAGGCCTTTTTTTTCCACTCGCGCAATCAACTTATTGATCATACATCCGTCCATAATTGTGTAACCTGCATATTGTTCCTGAATCTGACCTTGATATACAATATTGAGATTTTTAATTGTGAAGTGATGTTACTTCTTGGTCCTACTCGACCTTCTTGTTTATTCCATCACTTTCAACATTATTCTCTATTACCAAGGATCTTGGCCAACCAATAACCTTCTGTCTCATTCATATATGCAATACGATTGGATATTATTCCTCGCCAAGTTGTCTTCTGCCAAGAATAATTGGTTGCTGCGCTGCTTTGGAAAAAGTATAAAAGGCCAGGATTTTTGAACTGAAATAATTATCGAACATTTCACTAAAAGAATAAATTAACATTCTTATCCCTCGATCACTCAAATATTGAATAATCATATTTGTTTTATATTCTTGATACAATTCATATCCATCCAATTGCTTATTAAAAAGCCTTATTTTATCCAACCACTTGATCCAATTAATTCATATACAAGTCTTCTAGTTTCTACAATAATTGAAGACCATTTTATTAAATATATTGTTGTAGTATACGTTAATTACTACTGGTGCTCACTATATTAAACTACCTATTACCTATAATCCACCTAAGTCCTATCTTAAAACTAAGGGTTACAACAGGATGTTAAAAGATGCAATCAATGTTCACCGAAAAGTATTACTTTTTCACTTTTATGAACCCAGTCATCATTCTTTTGCAGTAAAATAGTAGGTTTCTTTTTTTTGTTTCTCATAAAAGAAGGACTAATAAAAGTACGTTTCTATTTACCTTTTAAATGGTTATTTAATAACGAACAAAAAAAAATTATAATCTACACGAGTCAGAATTAAAATTGATCTATCTATCAAATTATATAATATCTACTAGTGAACAACACATTACGCATATAATATCAAATATCAATGATTAACCTTGTTTTTTAATCATGCAATTACCATTAGTAATATTCTAGTAATAGCATACATATTCTTTATATGAACCCAGAAATATCAGTTCTTTTCATGTAAAAAAAAGGAAACGTTTTGTTCTCTTTCTTTGTTTCTATTGTATTATTATCCTCAGTTGTAAAACCTTATTAAAGTTCTTATTTCGTCAGTCTATACAAAAAAAAAAAATAAGAATCTTATATCCGATATTATTCAAATTTATTTAATAAGAATTATATACAATAATAAACCAAGTGAAGTAGGAGTAAAAGATTGGGATTTTGATCTATTACTTTATACAAAATGAATTGTTTTCTTTGTCAAATGTATCATTAACTATGAAGTGAATGAAGATTGGTTATCATTTGTATTTTTTTTTTTTGAGAATTCTTTTTTCCTTTACATATACATAATACTATGTATATACAAATATTATTTTGTAAATGGTGAGTTGGTAGAGTATACTATACTAATATATATAATTTATTGCTTGTCATAGACCCAATGTAACTCTAATACCGAAAGTAATAAGTGTGTTAATTTATAGAGAATGAAAAAGGACCTTTTGTTGAATTGTTACATAAAAGTATATTTTAAATGACACGATTTGGAAATGACAATATAGCTATAGCTTCTTCTTTTGATTCCACCCCTCTTGCTATCACTTATTGCACGAATATTGAAATGATTTTTAAATGTCGTGATGAATCAAAGACATCAAATGCATTTAATGCATTTCAATGCAGAAAAATGGTCCTATTTTTTCCTTTCTTTTTCTTCTCCCTTTCTTCCTCTCTCTCCTTATTGTTACTAGTGTCCTAATACAAAAAACATCAAAACATATTATATATATATACTTTTTTCTTTATTAAAAAAATGGTGGATTCACTTTTAGAAAAAAATAATCATGATCCATCCAAAGAAGAGATAATGGTGGATGATGATAAGACGATTGATTTATCCACTACAACTACGAATGATGGAACTGTACAAAAAAGTCATTTTGAATCGTCCTCATCAACATTAGATCAAGAAGAAATAAGTGACGGTTTGAGTCAATCCATTAAAATAGCAACTGTTCCTACTGTTCCTGACGGTGGGTATGGTTGGATTATTGTCGTTGCAGCAGTTATTGTACAGGTTGTTGGGCTTGGAGTAGGACAATCATGGTAAGAAACCAAAAAAAAGAAGGATATTGTATATCACTTGTTTTTTATAGAAGTAATACATTTATTCTATTTGGCATTTTCTATATTACATTTTTCTTCTCTTTAAATTCGGATGATTCATTATTCAATTTATGATACCGTTTTTCTTACTTTCTGTAGGGGTAAAAAAAAAAAGATCTTCACATTTCTCTCCCTACGATGGGGCGTATAATTCTAGGAACAAATAATGAATTCATATACTCACTGAATACTCTATATGCATTTTTTTTATTAATATCATAAATAAGGTGTTTTACAAGATTACTATGATCAACATGAATTTAAAAATTCAACCGTCAAACTCTCCTTTGTTGCTACCATTGCCAATATATTCTTAAATTGTTTTGGTCCAGTAGCTCAATTTTTACTAGCAGTATTACATATCCGAATAGTTTTAGCCATCGCCACTTTACTTTGTACCATTGGTTTAGTGTGTGCCAGTTGGAGTACTCAGGTAAATAATATATTATATTTGATAGGGAATTTTTCTTTCCTTTTTTTTCTTTCTTCTTCCGTATTCATCATGCCGGTGGATGAACCGGGAAAATGCGACAAGCGGCAATATTGATTTGACGCCGTAATAAAAACCTTTTCTGACGATGATCAGGAACTTTAAAGAACACATTTTTTTTCTTGGGGGGGGGACGGTTGAAAGAGATTGATAGAGGAAGAAAAATAAAATAGAGTAAATAACTTTGACTAAATTTCTACTATATTATAATAGATATGGCACTTGTATCTTACACAGGGTGTGCTTTATGGTATGGGTGCTTCTATCATTTTTTATGCAAGTATATAGATTGCTTTTTTTTTAATTATTGGAAAAAAAACATCTAGAAGAAAAAATGACCTATTATTTCTTTTGACAGTGACAACAATTATTTATTCGATGCTAATAACAATAATACTTATAAAAAATAGACTTCCATGAGCATTATTCCTGAATGGTTTGAAAAACGACGAGGTGTTGCACTTGGTATTACTTCCATTGGTCCATCTTTAGGTACTTTTATATTACCTATCGTCATGACAACAATAAATACGAATCTCAATGTACAATGGTATGCTTTTTATTCTTTATTGTCTTTTCCTCACTCACTCATGTTGTTCTTATTATTATATATTCCTATAGGTGTTATAGAATCATAGGATTGATGATGGTTGTAACTGGAGCTATTGCATGTATACTCTTTAAAGAACGTCACGATGCCACAAGTAGTTCTAACAGCAGTAATAATGAAAAGCCAGCATCCAAACAAAAACCTAAATTAAAAGATATTTTTCAATTCCATGTTTTACGAAATCCAGTATTTATTCTCTGGTGTATGGCTGATATTCTCTTTGAAGGCGCTTATTATGTACCCTATTATTTTCTTCCAGGTAAAAGAAAAAAAATCACACATCTATTTATCTTTAGCATATATTCAAAGTAAAAGAGAGAAAGTGAGTATCTATTAATATATCCTCTAAAATGGTTATTAGCCCATGCGACTCAATTAAATCTATCACCAACAAAAGGATCCGCTTTAATTTCAGTCATGTCAGGAACAAATCTTTGCGGAAGACTTTTTTGTGGGTAAGAAATAATGAGTAGTTTTTTTTTCTTTGTTGTTACTGTTGAGATTATTATATATAAACACTTTTAAAAACAATCCTATTAATATGATATGATATGATGTCATTTTTTTTCGTTATATATCTAGTTATGTAGGTGATCGAATCGGGCACATCAATACAGTCCTGGTCTATGGTGTTATTACCACAATGAGCTGCTTATTAATGTGGACATTTGCCCATGATTATGGATTATTAATGGGATTTGCTGCTGTATTTGGGTTTTTTGGAAGTGCATTTCTAACATTAGGTTTGTATATAAAATGTCTTTTTTTTAGTATTATTAATTTACAGTGATAGATTATTACACAACATCCTAATAACCATGAATTAAAACAATAATAGTATCTTCTGTGACGGCCATTGTTGTGGGTATTGATCAGCTTCAATCTGCCTTTTCTGCATTTCTTGTCATTACTGTTGTATGTATGTTGGGTCCAACAGCAGCCGCTTCTCTGGAACAAGCGACTACTTGGAGACCATTTCTTAGTTACGAATTATTTACAGGAATCGGTTATGCTGCTGGTGTAATATTTATGCTTATTGTAAAATTAATGACCAATAGACGTTTTTTTGTAAAAATCTAAAGCTCTAATGTCTATCATTATTCTATTCATTTTTTTTTCTGATTTATACGTAATCTTTAAATCTTTTTAAATGTAGTATTTAATTGTTACTATTATAAATATACACATAATTTGACAGTAGTAGTGTAGATCATCATCACGGCGGTGTACGTAGAAAATAACAATAATAATAATAAACATGTGCATGGTTGTGTTTTTTTTTTCAATGTTTTTGGTGTACATCACGAAATAAATGATTCAGAATGCCATGTAGTAAAAACTACTAGCCTATTCGGATAATCCTCATATGCATTAAAATGGGTTTGAATGTATTCGAAACACCCTTATTTTCTTTCTTCCCTTCCCTTCCCTTCCCCCCTCTCTCTCTTTCCAATTTATCATTACAATTATCTGTTGTTGTATTTATTACAAAGAGCATTAGAGATACCAATATATATTCGAATTGTAATAGCCGTTGCCACTTTTCTTTGTACCTTTGGTTTAGTCTGTGCAAGTTGGAGTACTCGGGTAAATGATATATATAAATATTAATAATGTAAGCGGGCTTTGTTGGCTAAATATGGTATGTGATAGATATGACATTTGTACCTTTACTCAAGGAGTGCTTTATGGTAATATGGGTTCATGCAAGTATAGCATTTTTTTTTCTTCCAGTTAATCTTATATATAATCCATCTATATTAATTTCTTCTACTATCAGTATAATATATCTTCAAATAAAAAGAAGTTATTAAAGAATATTTACCGTTATCTATTTTATACATATTCAATATGGAGATCAGCCCATACGACACGACTAAATCAGATAAAAAAGATCAGCTTTTTTTAATTTCAGTCATGTCAGGAGTCAATATATTTGTGGAAGACTTTTTTTTCTGGATGATAGGGGAGATGATGTAGAATACAAAATTCAACATATACCCTCTTTATGAACTGATTTAATATGATATTCATGATGTTGTTTCGTCATCATCATCCAGTTATATAGGTGATCGAATCGGACCTATCAATACAGTTCGTAATTACAACACTGAGTTGTTTATTAATGTGGCCATTTTGTCCATAATTATGGATTATAAATGGTATTTGCTGCTGTGTTTGGATTTTTTTTGGAACCGCATTCATTACTCTATAGGTTTGTATTATATATATATATATATATATATATGTGCGTGTGTGTGCTTTTTATCATCTTGAGGATTGTATATAGTATATGACATAAAAAAAAAAGGTCCTAATAAAAAAAAGTAAATGAACCAATGAATCAATTTATTCATAGTTAGTTCTGTGACAGCCCTTATTGTGAGAATGGATCTACTCGAATCCATATTTTCTGCATTTCTTGTCATCACTGTTGCCTTTCATGATAGGACCTACAGCTGCTTCCTTGGAATAAAAATACTTCCTGGAGATCATTTCTTAGTTATGAATTATATACAGGGATTGGTTATGCCACTGATGTAATCTTTATACTTATTGTAAAATTAATGACCAATAAAAAAACACTATCATTTCTATCCAATTTATTTGTGCTGAATTTGTAGTGTTATTATAAAATAATACAAATGTAGATCATCTCGTAATAATGTAGAAATAAGCATTTGTGCATGATTAATTTTTTTTTCTCTCTCTCGGAGTTGTTGCTTATTTTTGATCTGCGCTTCAACAACTGTTTTTGGTAAGAGTTTTTTTTTTTTTGGTTCATTTGTATTTTCCTTTCTCTCTCTCTTTTCTTTTATTTCTTCACTATTTTTTTTCTTTCATTTCATGTTGAAAACATCAACAAAAAGGCGTCCAAAAAAGGATGTTACACATTCATTGATAAATAATCCATATAGTATATCTAATAATGATGATATTGAAGAAGGCGAGTTCATACTGTTTTTTTTTATTCATCCTCTTGGGTTTTTATATTATCATCTGATTTTTTTTTCTAATTGAATAATGATATTAATAATAAAACAGAAACCCGTCCATTATTGGAAAATAGTAATGATGACAATACATTACTAGATAATAGTGACGATGATAAAGATCAAGACGATTTTGATATTATACCACCTGATGGAGGATATGGATGGATTATTGTTTGCGTTGGTTTTTTACTACAATTTATATCTGTTGGCATTTCCGAATCTTGGTAAGTTTTACGCATAAAAATTGACATTTCTATTATGTTTTTTTTTAAAAAAAAAATTCTAGAATCTTTACTAAAAAAAATTATATTGTTCATAAAGGGGTAAGCAAACACTATGAATGGAGTAAAATAACCGATCCATTGGATTATTTCAATCATCATCATAATATAAACCTCATTCTTTTTTATTTAGGGGTGATGCAAGAATTTCATGAACATCATGAATTTCCAAATGCAGTTATTCAAGTAACATTTGTCGGTACTATTTCCAATGTTTTACTTAATGGATTAGGACCTGTCGCTCGATTATTATCTGCTATTACCAGTCTTCGAAATATTATGCTCATGGCCGTCTTTCTATGTACGCTTGGATTAGAATTGGCCAGTTGGAGTACACAGCTTTGGCATTATTATTTAACCCGTGGTGTATTATTTGGTACAGGTGCTTCATTTGCATTTTATGTAAGTGCACAATTTTGGTTGTTTCATTATGTTAATATGTATAATGCAGCTTATATACCAATATATATATATATATATATATATATTGTTAGGTTGGATTAAGTATTGTACCTCAATGGTTCAGTAAACGACAAGGCCTAGCACTAGCTATTTCATCCACTGGTACTTGTGTCGGTGCATTCTCATTACCTTTTATTATGGATGCAATGAATACTCAATTTGGTAGCGCATGGTAAATATCACTATTCATATATATATATATATATATATATTATCATATAAATCATAATAAATAATAATAGGGCAAGAACAAAAATATATAATAATAATATAGGTCCTATCGTGTACAAGGGTTTATTGTTCTTGTATTAGGTTTAATTTCTTGTACACTTGTTAGAGAAAGAAAAAAACCTACTAAAAAGAAGAGCAACAACAACAAAAATGGCCATCAACAAGAATCAGTTCAATTAAAAGAGATTTTTCAATTGGAAGTACTCAAGGATCCTCATTTTGTATTATGGTGTATTGCAGATATATTTATGGAAGCTGCTTATTATGTTCCTTATTTTTATCTTCCATGTACGTAATTGATGGAAGAAAGAGGAGCAGTTGTTGTATGTGTAAAGTACACTTACAACCTACTTTTAATTGATACAATTACTTTTATTATTATTAATTAATTCTATAGCCTATGCAGCTCATCTTGGTCTCTCATCAGCCCAGGGTTCTTCATTAATATCAATTGTTTCTGGAATGAGCTTTATCGGTAACCTTGTATCCGGGTAAAAATTGAGATGACAACAATTTTTTTTTCTCTTTTTTCTACACATAACCTTTCTATTTATACAACAGTTCGAATCCATACTCATCCGAATCAAACCTCCTTTTTTTTTAGAGTCACTGCTGATAGAATAGGTCATATCAATACTACCATTATATATTGTACATGTTGTGCCCTCAGTTGTATTATTTGGGTTATTGCGAATAACTTTCATACATTGATTCTATTTTGTATCTTGGTAGGATTTTTTGGTGGTGCCTTTATTGCATTAAGTAAGTCATATAAGATAAATAACAAATATTTGTTAAAAATGATTAGTGACATAACCTTTCTTTTTTTTTTTTTTTACTTAATTAGCACCTTCAGTTACTTATGTCATTACAGGGGCAAAAAAATTTGAATCAGGCTTATCGCTTTTCTTATTAATCACCGTCTTATCCATGTTTGGACCCAATGTATCTTCTGGGTTAGAACAATCCATTCATGCAAGACCTTATTTAACATATGAAATTTTTACAGCAAGTGGTTATTTTCTTGGTGCTATGGTTCTTGTCATTATTAAAATGAAAAAGACCAACAATTTATTCTCAAAAATATAAATTGTATGTGATGTGATGTGTGTGTGTCAAGCAACCTAAAACACCTGACGAGTTATTCATGCAGTCGGAAACAAAAAAAAATTACGTAGTTTTCATAGAGTTGTAACTTCTCTCTCACCCTCCTAATATTAATAATCATAATAACAATAATAACAATTCTTTATTACAACAATGACAACCAGAAAATTGAATCTTGCTCTACTAGTGTGTGACACACCTAAACCCGAAGTATTAGAAAAATATGGGGATTACCCTACCATGTTTACCAATGTATTTAAAAGAGCCAATGAACAAAAAGTAGACATTACATGGCAATATTTTGATGTGGTGGAAAAACAAGAATATCCCGATTTACGTGATCTTGCAGATAATCGTACATTTGATGGTATTGTCATTTCAGGTTCTGCTGCTTCCGCATATACCGACTTACCATGGATTTTGAAACTTGTTCAGTTTGTACATAAACTACGAGCTGAACCTTATCGTTCTCAAGTCAAGTTAGTGGGGATTTGCTTTGGTCATCAGATTATTGCTCGTGCTTGTGGTGGGTCGTGTGAAAAGAATCCTAATGGTTGGGAGGTAATAATATATTTTTTTTTTATGTGTGTCAATAATAACAACCATGAGAGGGGGTATGACACTATTATATATATATATATATATACTAAAAGGAATATCTTTTTTTTAGTTTGGTTTAATTCCAGTGTATTTGACACCCATGGGTAAACATTATTTAAAGACGGATAAAGTGTTTACGGTAAAGTATATTCATGATGGTCATGAGAAAAAGAGGGATTATACCATGACAAATGATGTTGAAGATGATGATGAAAAAGAGTGTGGGGAAGGGGAAAAAAGGGAAAAGATAAGATTTACTCATAAGATAAATTATTTTAGAGAGTGAATCAAGTTCATCAAGATCATGTCAAAGATTTACCACCAGGATTTCATAGTTTGGCAACCACTGCACCTCATACACCGATTCATTCACTCTTGTCAGATGACAATCAGTGCATTACAGTACAAGGTCATCCAGAATTTGTCCGTCAAGTTGTACGTATTTTATTGACATTACGACGAGACGCTGGTATTGTTCCAAAGGACTATGCCAATGAACAATTGGAAAAACTCGATAAAGAACCTGCCAATGATGATGATGATGAATGGATGGTTTCCAAATTTATAGACTTTATATTAGGTGAATTACCTAAGGTCCCTAAAGATCATATTGATTTAACAACGGGTCAAGCATTTGGTAATAATATCCTTATTGGCAATGATTAAAAAAAATCATTTTACTTGATTTGGAAAATAAAAAAAATAAAAATAAACACGTTTTATTAAAAAAAAAATCTTTAAGGGACTATGATTATGTTCCCCTTTCTTAAAAGTTGTTGTTTATAATATATTATATAATAAGGATGATGATGGGTATCTTCATCATTCTAATGCGTTCATCATCTCAATCCCCCCTTGTCTTAAATACCTCCGTGATTTATTTTTATTTCCATGTTTAGATATTTTATTTCTTTTCTCCTATTAATAACTCTCTATTTTCTCCTGGATCAAGTGAAATCTAAAATATTCAATAATGTATTGCTTAGCATACATGATTACTCTTATTATTATTATTATCTCTCCCCCCCTAACTTATGCTATTACGTAGTTATAGTTAATTCAACACTTAAAAAAAATACAACATCAAACATCGTCATCTTTTTATGTTACAAACAAGGTAGATAGATAGAGAGAGATCGATTCAGCCCAAAAATCTCCTATTTTCTTTTTAACAATTATAGGGTAGAATGATATATAGTAAGAATAACAACCTTCCTTCCTCATGTTATAATAACTTTGTACTGAGTTTTGTAACCATTGAAAAAAAAAAAACCATGCCGAAGTGCATGCATATATATTCTCACTATACTAATAATAACTTTATGGACATTCACTAAGAAAACTAAGAAATCAACACATTGTTGTTAAGACAATAAGATAAATAAAGAAAGAAAAAGAAAAAAAGGTTTTTTATTTTTATTTTAAATAAGAAAATATATATATATATAATGAAATTTGTTATCAATCTTCTGGTTTTTTTTTTTTTGAAAAAAAAATATCCATTTTATAAGGCCACGACGCCAAAATGGATTAAAAGAAATGAGGTAAAATAAAAAAAAAAATAAAAAATAAAAACTGGCTGAAAAAAAAAGAGGAAAGAGAGAGAGAAAGAGAGAGTATGTGTGTATGTGTGTCTTTTTTTGCCCAAAAAACGAAAAATTGGCCAAATCAAGACAAAAATTTTTTTTGTATGTTAAAATGCAGGCAAAACTAAACTATGCAGGAGGTTTATGTGTAAGTGCAAAGTTTTTTTTTTTTTTTTTGCCTACATACATAACACACAAAAGAGTATTTAAGGAATGGAAAGGGTAAAAAAATAAATATATATAGAAATAAAGAAAAAGAAGAGGCTGCTGCTGCCTGCTGCTGCTGTACAAAAAGAATAAATAAATATATATAAAGAGGGTTATTTGGGCATATAAAACATAATAAAAACGGGATGAAAAGAAAAAATATATACGACACTTGATGCACCTAAGGCATAAAAAGAAAAATGAGAATTAGGTGTGATGATGGGGGATAATAGGGAAGAAGAATATATAAAAATAGGTGTCAATACTGCATAAGTTAGGACAAAAATGGATAAAAGAACGGAAAAGGTAATGAAAAATATGTGCCCCTTTGTACCGATAGAGCAAGGGGAGGGAGGATGTTGATTATAATAGGAGGGGGGGGGAGTATATATAAATATGGATTGGGAATATAATGTAATAATAAGTAATAGTAGTAATAGTAATAGTAGTAGTAATAAGTATATTTGAAGAAGAAAGGGGAGAGAGAGTTTTTTTTTGTTGTTGTAGCTGGGGGGGAAGGGGAAGTATATATAAATAATATAAGTAGTAGTAATACTAATAACTTTTTTTTTTTTTTTTTTGATTTATATGTTTTTTTTTTATGTTTCGTTTCGTTTCTGATAAGTTTGTTGCTGTTTTTAAATATTTTTAATGAAATGATGATTGTTGACGTTTAGAAGCACCCTCTACAGCTTTCCACGGTCGTCGGAATAATCTCGCGTCTTGTCTTTTTGGGTCTACCAAATTTTTACTTTGTAAAGTTTTAAATCGTCCCCAACAACAACCTCTTGAACGATGAGGTAAATAAGTAGCTGAAATCATGGCCCACGATAAACCTTCGTCGTACCCTTGTTGAAGTAAATCGTCTTCTGTTGGTGTCCAAGCCATACGCGTTTGAACAGGAGCATTCAATGTGGATGAAGCTGATGTGGATCTGGATCGACGCGATGATAATGTTGAACCATGAGATGGTGCACGATAACGACCACCACCACCACCACTATTCCCTGGACTTGTGGTATAAGGGTGATAGTTATTATTGTGAATAGGATAAGGAGATGAATTTAATTTTTGAATATGATTATAATGATAAGTAGAAGAAGGTGATTGTTGTTGTTGTTGAGGAACAAGGTAGTAAGGTTCATAACCTAAACGAATCATTGCATTTTCTTCATCTCTTGGTGTTGCAGGATAAGCCCATTCTCTTGGACTTGCTGAAGCTTGTGATGATGCATCACTGGTTGTTCTACTTCGAACAAGTAATGGAGGTGAAGGTGGCATACTATTGGTACTGCTAACACTATCACTACGGCAACTACGACATGAACTAGTGCTGTTATTGTCATGATGATGATGATGATGATGATAACGATGGTGATAATTGTAATCATCGTAATAAGATTCTGATGAATTATACATGGACATACGATGATTCATGATAGGTTCTTGAGGTTTAGGTGGACTCAAATAAGTATCATCCGTTGATGATGGTTGACATAATAAATGTTGAATATCCATGACACCTAAATATTATTTTATATTATTTTTGCATAAGTTCATTGATTCAATAATTAATAAATAATATCCAACTTACCGGGCATGATTGTATATTTTTAAATGTTAATTTGTATTGTGTGTGTGTGTATGTGTGTGTATGTGTGTTTTATATATATATATATAAAATATTGTTACAAAAAAGATAAAAAAGTGGATCGAATTGTTGATAATTGATATATCTTTTCTGAAGAATAATAGAATTATATATATATATATATATATATAATTAGAATAAAATAGAGAATAGAAAAAAAAATAGAATAATAATAATAATAATAATAAACTACTAATACAATACAAAAAAATGTTAAATTGAAATATACATTTAAAGAAGAAGAGGAAAAAAAAAATAAAAGAAAATAAAAAAAAGAAAATAAACAAGCGTTTTTATAATCTCCACACACACACAACTTTTTTTTTTATCAGGGGAAGTAAAATATATATATATATATATATATATATTCTTTCAATAACTCTTCAAAAGAACGAAAGGGAAAAGAAAGAAAAGAAGAAGAAGGGGTCGGGAAGAAGAAGAAGAAAGGGGGGGGAGAGGAAAGAGAATCCAAATGTATATATATATATAAATTTATATAGTGAATTTTTGAAAGGGGTTATTATACGCGCGCGGGAAATGCAGCAAGTTTAGCCGTTAAAGTGATGTATCGCAGGTCATCATCATCCATTGATTCATTAGGGAAACAAGAAAAAAAAAGGGGGGGAGAGAGAGGGAGAGGAAAGAGAAAGAGAGAGAGAAGAGGAGAGAGAGAGAGAGAGAGAGAGAGAGAGAGAGAGAGAGAGAGAGTAGGGGAGAGAAAGCTAGAAGACAAAAGTAAAAGCATTCAAAAACACGATCTGCGTAATAATATTTTGGGTTTGATGATAAATCCATATTTGGGATCGGTACTTCTTTTGGATAATGTCAACACCTGCCGCCAAATCTTCAAACGGGCTTACATTACAAATAGAACAAAATAATAATAATAATAAAACCCCCTTTTTACTTTCCTTTATTATACAATTTTTTAACCCAACTTTGGTAATAATTTCTCAAGGTATGTATTTCCAATACTAATCTATCTTTTTTTTTTTTTGAATGATAGAGAAAGAAGAAGTTTAGAGTCATAATAATAATTTATACTGAATAGGATATGATAAAGGGGTTCTTTTTTTTAAAAAAAAAAAAGTTAATGCAGATCGACGACACGATACTTTTTTTTTATGTCAGTTATATATATTATACATTTTTCATTCTCTTTTTTAATGATGGATTGATCTATTATTATTGAGTGGCGTTGTAGTCAACATCAATCAAGTCCTATTTTCCTACTATAATAATTACATCGTAGAACTAGAATACATAAAAGATTCTCCTTCTCTAATCATAGTTTTTTTCTAATGAATAAGTTACCCTATTATCCGAATCCATAGAACTGTTGTTTATTAGTTGTTGTTGTTATGGCTACTTCTGTTGCTGCAGAACTCCCTTTCTCTTTCTCTTTCTCTCTCTGTCTATCTTCTCCTTTTCTACTCCTTTTTTTTTTTGTTTGACCCGAAACTTTATTTATAAAGTAAACATTAACTTTTTTTTTATTATTACATCTTTTCCTTGCTTCTTGCTTCTTCTTATTATAATAATAACATTGTTTTTCTTCTATTCAATGTAAAATATTTCATAAATAAATGTGTCAAGTTTTAGATTCGGTTCATCGGACTCTAATAATGACTCTTAAGTGACACAAAAAGAGTGAACAATAGGGGGTATTGCTACACAACTTTTTCATAAAACCGCGTGTTTTATGATGTATTTTATATATCTACCATCATTATTATCTCAATTCACAACCATTTTCTTTCCCCTTGTTCTGGATTAGAGAATGTAGTCTTTGTTTGGGGGGGACCATCCTTCAACAGGAGCATAAGAAAAGGGCAGGGACAGACTGGATAATAATATATATAAAAAGTGAATAAGAAGAAACTGCAAGGGAAAAAAAGGGATATATATATATATATATATCATATAATAAATATTGAATTATATTATAGAGACAACAACGAGTTATATTTTCTTAGTAACTACATAATAATAACCTGCATTCTTTCCCATCTTGTTTGTTCTTTATCATTCATGAATAAACTTGTTTTAATAAAAAACGCCAATATGACATACTCAATTTCCTTTTTTGTAAAAATCTCATGGTCACACGTAAAGCACATCATAGACATCAACTTACATGGAATCTTTATACGTGATGATAATTATCTAAAAATATAATCAACATTGAATCAATGAAAAAAAAGACTATTTTATAATAAGAATAATAATCATGATGTAAAAAAAGTAAAATAAAATATATAAAATGGGTTTTGCTGCAGGTCCTGCATCGTGCATAAATCTCTTGTACAACCCACCCACCAATTTTTTAAAGTTATTCAAACTTCATTGAAGAGTTATTTTATAATGACGATAATGGTTTTTAACGAATTCACTAGACTCAAATAACTTATAAACATTTTCATCATCTTGATAAAGGATGATGATGATGATGATAATAACTTTTTTATTTTTATTTTACACATATTTGGTAATTTAAAGGGGTTTAAACAAGGAGGGGAAAAGGAGGTCAATTGGATCTTTTTTAAATGATGAAAATTTCCTTTCAATTATGTCAACAAGTTCAACACCCCACAAAAAAAAAAAAAAAAGTGGTGTAGTACCATGTGATCGGTGAAATGGCTTATTTAGGAAAAAGCGTCAAGTATCTTATAAGTAAATTTTACCCCGGACAACAGATTACATTTAACATGTGAAACTAATTATTTATAATGCTATGGGTTCATCATATATTCCATCGTCCTCTCCGCTACAAAAACTATATGTGATAATGATATACCGTAGTAAAAAAAAAATAGGGTATCTTTTTTTTTTCTTCTTTTTTCTCTTTTTCTTTAAACTCTTTCTTCTCTCCCTCCCTCCCTCCTTCTCTCCCCCCAACAAATATAATATCTCTTTTTTTTTTCTGCAATGAATAATAATCCTGCGTCGTCTATCATTTCAATGATCAGCTACATATTACTTGCACCTATCATGACCGTAATACTATCCATACTTGGGGTTTTAGCAGTGATTACCAGTATTCTCACTTCCTCTTTTGTATCCATTCGACTTATTTTATTGGCAATTGAATTTGGATTAGGTATTACTTTGGCTTCGGCAAGTCAGTTTATTTCTTGGTTTAAATCTCGATTACATCAGTTAGTACGACGAGGTAATAATAATAATAATAGAAATGATATTATTACAACACATCATGAAGAACAAAAAGTACCTATTATTCAATTGAATCATTTGGTCATGAAACCCAATTTTATTGGTATGCCACCTAAAACATCTGTAAAGAAAATGTATTCAAAATCAGTTCCCAATACACCCGATCCTATTCGACATACAACACCATCTACCCCATTTCCATTTTAATTATATACTTTTGCTTATTTGTACATTTCTATACTATACACTTTATTAGTAGCTAGCTCTATATACTATAATGTTTTTTTTTTTAAAAAAAGAACCTCCTCTTCATACCCCAATAATGTCTTCTCTATATTATATACCAATATAATATGACATGATGAATATAAAGTCAATTAAAAGATAATAAAACAACTACTACAAGTTCTTTTTTTGAATGTTATTATTTATTATGTGTATGTGTGATGTGATGGTTATTTTATGCATCAAGAAAAACCACGAGTTAGATCATATATGAGTTTTACCAAGATTCAGTTCATTTTTTCATATCTGATATTGAATCTTTTTGCATAATTTCCTTTTATTTTTTGAACAAATAGATCCGTAGAACACACGTGTTGTACGTCATTTTCTTTTATTGACACATTGACGTTGTTGGTGAAAGAGAATCGATCGTCATCATCGTCGGTGTTGCGATATAAAAAAAAGTCATCGTTCTTTGGAAAGAAAAAAAAATCAAATGTATCACAACAGATGAAAATCCATTACCTCTCTCCCTCCCCCCACCTCCTTCCTACTACGTTCATAGAATACAAATGGAGTAATGTTGTAACCTACCCTATTTAAATGACAGAAAAAAAATAGATAATCATTGGTAATGATGATGATCTGAGTAGTGAATTTTCCATACTTTTTTTTGGGTAATGGTATGTTAAGTATGTAAACAAATATAGTATAGATATTCATTTGTTGGCCAATGATGATAATGAATTAAAAAAAAAAGGAGGAGAAATCATCATGAAGTTTAAATAGAATAATATCATTAGATATATTCAAAAAACCATTGTTACTATATATATATAATTCCATGTGAGGGTTAAATGTGATCAACAGCATTTGTACATAAGAAATGTGGATAAACGCAAAAAAAAAAAAAGTTTCAGGCACACAACACATAATAATACCTAGGGATATTCTATATTACAGTTTATAATAATAATATCTACATATATAGTAGAATTATATATATATATATCTATTTGACAGTAGGAATATATATCCTCAAGTAATAACTATAACAGGGTTGGGTGGATTTTACATACTAACTACTATTTATAACAGGTTTGGCAAAAGCAACTTTAAAATGTATAAAATATACAGTTTGCACTTTTATATATAAAAATAATAATGTAATTCATGATAAGTCTTTCTCCCAACTTTATTTCATGTTAAAAATACCCCCTTGATGCACATTATTTATAATAAAAATGTATCAAATCGCAAGGCGTCAAAATGGACATGTGCTGCTACACTTGCTATTCTACCTTATTATTATAAGTATTTATATTATTTTTAAAGACCAGTGTACGTAAATATATACAGTTTATGCAAGGATCATAATATTTAATGGGTTATCAATATGAGTGAAATAGACGGACCATGATTATCCGCATTAATTTTAATTCTATTATATAAAATGATGATGACTATGTGATATAAAAGTTCATGAGAGGTGGTCATTATTATAAAAAACAAAACTTTATTATATTTATAACATGTTGATACAAATAGGCCACTCTTTTTCTTTTATAATAATACTATAAATGTCCTTTTTTACTTTCTCTCTCCATAGTCTAGGGTCACTACCTATTTATCTCCTCTTCTTCTTTTCTACATGCTCCTTTTTTTTTTATGATCCCTTTTCGCCACAAAGCAGTTAAACTTTTTTTTTTTTTTTTTTTTTTTACAACTCCAACGCCATTTACCCCCAAATGAGAAGTACCATGCAAAACATGTTTTAAAAAAAATTATTATGAAAAAAAAAAAGTTTCTTCTTGTTTGTTTCTCCCCTCTCCCTTCAATCTGTATGTGTAAAATGTAGCTTTATGCATGGTTTTCTTATCACACATTTTTTATTATAATTATTATTCGGATGACGATGATGTTGGTTTAGTTTCTTCGGTTGCAGTTGTTGTAGTTGTTTCTTCTGTACTGGTAGTTGCTGCTGTTGTCGTTGTCGTTACTGGTGGTTCTGTTGTTGTTATTGTTGCTGCTGCTGTTTCCCATGGTTTCTGTCGGACTGAAAGTTTTGCTTCACTAGGTGTACCTTCATTAATCTTGTTTGGAATTTGACGAATACCTAGTTTCAATAGAGATGATATGTTAAGGATTAAGAAAGAAAGAAAAAAAAAGCACCATAATAATATATTTTTTACCTGGAATTTCTTGACCAGTTTCAATCATTTCTACCAATTCTTGAAAAGTAAATCGACGTGGTGTATCATCATCTTTCTTTTCTTTATCTTCATTTGATTCAACTTTAGTTTCTTTCTTGGATTTTTCTGAATCATTTTTACTATTCCATTCTCGAAAAGTTTCCAGATCAAAACTTTTGATAAACCTAATTTTTATAATAGATACCACCACCCCCAATATGGAAGAAAGGAGAATATATATATATATATATATATGTAAGCATATTATACAACCCTTTACATTAATGTATAAAACACAAACACGCATATCACCCCTCTCTTTTTTTTTTCTTTTTTTTTTTTTTTTTTACTTTGTATAATAAAACCATTTTGCTCGTTCCACTACTTCATCGTGTGTTGAAGGATCTTCTTCTGAACTTTTTAAAATGCTCGACATGCCAAACTATATAATATATAAATGAATATAACGTTTTCTTTTTTTTTTTCTTTGGTTCCCAAGAGAAGTAGTTTTTTTTTATTATTATAAAACTTACTTGGAACTTTTCGTCATTATCGAAATCATAGTTATTAAATGCTTGGAATGTTTCAATATCTGCTTCAGTTGTCATTATTACTATTCTGAACAAAAAAAAAAAAAGGTTGGAGAGTATTATGTACGTGTGAAGTGAAACCTTTTCTCCTTTATAATTAAAAAATGCTGACTTTTTTTATGAATTTTGGCTTATGAAAAAGGGTTAGAATTTGTCATCTTTAACCAATCCAACAAAATAAAATAAAAAAAAAGCCTAGTAAACTTTATATCAATTAGAAGATATTTTCCCCATAGATAATTCAATTCATGATGAGCTATTTACTATTTTTTTTCAATTGTGTTCGATGACTTTCATCATGACTATCATTTAATATAGTATTGATATTTTAGATAAAATGTTATAATAATGACTTTCATATATTCTTAATTATGCATTATATATAAACATAACGATGAATTGTAGAAAATCTAATGTTGTCACGTAGCATAAAAAAGACTGGAAAATTCGCAGCTCTTTTTATTAAAAAAAAAAAAAAAACTGCGGTGGGATCCTCCACCTCTCTCAAAAAAAAAAAAAAATTGAAAGTTCCTCAGCTGTAACAATATTTTTGTACTCTCTCTTTTTCCTGCGATCAAAAAATGGATTTAAACATCTGGGTCTCTGACAATGTCATGAAGGTATATATATATATATATAAATACATATTTTCATTTTAAGAAAAAAAAATAATAGATCCGATCTTTGATATATGTATCTATTTTTATTATAGAAAAAAAAAATAAACATGTCGATTAATTATATCCATTCCTATTTTTTTTATAGCTTTTTGGCATGTCCGAGAGGACGATGGTTGATTTCATAATCGCCAAAGGTAAATATAAATAAGACGATCCTCACCTAAAAAAAATATTATAACGTATATTTATTAATCCATCTTTAAATTTTATAGCTCAAAAAGCGTCTTCACCAGATGCATTATACCAAGCTTTACAGGACAATGGTGCCCCTTCCGATGAAGCAACACGACGATTCGCCATGGAACTTTTTGGTCGAGTACCACGTAAACAATCGGCTTCTAGTAAAGCAGCCAAAGCAGCAGCAGAAAAACAACAACGTAAAAAAGAAGAAAAAGAAGCAGCTAAATTACGTAAAGCCAATGCATCATTTCAAACTTTATTGGAAGATCCTATACCTGAAGAACCTGATCAGGATAAAGAAGAACGTCGGTTACGTAAAATGGAAAAAAAGTTACGAAAAAAACAAAAGAAAGAAAATGAATGGATGAGTGATGACGATACAGAAATCAAAACAACTTCACGCGATCGAAAACGAAAGAAAGGTAAAAAAAAAAGCATTCAAAAAATATCTATTTTTTTTTTTAAAAAAAAAAACTAACGATGTATATATATCACTCTATAGAAGAAACAGAAGATAATAATGAGGATCAAGATGAATTGGATGAACAAGAATTGGAACGATTACGAGATATTGCTGAACGAGATGCACTTGCCAATCGTATTAAAGAAAAGGACAAGGAAAAGACGAAACAAATGGTCGAAGATCGATCTTCCAAAGAAGGTAGTGAAGCAAGGAAACGACGTAATTTAGGAGATGATAAAGAAGCACGAAAATCTATATTACCTTCTGTACGTGATCGATCACGACAAGAATATCTTAAAATGCGTGAACAACAAAAATTGGAACTTTTACGAAGAGAAATTGCAGATGAAGAGTTTTTATTCAAGGATCAAAAGTTATCTAAACGTGAAATCCGAGAATTTGAAAGAAAGAAAGAAATGTTGGCATTGGTAGAAGCGCGTCTTAAAATTGATACAAAGGAAGATGCTTATATTATGCCTGAAGGTACAAATAATGAAAAAGAGAGAAAGAGAGAGGGATACGGTTGAAAAAAAAAACTGAGGATCTTTTATACTTATCTCAAAAAAAAAATAGATTACATTACAGAAAAAGGCAAAATTGACAAGAAAAAAAAGGAAAGCGCATTATATAAACGATATGAAGAAGAAGATCAATTTGTATCAGAACAAGATCAATGGGAACAATTACAAATTCAAAAATCCGCACGACGTGCTGATCATGCTGAAGAAGATGAATATGATCTTGTCTTTGATGATGATCAAAAGATTGACTTTGTTATGGCCGCCAAATTGAATGAAAATGAAGATCAAGATATGGAATTGATGGAACGAATAGATGAAGCTGAACGAAAAGCCAAATCGATTGAAGAAACACGTAAATCATTACCTATATATCAATATCGGGATGAATTGATTCAAGCTATCAATGATTTCCAAGTCTTGATTATTGTTGGTGAAACGGGAAGTGGTAAAACAACCCAATTGCCTCAATATTTGTATGAAGCAGGATATACCAAAGATGGCATGAAGATTGGATGTACACAACCTCGTCGTGTCGCTGCTATGAGTGTGGCTGCACGTGTGGCGGAAGAAATGGGGGTTCATTTGGGTGGCGAAGTCGGTTATAGTATTCGTTTTGAAGATTGTACTACGGAAAAGACCACAGTAAAATACATGACGGATGGTATGCTACTTCGTGAATTCATGACAGAACCTGATTTGGCATCGTACAGTTGTATGATTATTGATGAAGCTCATGAACGTACACTTTCTACTGATATTTTATTTGGATTGATCAAGGTAAATGAAAGAAAGAGATAAAAAAAATGATGAGAGTTGTGTGTATTTTTTACATTTATTAATATCTATTTTTTTTTTTTTACTGACTTCTAGGATATTGCTCGATTCAGACCTGATTTGAAATTATTAATTTCCAGTGCAACTATGAATGCTCAAAAATTCTCTGAATTTTTCGATGATGCACCTATCTTTAATATCCCAGGTCGACCCTATCCTGTAGAAATTTATTATACAAAGGCTCCAGAAGCAAATTATTTACGTGCTGCTATTACTCAAGTGTTGACCATTCATGTCACTCAAGGCAGAGGCGATATTCTCGTTTTCTTAACAGTAAGTTTTAAATCTACTTTTCAAATGTCATTTTTATTTACTTGATTTTTTAACTAATTATTGAATTAATTTAGGGTCAAGATGAAATTGAAGCAGCGCAAGAAGGATTGACACAAGCATGTAAAGCACTAGGTAGTAAAATAGCTGAACTGATTATTTGTCCAATTTATGCCAATCTTCCTTCAGAAATGCAATCCCGAATTTTTGAACCTACACCAGAAGGTGCTCGAAAAGTCATTCTTGCTACCAATATTGCAGAAACATCCATTACAGTGGATGGTGTTTCTTTTGTCATTGATCCAGGCTATGGTAAACAAAAATCATTCAATCCACGTACAGGTATGGAAGCATTGACAGTTACCCCATGTTCTCGTGCTTCTGCCACACAACGAGCTGGTCGTGCTGGTAGAACAGGTCCTGGTAAATGTTTCCGATTATATACCCAATGGGCGTTTTATAATGAAATGGATGAAAATACACAACCTGAAATTCAACGGGTCAATTTATCCAATGTGATTCTTTTACTAAAGGTAAATTTATCAATGATTTTTTTTTTTTAAAAAAAAAAAATTATGGATGAATAATATTAAGAAATTTTTTATACCTTTGTTTTTTTTCTTTAGAGTTTGGGTGTGAATGATTTATTAAACTTTGATTTTTTGGATCCTCCTCAAGAAGATACCGTGATTCGTGCATGCAGTCAATTGTATGCGTTGGGTGCATTTAATGATCAAGGACAATTGACGAAACTAGGTCGTCGTATGGCTGAATTCCCTATGGATCCCACCTTATCTAAAGCCATTGTAGCTTCTGAAAAATATGGATGTACTGAAGAAGTTGTATCCATTTGTGCCATGTTATCTGAACAAAGTTCTTTATTATATCGACCCAAGGATAAGAAATTATTAGCCGACACAGCCCATCAAAACCTTATTGCCTTGGGAGGTGATCATTTGACATTACTCAATATCTGGAATCAATGGGTAGAGACGGATTATTCTATTCAATGGTGTTATGAAAACTTTATTCAACATCGAACCTTGGAACGTGTACGTAATGTTCGTGATCAATTAGTACAACTCTTAGATCGTGTCGAAGTCCCACTTGTCAGTAACCCTAATCCAGCAGATATTATACCGATTCAAAAAGCCATTACATCTGGCTTTTTCTTTAATGGTGCTCGATTGAATAAATCGGGTGAATCATATCGTACCATTAAACAGAATCAGACCGTCCATATTCATCCAAGTAGTGGTATGCTTGATAAGAAACCTAGATGGGTCGTTTATTTTGAATTGGTGTTGACAAGTAAAGAATATATGCGTCAAGTGATGGAAATCCAACCCAACTGGTTAATAGAAGGTAATTGAATGGTTCTTTTTTTTTTCAAAGAGATGATGATATGTTTGATGACAGGTATATTAACCCTTTTTTTTTAATTAGTTGCTCCACACTACTATACCCAGACGGATTTGGATAATCTGGATGACAGCAAAAAGATGCCAAAGAATCACAACAAGTGATTTATATAAACAAAATAATCCATCATAATAAAAACTTGTACATTTTTTTTATTCTATATATATACGTACACGAGTCAAAAGTATCATTTTGCTACAACTTGAATGTATAGAGTATAATAACAATAAATAATTATAAATCAACGAAAAAAAAAAACAGTTTACATACACGACTATATTGTTCGATATATATAATTAAAAAAGTAAATTATCTTATTTCTTAATATAAATATCATTTTTGTTTTATAATTTGTGATAACTATTATATATATCCATAAAGAAAAAGATGGATTGCAGAAAATAAGATAGAGGATGTAGTACATGGTGCAGGTAAACTTTATTTGTTGTCATTTTTAAAATCCCGATTATTTCCATAAATGGTATGATAGCAAATATGCAGAAATGCAAGCACACTAAATAATAATGCAATACAAATTCATGTAACCAAGCATTAAGAGAGAAACATAATACTTATGCATATTTATGAATAAATTTATTTAAGTGTTTTTAAGAGAATATTAAAAAACTTTTTTTTACATATGCATATAAATAGATTACGCATTCATAGTTAGTTTCTAATCACACTTAATGAATACATTTTTCGACCGTCCCTGCTTAAAATACAAGAAAATGTCTAATCATAAATCCTTTATCTTCGTTCATTATCCAGATTTTTATGGAAAAATATTCCATAACTTATTTTATTATTCATATGTTACTCTATAAGAATTATAGAATAAAAAATGAAAAAAAAAGTACCATTCCTAATCGCAGAAAAATTCACAAAGTTTAAGAGCGCATACACCATAACACTAAATTTATGCACTCATGACTGGGAATTGAGCAATTCGCATACGAGTGGATCCATAAGGCACCAAATCGACTTGTTGTACATCACCCACACAGGCAGGATTCTTGGGTGGGAAAGCAGCACTATTTTTATCCAATCCCCATTCGACCAAACAAACAGAAGCAGAAATCTTGATAGGTGCTAGTGTTGTAGAGAAAGGAATATCAGGAAGCGAGGTAGGTTCTCCATTGAATTTTAATGATTTAGTATCAATGGCATATTCCCATCTTGATGAGTTGGTGAATGCATAATCCACCGATTTCTCCTAAAAAAAATACAATGTACCATCATTTATAATACATCAATAATAGGTCACTCGATTTGTTTTGTGTTGAAAGAAAAAAAAACTTACATAATAGGTTTTAGTTATTTTAGAATTATAATCAATTGGTAGAGCATAAGTCAATGGACCACGTTGAATCGAAACTGAACCATCTTGAAGTTCTACAACTTCAATTTCCATGGGGATTGTAATCTCAATGGTGGTAGTACCGACTGCTACTGGGATCTTGACAATACTATTACCATCAGGAGCGCCTGTTGTGATTTTACCACCATTGACACTATAAGTAACATCATTCTTAACAAAGCCAGGAACACGGAAAGCAAATTGACAATCTTTTTGTGCTTCAATAACATAGGTCAAGTTGGAAGCAAATGGATACATTGTATCCGCAGTAACAGTGACAGCATTATTATCAGCCAGTCTAGCTGATACTTTGGCAGGTCCAAGAAGTCCTGCAACAATGGTCTTGGCATCGTCAGCAGTCATGAACATATGGGCAACAAATTTGGGGAAACCTTGTGGATGATTGACGGTACAGCAAGGCTATGATATTCCATTTGTTATTTAATGCATATATATCATCATAGTGTGTGTATGGAGAGAGGATGTATATATTTATTATTACTGCAGATAAAGGAAGAAACAAAAGATATATATACTTACATAATTTGGTTCCAATCCAAATACAGTACTATCACTACCATCATGAGTCCAAAAGTAAGGATTTTGATCGATTGCGCTCATTTGATTGTATTGTTGAAGATATTGATGTGCCCACATATCTATATGTTGTAAAAAAAAAAAAAAAAAAAAAAAAAAAGTAGGTGGTATATGTTTATTGTTAGAGATGGATAAAGACATTGGCATCAAAATATCTACTCTATTTAGATGATTACCTTCGGTCATTTCAGCAGGTAAACCATTATAAATAACACGTTCAGCATAATCAGCTTGTAATCGTTCACCCATGACCAAATAATTATACATGAAGGAATAAGCCATATCTACGACTGTACAAAGTTCTGTACCACGACTTGGGTGAAGACCAGCAAAATGTTCATCAGCAGCAAACAGACCATTGGGACGACCATGGTATTTATATAATAAATCAATTTGTTGGCGGGTCCATTCAAGATCAGCAGGGTCATGACTGAAACGATATCCAACAGTGTGTGCTTTGATAGCTATATATATAATAAGTAGGGAAAAAATAGCATTCATATCATTAATACATATATCCTTGTGAACTACCATTATTTCGTCTCTTTTCTCTAAATGTTTTTTGTTTATAACATACCCATGCCATTGTTGACACCATGAGTAAGTTGAGTAATATATGAATCTGTATGGTCTTTAGGGAACTGCTGCTCTCTAAAAAAGTTGCGCCAGTCATCCCCTTGGTCTCTCAAATTCTTTAAAACGTTGATCAAAACATCTTCCTATAGAATCATTAAAAATGAACAGGTTAAGAGAATCGTGAGCTTACGTATTTTTTTAAAAAAAAAATTATTGTATATCATCTTCCACCCTTATACATGACAAAATATGGGATAACGAAAAAAAAAAAAAGAAATAATAGTTATATATAAAACTTACTTGGCCATTTGGATACTTTTCGAGGAGCCACATTGTTGGCACACCCATTTCATACCATCTGACACGACCCCAGCTTTCCCATCCAGTTTGATTGTTAAGCATATCATTAGCATGAGCATAAAATTTATGCATGACATCAACAACCTTGTCTGTCATATCTGGATTACCTTCCGCATATTGCTATATAGAGATAATAATATTTCATAATATAAAATAACAAATAGTAAATGCTTAGAATTTTCAAATGATTATATACAATATAGAGTGAAGAAAAAAAAAGACAATTACCGTTAAAGCATGCAGAACTAAAACGCGTGGCCATAAAATAGTCGAATCTGCTGGTCCAAGCCATCCATTTTCTAATTGATGATCAATGATATAATTCATAAAAGTTTCCACTTGAGCGGTCAAATCTTTATTTTCCAATTGATAGGCAAGAGCAATTAATCCATTTGCCCAGTAAGGTCCTGATTCGATAAGATCCGAATAATCACTTTTTCCACCCACCCAAGGACTATCCTTGACATTGGCAAAGAATTCATAGAGATGGCCTGCAAGTCCATCAGCCTATATATATAATAAGAAAAACGATTATAAAGATAAAATTTAATAACTATCCAGTGCTATATAATACTATATAAACTAAATATATATATATATATATATGCAACACATGTATAACATACCTCAATTTCTAATTGGTTTGACAACCACCCGTTAGGTTTCACTTGTCCAATATTCAAAGGCTCAAACGCAAGTGGCTCCACTGTTATATACGATATTATTTATAGTAAAAAAAAATATGGTGAGAAATAACATTAAGAATTTAATAGATTACATACAAAAGGGTTAATGTTTTTTACAGTACTCTTTTTTTTTTTTTTACTTACGAGGAAGAGTAGCAACAGATTTTCCAATAGCTTGCAACATCCATCTTTGTCTTCCAGAGTCATCATCCTCTTTATCCAACAAGAAATTGTTTTCCGTACTACGTATATATGATTGTTAATAACAATAACATATTTTATGGATAAAAATAAAAAGGGAAATAATATATTACCAAGGAGGGAGTGCCAGGTAAGCATTGCAACCGGATCGGCCCTTATTGATCAGATGGTAGGTCTTGTAATTACCTTCCTTACTATCATCCACATGTTCAAGTACCCATTGTTGTAATCCTGACCCGTCATCTTTTTCAGCCATTGCGATATCATTGCTATTGCTATCACACGATGATGCTGAAACATAGGTCTCACAACCTTTTCTTCCTACGGAGCGAATGTAAAAAGTATCATCATCGGTATTGGGAACAGTTTCAAAATTCCAATGTTCGAAGTTTTTCTCATAGATATCCGTCCAAGCGGCAACAACATCGTTATGATCACTATATTTACATATGAAAAATAAACATACACATATATCGTTCATTAATTAAACATATCCGATAATAGTAGTTTAAAATGCTTTGATACATTACGTGCAACTATTAAAATGATTGAAATAAGATTATAATGTGAGTGCTTATTCTTTGCCAATTAGACTTCTTTTCTGTATGTTTTTTTTACGTATAAATTGAATTTATAAATATATACCTTGGAGTGCTGAGGTAATTGTTACAGTAGCTACGACCACCATCCACTACGACACGGTATGAAAGACTTGTATCAATGGCATAGGTAACAGAAGCAAGAAGACCAGAATACGTTATGGCACGCGCAATAAAAGAAGTTGAATAACCCATTATTATATACAAATAATGATAATAATAATGTGATGAAAATGTTTGTTAATTTGTAAAGGAAACAAATGTATCTTTTTATATGTTTTTTAAAAAAAAGCTTGTTCGCTATACATAAAATAAGGAATATTCCCGAAGCACAGTAATTTGTTTACAACTCTGATAACAAAAAGTTAAAAGTAATTATTATCTTGGTGTGTACAACATTGATTGCATGATTTTATTAAGTTATACTGTTATATAATATAGCAATGCTTTTTGGATAAACATATACCACCAACCGGAAAAATTGAGATAATACGTTTTTAAACTAAAAAAAGTATTAACCTATCCTTCTCCATATATTTTACACAGCAAGATTTTCAAAATGCGAGATTATACTATGTATCCTGAAGCTCATTATACCAAATCAAGAAATACATATCTTTTTTTTTCAGTGAGAAGAAAATCCTCTTTTTAGATGGCAATATCTTTTCTTTGCTATTCTTCTTCTTTTATTCTTATAATAAGACTTGACTTACACTGGTGAGTGGTATTCAATTTACATCTTTTGGATAATATCAACATATATAAATATAGTATAATGCAGCCAAACGCACGATTGTGAGTAAAAAACGCTATTTTGGATATTTTGATTTAACTAAAACAAGTATAGAATTAAGCATGTAGTACAGTTTTCCAACAACAATTATGTGGGGAGAAATAACCCCCATATATACATATAAAAAATAAGTTTTTTTCTTGTACCTGGGAATAATACACATGGAATAATAATACAATTTTTTTTCTCCTTTTAGATAATGACATGATTATATCAACTCCTTTGGAAGAGGGAAAAAAAGGAATCTCATTGGATTATGTATTAACAACGAAGATGATAATAGATGATGTATCTATGATTGTTATCTGAACGAGATATTCATTGTTGATTTATCCATCACAATTTAATATGTACGTATTTGCCACTTTCAACCAGAATCCAGTGTTTCTATGATAAATATACGTTTTTTATATGAGCAAAAACTTTTTTCCATTTCTCACAATTAAATTATAATTAGTTTTTTTTTCTAACTCTTCATGATTACATAAACATCGTACCTGAAGTCAAACAATTAGGGATTAAAAGGATCTTCTCTTTTGACCCGAGCAACGAATGATCGGAGGAAAATCACTATGATGTGTAATACGTTACATTCTAGAAATCATTACAGTTTTGTACAACTTGAAACAACATATACTGTGCATTAAAACTTGATTGCCCATCTGTATTTTATGGCTCTATTCAGTTTTCAAGTCATCCCGCGGCAACAAAATATTTACTATGTATTATTACTGCTATTTCTCCAATAACGAGTATAATCGAACCTCATCTCTTCATAACGGAGAGTTTTTTTAGTGCCTTTTTGTTATTATGGAAATTATACACAAACTCACACCGTCGCCACTTTGATAACTATCATTACAAATTGTATAGATATTACTACATAATATAATTTATTGTATAGCGACATCTTGCTATTCAATTTCTTTAGATGTTTAGAGTAATTAATGGTCGCTACACCAATGCTAAATAATAAAATGTACTTTTTTTTTGGTTATTTGATGATTGTTGTGTGGTACTGCTTATAGAAGTGTGTAGGAGAATTGTTGAACAATATTAGCAAGTGTAAACCCTTACTGTTATTGGTATAATTCCTCGTTTTCATATTGCTGGCGGATCTTTTTTTTTTATATTATTCTCGGTTAAAATTTGACATCTACTCCCATGGCTTACTACTTCCTTTCCAACGGAACGGATATCATCATCAATAGTTATTCTTCTACTTTGGGGTGAATTGGTCCTTTATTATGAATATGATAGTAAAGCAGCTATATTCAGTGGATCGTAAATGGTTTCCAACCCAAGCATATTTTTATCGAACACTTATCAACAAAAGTCGATTGAAAGAGTCCAGATGGAAAAATTAAAACCATTCATAAAGAACTGTGAATAATTGTAAATATGTGGTAGCAGAAAACATATTTTTATATTATAGAAACATATACCTGATATTATTTATGCCCATACTTTAATTTCTAGGGCATTAGACTTAATTTACTTGATCGATCCAAAAAAAAAAAAAAAATTACAGACTTGAAAATGGGCTGGAAGAAAGTATTTGGAGGTTGATTGGGATAGGATGGAATCAAGACATAAACTCTATTGAGGGATTGCCAAGTAGTAAGGAAACAGAAAATACATCATTTGAATTTACCAAGGTATTATTTTCCTTATCTTTTATTTTATTTTTAGCGGACAAAGAGATGTAAAAAGAGAAATATCTAACGCCATATTATAGTATATTCATATACCATGAGATATAGGGCTCTTATAAACAAACTTAGCTGTATTTATCAACATATATATAACTTATTGTTAGTATGTGTATTTTGAGTGGATTTATCAGAAGATAGTCAATTGACTGATTATTATGTACGTATTCCTATTTATAGGTTACAACTGATTCAGCTGGAGAATGAGTAAAATTATATGAACTTGCTATGGTGGGTCAAGATATATTATAATAATAAAACGAGCGACACAAGACCTTGGATTACGGGTAGATCTCTCTTTATGATGTAAGGTAAATTATTAGGGGTATGGATACTAATATCAATAATTTAAATTATATCTAATAGAATATATAGCCTTTTTGCAGTTCTATAAGACCATGGTATTTGATGGTTATCCAATTTAAATATTTAGTTAGTAATGTGCTATCAATACTATTGTTATTTTTTCTTTACTATAAGCTTACAGTAACGGCTGTTGTTTTCTATGGAGCACTAAATCATATGGGTATAAGGAAATAAATGGATCAATAAGCTAATATTTTTATTGAACAATATGTTTAATTCCAATAGCTACTGTTTACTATTGTATTATCTTAAGTTGAAATTTTACGGGCAAAAAAAACAAGCAAAAGTATATATATTATTTGATTGTTTCCTTCTTTATTTGATGATTCAATGGAGTATTGTTATTATCATGATTATGTAGCTGTCTAGTAATGGATAACATGGTTATGCATCCCATAAGCATGTGGTACATTATAAATAGCAACATCAGGGCAAGAAAGGTAACACATTCTGGTTTAAAGATTGATAAACTAACGCGTTCCGCAGTGAGTCGCGTTTTTTTTCGTGTCCGAGTCATTTTTTTTTTCTTTTTTTTTCACTCACTCCTTTTTTTTCTTGTAACAAAAAAAAATGACGGGTGATTCATTTAATTTTACTCCTCGATCACCTACTTCCATGCGTACAAGTAATGGGAAAACACTTAGTCTATCACTGTCTAAAAGACGAAAACTGGGTACTCCAGAATCTGATTCAGGAACAGGAATCCAGGTGAGTTCATATTTCTTGAAACAACTAGCGTTTTTTTTTCTTTCTTAAAAAACTAAAGTTTATTACTTTGTTGTAACGAAAAAAAAATAGGGTTTCTTTGGAAATGTGATGAATGGAAATAGTAATAATTCATTCTCCAGTAAAACGATCGGATCACCTGCATCGTCATCGTCGTCCTCCACTGGTTCTGGTTTATTTCAAAAAACACTCAAACTGAAAAAAGAGCATGACGATGACGATGACGACGTTGATGCTGACATGACAGACAACAGTGTTATACTGGACGATGAATTCGCAGATAGTCCTGGATTCTGGGATGAAGTAATATTGGCAGAAGAAAATATGGTTCAAGGTAAAGGTAAACAAGTCATTAAAAAGGAGACTGTGATTGAAGAACAAATGGAATCATTATCTGTATCTGCCATTCCTATTTCACCATTACCATCTTCACCACCACCTATGAAATTATCAACACCTGTTCCTACCAAACGAAAACATGTAGGCGAGGATGTATTTGTTGAATCAGCTGTCAAAGAATGGCAAGCTCCGCGTATCAAGGCTTGGGAAAGTCGTTATATTGTGAGTTGAGGAAAAAAAAGAGTGATATAGTGAAGAAATAGAGAAAGAAAAGCCAAGTGTATATATATTTATGCCGATGTATTTGTTGCGCAATTATTAAATTTCTTTTCTTTTCATGGTTAGAATCCAGAAGGTTATTATTATCGTTTTGTGATTCCTGGTGAAGGTCAACAAAATGGTGGATGGTCTAAACATGAACATGGATTGTTTATGAACCGATACAATGAGTGGATGGAAAAAGGATGGAAAATTGGTGCTTCCTGGGGCCTGTTTAGTAAAGGAATCCCTCATCGTGTTGGCTATCAATGTATGAATTATTATCGTAAGCTTGTCAGCGAAAACAAGATCAAGGATGATTCATATCAAATAGTTGGTGGTAAATTGAAACAAATTCACAAAGACCGTGCTCCACCTGGTGAAATTCCAACAACCGAATTAGGTTCAGAATGGCAGACTGAAGAAGTAAAACAGGCTGAACAAGATGTAAATGATTGGCTCAAACAATACCACCGTCGTAGTGGAATGTAGGTTTTCTTTTCTTCTATATTGATAAGTGAGTTACTTAATAAATTAACAATGATCATGTGTATCATAATCTCTGACGAATATCATAATATAATTAAATTAAAATAGGACACAAACAGTGAAACCAGCAGCAGCGCCAAAAAAGACAGCAGCACCACGCGTTGCTCGAACAACTTCAACATCAAAACGTAGTATTACAAGCATGGTAAAAAACATGCCACCTCCTCGATCTTTTATCATTGATGATAATGACGTCTTTATGGAAACTGCCGAACCAGAACGGGTCAATTTACATAATATCCGCAAACATGATTGGGAGAAAGAGTGGCGTGAACGATTAGAGAGTTATAAAGAGTTCATGGAACCCTTTCTTGACCCAAATACCCGCCATGCCTATTGGCAAGCAAAACAGGAATGGCGACGAGGACTATTTACAACTGAAATGTAAGTTCCTAGTTTTTTTTTTTTTTTTTTTTTTTTTTTTTTTGTAAATCCAATTTTGGTAATATAGCTATCCAAATCCGATTTTGCTAAACCCTTTGGTTTGTTTAAAATTCTTAGGCTATTGATGAAAAAACCTTCGAAATCATCAGCTCTTGAGGAATCCAAATCTACTGCGTCAGGACCACCTGTTCGACAAGCATTTCTTTCTAAATATTTTGCTGGTGCCAAAAAACCAAAAGTGGATACTCCAGAAGAATTTATTTCCAATGTTCGGATTCCTGCCGAATTATATAGTGGTGTTCATCAGATTTTACCATTGGCTATGAATCCTGTTATTGATGAGCAACGTTCGCATTATTATGAATTGGATGATATGATGGATTGTACAGGTGTGTTGGAAGCGGTACTTGGTGAGGCACAGCCAGAACTTTCACAGTTGGAAGGTATTTTGGTTGATCCGCCATGGGAGTTTTACATCAAGGACGGTCGCAATGATGGTCAATGTGCATGGAATATTAAACATGTGGTAAGTTCCAATGTTCTCTTTTCCTGGTCATTTAAAACTAGAATATGGAAATCTGATTTGTTGTGTCTTTTTTTTGGATTTCTCTCATTTTTTAGATGGATTTATTAAGGAATATTGTAGATCATCTGTCAGCAGGTTTAGTTTTTATGTGGACACATAAACTCTTACAAGCAGATGTTGTCCGTATGATGGATGCATTAGGTAATAGAAATAAAGGAGAATAAGCTGATCCTTGTCTTTTTTTTAAGTAATGTGGCTAACATAGTATATGTGTAATAGATTGCAAATATGTCGAAAATCTGGTATGGTTCAAAAAATCGATCAACAACACCGTGCTTGATGAACCAAGTCCGTATATCAGCTCTAGTAAAGAAATTCTTCTCATGTTCAAGAAGGGTGATGGTTTTGAACTACGACACCAACGTTCTCCAGATGTCATTATTGACTTTGAATTGCCATCACAACAGTGGATTAAGGAAGAATTTACGGAACCCAAACCACAGCAAGTATATGATATGATTGAAACTTTACTTCCTCGCGCAGGATACAATGATGAGCTCAAACGTGGTCGTTTATTAGAACTGTAAGTTATTTTTTTTCTTCAATACAATTATTATATTAAAATATATATTTATATACTTATAAATATTTACAACATCGTTCTTTTTCTTATTCCTTTTTCTTCTTTTGTATAGATGGGCTAAACGATCTTCACCTCGACGAGAAGGATGGATAGCATTCCATCAAACGAAAAAATAGAATTGTAAATAACGAAACTATAATATTACATACACAGGTCTACCAAAGATACAGTCATTTTTCGTATCGTTTCTACATTTGTAAATTTACAGTATTTAGGAAAAATATAAATACACAACAGCTTATTGCATCTTACATCCATAATAAAAGTATTACATACCCTCTACATCTGCCAACGAAGTATCCTTTTTTGCAGCTATTAAGTACATTTCAATATAATCATCAGGACTACGTCGTCTTTCTGTAATGATTTCATCCTCTTCATCTTCCGTGGGTGGTTCTTGATGATCACTCGTTGCATCACCATCCGTTCTTGATTTACGACGTTCCTGCTTTCGGCCATGTTTATTATATGCTCGTCGTGCTGCTATCCAATAATTAGCAGTAGAACGTGTATAAACCTCAGCTGTATTAGGAAGCCTATTATAAAAGAAATTAATGAAAGTGAGTATGACTTTATTTCTCTCTGGTTGGTCTGAATTACCCTTGATATACGCATTTATCAAATCTACACTCACGTTTCAAAATCATTCTTGAGATCTAATAACTGTAGAAACATGTCGTTGCTAACTGTAAATGAATCCTTTCGTTGCTCCTGTAAAGTGGATTTCATATTTAATATCACATTGTCATAATAAAAATATCGGAAATGTTTTCCTAATAATAAGCTATGTATGATAATATAAAAAAAACAGAGGTCAGATATAGGGTATTATATGGTTTACTTTAACAAGATTTACTAACCCTTTTTCTTGCTTGGTATCCTTTTCCTCTTTTAAACTTGTAATAATATTATCCAAGTCATGGTCTGTAAGATGTTTTTCAAGTTCTGGCAATGTAGTTGGATTTGTAATAAATTCATCGGCTCCATTAGCAAATGATGGTATTAAGAAACTCCATATCAGACCACTTTTATGCTATCAGGTTTTATCTGGATTAGAAACATAGATATGTGGTATTTTTTTCAAGGTATGCTTTGAAAGCACGGTGTTGCGTATATAAATAATGTAAGCTTGAGCTTTGTATATACTCTTCATACCTTATACATGATCAATAAGTACTCTTCAAGGAGTTCTTGTTCTTCCATGGCAAGTTCAGACCTACTGCTAAGATAGACTCGAACAATATCGTGAAATTCACCATGAATAGGTTCTGTTTGCTGTTCATCTGTGGATGATGGTTCATTTTGTTCAGCTTCTGCCTCTGCTTCTTCGGTATCTGATAAATCATCTGGTTTGTCGTCTTTATTTGAAGAAAAATAATCGAGAATATGGGTATTTGATAGCGTTCGTGTAAATGATTTGAATCCTGATAGCTATTTTCATTTTGAACAATACTGAAACGCTTAACACAATGAATTTCTTATTTATCTCTCCATCTGCTTTTAATCAATATATACCTTATCCTTTTTGGACGCAGTAGGAGGTTTTTCTTGTTGTACATTTTCTTGATTTTGCTGTATCTGTTGACAAACATACTTCCGTAACGCTCGTACATCCACCATACTAAGTGTATCCGAACGATATACCAATTCATGCTTTTCATCCAGTACCATCATATGTGCCATTTCATATTTTTCTTCCAAGACTTGATCCAGAGCTTGTATCACTTCCAAATTAGTATCATTGTTATTGTACCAGATGGTTGGCACACCATTAAATACACCAGAAAACACCATCCGATCCAATCGATCAAAGTCCCACGTCCAAATCCATTCCGAGAAAAACTCTTCAATCCGATGCATCAATACACGTCGGTCCAAAATATCTAAAATCGACGTCATGGTTCCATTTAATAATTTGAATTGTTCATATCCTAATTTGAGTACGCTTTCGATAGCTCGATCATTGAGTTGTGAATCGAGATACTCCGTAACAAGTTTTTCTTTTCCCTTTTGATCCTTGACTTGTTTTCGTAATACACCCAATTCAATACACATATGTAGCCAAAAGTCAGGTTCTGGTTGATAAAAGACAAGTCGATTCTTTTGTGAATGAACATTCTGGGCTGGATGAGTAGGTGAAAATGCTCTGAAAAATATAATATATCCCATCAATACACAAAAAACGGTAATTATTAATTTTCCCTTTATCAACCTTTTTTTTCTTCTTGTTACTAAACTAAATTTGAGAATAGTAATAAAAAAAAAGAATTTACGAGCTAAAATTGACCAAAGCTTGAGCTAATCCAACTTGCTTCATCTTGACATCGGCTGGAACGACTTTTTTTGCAGTATAGTAAAGGATTTGATCTTTGGGGTTTTCTTCGGATTGTGCTAACGATGGATTATAAACGCAAAAATACGATAAAGTTGGTGGTGTTCGACCGAGCTGTGGCATGCTGGTATTTGCCGAAGTTGCAGTGTTGCTCATGAGTCTTTATATTTTGCTGTTGCTGGGAGTGAAAAGATGAGAAAAGGAAGAACCGAACACAGAAACAAAGTCTGCAGGAATTCTTTTTTTAAAATTCGGCCACTAGAAATGAAAATGTACCTTGATTTTGAAATTGGGTCAGCTGACGAAAAAAATGAACCATACAATTAAGTATTGAGCTGTACTAAACCCAATTTGAGCGACCATATTATAAAAATGATAGTGTCAATGGATACTTGATTCTAGCTTGACAGACTTCGCAGCAAATGTGCCTTCAATTATAACTTTTTTTAATCTTCTGATGACAATGAAATAAAGAGGATGAATACTCTTGTGTTGTATTGTCCATATCGAAATCATTGATTGGATCTAAATGATTGCTTTGTGCATGCTCCATAAGTTCTTTAAATGAATGCTATGCATTATATACGTGTGCATTGTTAATAATCACCTCAGATGCATATAAAGTTTGGCTTTAAAAAATGAGAATTACTACACGGGTAGCAAAACTGATAGGCATCTTAGCAACTTGCTACCCACCCAGTTTGACATTGAATCTTGCTACCTGTGTAGTCTATTGAACCCTGCCTTTGGTTTCCAAATTTTTGCTACCAGCGTCGTTTTGGTATCAAAAGTTTTGCTACCTAAGTGATCTTTTCTTTTCTTTTATACTTTTCCTTAATAAATGCACATATGGCATTATGCATTTATAAAGTGTTGATTTTCTTGATTCTTTTTCCCATAAACATAAATACGTGGGAGATGAGATAATAAATGCTAACTAGTTATATTAATAATTTACTTAAAAAATGATAAAAAAAAGAAGAGTGCTTTATAATATTGGTTCAAAATACTGTGTCGCATAAGTAATATATAAATGCTATATAATGTATATTATAAAAATAAGAAAAGTCTTGCATTACATGATATGCTTATCTAGATAAGCATTTTTACACAAAATATATAATGATTGATATATCAAACAAAGGTACAACAACAATTTTTAATGAACAATACCCAAGGCTAAATTTAATGATCAACATTTCTATCATGATTGCATATCCTCATACATGCATATGTAATCGATTGGTAAACATAAATCAACATAAATGCCAATTATTACTATTTTCATTCAGAAAATAACGTGCACCATGTTAATAATCAATTATTACCTTGTGGAGTGTTAATTGTTTTACCGTTGATCTACAGCATGCACATTGTAATACAAAGGAATGATTCTATACTTAATTTCTTTGAGCTATATAATATAAACAATTAGTTTCAGTTAATATGGTTATTTAATAATGTTAATTACAGATATTTTATGCTATTATTACGTACATAATAGTACATACAGCATAATGAAGTTTGGATAAGTACAATAATCAAGTCTCCAATGTGCTCTTGATATTAATTTGTGGAGTTTAAGAAACTTTATATTCTTACTTGTAAGTTGTGTAGAATACGATGAATATATGGAATGGCACATACTTAAAAATGAAAAGTACTACAAAACATGTAATGCGACTTTACTAAAAATAATCAGCATTTCTGTTTTCATTCTATTTTTTTTAGCATTTTTCTAAACCACTTGCTTCATGTGTCATCATACATATGGTTTATAATCTTTAATATTTTACAGATAAGCATGGAAATCGATTAGATACCTGATTTTATTAGTTATGTACGTATGAAGTTTGATGATCAACATTTTTTTCTTCAATATATGTGTTCTCTCTATTGTATATAATAAACGACCTTATGGTAAATCAGTACATATCTTGTGTTAATAATATACAATATATGTTAGTCTTGGTACTTTTTGAATACAAATGCCGATTAGCAGTCTTTTACATATATATATATATATATATATATATATATATATGCGTTATCTTTTATCATTGCAATGGTAACAACAGCATATAATTCAGATGTTGATTTTAGTTTTTATACGACTAGAACTTGTATCATCTTGAACTACGCTACTTACTAATGGTCATTAATAGTAGTTTATACAAAAAAAAACGATGTCGGCACTTCTCCCTTGAATTGCTTGGACTTTATTCATACAGTCCTTTTGCCAGAATGTGCTATTCTCTTGATTCAAGAAGGTTTGAACATATAATACACTGAAGCATATAAAACTCTGTTTGAAATCCGTATATATGATGTTTATATTTACAGTGAATGCGTGGAAGAGGGTTACGATGGTTAAGCCCAACTTTATCTTTATTTCTTATTATTTTTATTCCCTTATTGTTATTATTATATATATCCCTTATTTTTATTATATATTATTATTACTATCCTTCTTACTATTACCATCTTTGAAATGTACTATTTTTTATGTCATAAACAATAATGCTTTTAATTAAATAAAAACTGTTTATGAAAAGATGACACCTGGCAGCAAAAATTTGGAAACCAGTGACAGGATTCAATAGACTACATAGGTAGCATGATTCAACGTCAGACTACATGGGTAGCAAGTTGGTAAGATGTCTAATCAGTTTTGCTACCCATGAGGTCTGGCTTCTAAATTTTTGCTACCCTGTAGTAATTCTCATATTCTATTCGATTCTTGCGTCGTGATTTCTGGTGATAAGTATAGTAGTATGGATCCTATGTCTCGTTTTCTCGTTTCTTTGTACAATTGGTTGTTCATTACGCAAGTTTTGCAATTGTAGCTGTTTTGCTTGGTTGTGTGTTTAGTTTAATATAGGTCAAGCTTCAATCAACTGCTCTCTATTCGGCTGTATATCTTGATTCAGTAATAGGGCTGACTGGTCATACCTACAGGCATACTTGATTGGGCTTCTTCCCAATGTGTTGGCACCTAATGAGTTAGATTTCATTATTTTGTTTACGTCTTTAATCTTTTTCAAAAGAGAATATAACAATGGACAAAGGAAACCATTTAACTTTTGTGTCTATGAATTGATATATTTCTTTTCTCCTGTTCTCTATGTAAAAGATGTAGAAGAAGGTTTGAGTGTAAAATAGCAAGAAATATAATAAGTGATGATAATAGTAGGTACGTTGAGATTGGTAAAAACGATTTATTTCAATAAAAAAAATAATACTAATAATTCTACATAATAAAATCGAGATTCTTTTATACTTTTCTATTGTTTAAATATTATTATTATTATTATTATTATTATTATTATTATTTGACGTTGGGGACTTGTTTGTATGCTCAGTGGCAATGATAAGTAGCTACTATTGTTATTGTTACTTTACACTGTTTTTTTATTCGTTTCCTATCTTCTCACTTTTTGACTTTATTATACACTATAAGCAATGCGGCTTTGTTATTTTTAATTTTACTCTTTTTTTCATTCTATATTGGACACCTATTCGGGGTATCCTTTCTTACGAATACGAAGGAATATTCTGTATTTTAGAAATGCACCAACTGTGTCGAGCTAGTTAAAGATCAAAGAACGGATGAAAAAATAGACGAATGAATCAATGGAGCACCAAAAACAAGAACTATCTAATTGTGTTTTACACAGCCTAGATACACACTTCTGCAATTCAGCCATAAAAAATATTCAAAAACAAAAAAGCACTATCTACAATGTTTGAACTTTTCTTAGCTCAATTTCGCGCAGATAACACTATTTGGAAACTGAGGCCCATTTTTGTAACATAGCTCGTTTTTATTTTGCATGGGCAAATTCAATTTCCATTGTTGTATACAGCGAGATAAAAGCGAGAGGTAGTCTAAATGCTTATACCTTCCTTAACCACTTCCCCTTCCTTTTGAACAGGGAAAATCTGTTATATTCGTTACAATGGGTAAATGATATTAATCTTGATCTTCTTTTTTTTTTCTATTTGGCTATATTATGTATCATATCATCTGTATCTCGACTACTGTCACTAGAGTGGAGGCTCATTTGTTAAAACGAGTTCTATTAAAGTCGTTGCTACATTTTGGTAACTCGTAAAAATGTCATTATTTATGAAATAGTTACTAAATTTATTGTAGATGCTGCTTACACTGTGGGAAAAAGGAATTCATTGAAACTTATTGAAACTTGTTTAAACTAAACTTGTTCAAACTTATTTCATACTAGTAACTGAATAAGTCTATAAGTTTATAAGTTTGAACAAGCTTTAATAAGTTTCAATAAGTTTTTAAATTTATAATTTACTGCTATTTCTCTCTTGAATCGTTATTAAATACATATATCAATTCAATTTGCTAGCTCTCGAAACTTTTTAATAACAAATAAAATGTTGCTTTTCTTGTTGTATGTTTTATTATGATAAATAATGCAAATTACAATTATATATATTATCATGTGTATTTATTTAGCATGTTAATAAACTATCAATGCTATCATATTCTGTATACGTAATTCCTTGCCCCTTCATGTTCTTCTATGGTTTTTAGACAGTTGCTGCCTAGTGGATGGTCTTAATGAACGTGGTCGTTTTCCAAGACAACTTGCACTACTTGGTGCTTCATTTTCTTTCTCAGTTACATTATGTTCAACGTCTCCTAGAGTACAGTCTGTTCTACGATTACTGGGTCTTCCGCGACCTCTCCCACGACCAGCCGATGTTCTTACTGTTGCTAGGATTGATCTTGATGATTGATCTTCTATACATTGAATAAAATGTGTTAGATGATCTACGTCAACTAAAATATTTCATGAATATGCTTTATTACCTGTGGTATCGGGAAGGGTTGAAAAACGTGCTCCAGTATCGACTGGTGATAATGATGATACTCGTGATTCTGTGTTGTTTTCTCTTTCACCACTTCTTTGTCTTCTTCTTCCTCTCCCTCTTCCTCTCCCTCTCCCTCTAGCTCCCCTGCCTCTGGTAACTGATGCTGTTGGTTGACGTTCAGTTTCGTTATATAGATTATCCGTCTCTATATCACTGATTATTAATAATATTAATAACAGTGTACAAATTACATACAGCGTAATTCACTTGATACATAAACACTCACTTTTCTTCGATTGTTCTTTCTGGGGGTGGAGTGGGTGACAATCGGAATCGATCATTTTCATTGGATGGTTCACCTTGTTCTTGACGTCGTTTAGGGCTAATTAAGTTGTTCCATCCAGTGCGTAAACAACGATGAGCAATCCACGATCCTTCACATAATGACACATGTAGCTGCAATACTTGTTCAGCTTTCTGTTCATACTTCTCAATTGCCCGATATAAAATTCCTCTTGGTAGTTTTCTCCAAGGAGTGGTTGCTGGCAAATCCCGTTGTTGTAAACGTTCTTCAATGTATGCTCGAACAACTCTCATTAAATGTATTGTCAGATCATTTCTTACATTTGGGATTTCGTCTTGGTTTATTTGGAAAAATGTCGATAATGCAGTATCAATATGCTTATTAGAAATATTTGTAATAATCCGATCTTGGCCATTGATACGATGACGAGGCTTTTTACACCTGGTTTCACATGGATTATTCGCTGTTTGAGTAGTATTTTTGCTTCTTGAGTAGTATTTTTTGATAACAGCTGTTGAACCAACTCTAATACTCGTTGGCCAGTTTCTTCTGTCAATGGTTGCTGTTGTTCTGTATCATTTATATGTCTTTCAAAGTCGTCAGACTCATCAAAGTTATCTAGATAATTACCATATTGGTTATCATATTGGTAAGACATTTCAAGTAAAAAGTTTAAAGGAAAAGAGGTGTATTTTTTTTTTTGAAAGAAAGAGATACTTTTGTTGTTTGTAGAAAGAATTAGCTCTTGATAAAGCAATGCGCAGCACGAACGGCATTTTTTATCCGAAACGGGGTTCGTTGCCATGGCAACCGCTGCGCAATAGTGAACGGATATGTATGTTTTTATAAAATTATATATATCTACTGTTTCACAAGTATATAACCCAAAATCGAGAGTCAAAGTGCATGGATTCTAACTCAATGAGGTTTTAAGCTGTCTTCTTTTTGCCCTTTTTATCACGGATTTGGGTAAGTTTTGGGGAAGCACGTAATTATGGTGGAAGCGGACATTCACACAGAATGGGTATTAAAAAAGGAAACGTCAAAGCAGAGCTCCTGTGAACTCTTCCCCAAATTTTAAATATCACCATGCCCTGGTGTGATAACTGTCATAGTGTAATACCTGATAACCTGAAAAGACATCAAATATTTTGCAATAAATTCCAGGAGGAATCAAACATAGAAAGTTCTGATGACAACGATTCACGTTATAGCAGGTCAAACACGCCTTCCAACATTAGATCTCAAACATTTTATGTTCAAAACGATGACCACTGTCAGTTGGAAGATTCCATTCGTTCTACTCCACTATCAATTATTAATGATCATGATGATAATTACAGTATGGAGGACTATGATTACGGATATAATGGGGAGGAGCAACAGCCTGTTATAAGCGACGACAACTTTAGCGAAGCTGATAATGAAACAGAATACGACTATGACTTGATACGCGAGCTTTATTTTGAAGAACACAACGATGAACATATTTTACGTCGAGAGTCTAATAGTCGGGTACAATTCGAGAACGAGGTTATTACCATGGATCTTCGGGACCTGCCAGAACCAAGTGCCCATGAATACTGGAATATTCGTCTTTCTAACATTGTTCAAGACAATAACCTATCAAGAGCAGCGCACGAATCTATAATTGATTTTTGTAATGATTGGAGAAAAAGTAATAATTACTGTATGTATTTCTGGGACATAGGTAGCTGGCAGTGGTACTTTTAAGCTGTTACTAATATATCATATATAAGCCCCTGAACCCTTTGATAGCATCTACCTTGCAAATGAACAGATGATGACCGCTTTTCCAGTTGAAAGTCAAACTTATCACATATGCAAAAATGGATGCATACTATACGAAAATGATACTGATACAAGTTGCCTTTGGTGTAATACATCTCGATATCAGATTGATAATCTATCGAAACCAGTTGCCACCATGCGATATTTACCTCTATCTCAATTACTTGGTTCTATGCTTGCATCACCATTATATCGCGCTATGTTTCGTGAAACATTTAACAACAGACCATCCTCTGACAGTATAACGGATATATTTGATGGATACGCTTTTACTCAACAAGAGCATCTCTTTCGTAACCCTTTTTCAGTAGGCCTTTTATTATTTTGCGATGGCTTTGCTCCTTTTGATGCGGGTCGCACTTCTCTTTCTATGCAACTTATACACCTAGTTATAGTAAACTTACCCAAAGAAGAGAGGTATATACAGGTTTATTATTTAATTATCCACATAATCAAACACTTATTGAATAATGTTATTCCTTTAGATATAAGAAAAAAAACATGCTTCAAGTAGCCATATTGCCAGGCCGGTGAAACCGAAGAATATTCACTCATTCTTGTCTCCGTTGATGAATGAAATAGAACAATTGTCAAAAAATGGGATGATTTTAAAGGTAGATGGTGAAGAGGATATTCGCATGCATGCACATTTACTTTTAGCTTCCGGTGACCTACCAGGTGTCAGTGACCTTATCTATCACACTGGTCACGGTTCTCACCACGGCTGTCGCACTTGTCGTATTGGTTCTGAGTCACTGGTTAGTCCCAAAGGACTTGGCCACGGACAGTATTTCCCAGGATATGAGGCATTAGACATTGTGAGAAATGATGATGATTTTTTAGGATTGCTACCGTAATAATAATTCATCAATATATTTTAATTTTAAATACTGCACATATTTACATATACATATATATATTTAATAGGAATTCGGAATATTAGACTCAAACCCTTTCACAAAATTGAGTACATATCATTCACCTTACTTTTTTGGATCGGCTGAAGAATTTCATATGATTGGTCAGAATATATCAAGACAAATTTTAGCAATGTTAAAAAATCAGCACGTCAATGCTGATACTCCTTTTGGTCTTCCAAAATGGCAACAAGCTCTAATTGGAAAAGCTATAAATGAATCTCACCTGCTGATGCCAATTGGACTTGATGGTGATGTTGGAGGTAAAGTTTATTATTTTGAAATTTATTATGTTTGTTACGGTACACAACTAACATCTGTAAATATAGACGTGTTTACAAGATCTGGAAGTTCTCGTGCAGTTGACTATATTGATTTTTTGTTATATGTGGTACCAACTGTCGTTTACGAGGTATTGGAAGAAAATGAGTGTTCAGATCGTGATTCTTTGATGAACCTTGTCAATGGATGTAGTTTGGCTTTACAATTGGAAATTTCAAATAAAGAGGAACAGGCAGAACGAGAAGGGGATCCAGAACAACCGAGTGATTTGGAGCGATTGCGATCGTAAGTAGTGTAATGTAATAATCTACGTAATGTATTGTAAATAATTCAAAGCTTATGGAATACAATACGATATTATTATTATTATTATTTGCTTAGATACTTACATCAATGGCACATATTTATGCTGAATGATATGCCGCATAATCTATATACAATAAATATGCACATGCTTCGACACTTAGCTGATTCTATCGAAGTACTTGGAACGCCACGAACAATAAGCACAAGAAATATCGAAAGAGCTATTGGTATTGTCTATATTTATTATTATTATTATTTTTCTCATCAGAGATAGTGATATTGTATATGGGTATATAATCACTAATATTTTGTTTAATTATATGTTGTAGGTGAAATTAAAGCCTATATTAAATCTCGTGTAGCTCCTGGACCAAACGCATCTAATGCATTACTCAAAATTGCTGCTTCAAGACATTGGAATCGATATTATGATACTCATATGGAGGATGCATTGGATCAAAAGAGACAAACATTCCAGCTTGGAGATGATGAACAAATGCAATTCTGGGGACCACTTATGCACAATGTGCCTATTTCAAACTACAACAACTACAACTTACGACACTATATTCATAAATATTGGTTGCAGGTAAAAGAATCTCCTCTAGATGAAATTGATCCTATACTTGGTGTAGTTGCACCAAAACTTTTTCTTAATAATTGCGAATACGATTGCCTCGCATTTCCAAATAGCAGAGTCAAGAAACTGACACATTTTGTCACTGCATTGATACCTGTTGATCTTAATGCTCAGGATCCCCATGCAGAAAGTATTCCCGTTTGGAGACGATTTTTTTGTGAAATTGTTTTATTTTTTACACATAGTTATCGAGGTATGTTACTTCATATAAATTGTTGTTACGTGATAGTGATAATATAGATCCGCTTTCTTTTTCATCAAAAAGGTGTTACGCGAATGCTATGTCTCGTCAAGATCATAGAGAATGTTTATCAAAACGGTGCCGGTGCTGCATATGGAAGCTCAATGCATGGGACGAGATTTTACGTTACTGATGTCGAACATATAGAACGATTCGCGGGTATGATTAAATCGCCATTGTATCCTGGATCAGTCTATTACATCTACAAAGGAATGGATATTGGAAAGATGAAACTAGGAAATAGTCATGAATCATTATAATTTTCTTTACAAAAAAAAAAAGTTTCCAATGATGAAAAAAATAATGAAACATTTTGAAATGGAGGTGAAATAATTATAATTGTCAATACGTCTGTATTTCTTTGGTCTTGGCTGTTGAATAATAAATTCTAGAATTGTTTATTGTTGATTATTGTATGTTATTTTATGTAAAAATACTGGTTTATTATCATCCTGGAAATAATAAATTTTATTCTACCAGATCGATATAATCGAATAATTTCAAACAAGTTTAAATAAGTTATTTTTTTATTTTTATAAAAACTTGCTAAACAAGTTTGGATAAGTTTGGATAAGCTTATTGTAAAAATCGGCTGTTTGAATAAGTTTAAATAAGTCTGAATAAGTTTATTTCCCATAGTGTTAAATAAACTAGAATTTACCAGTATGCATGATTTATAAGGAACAATAGTATCAGTAGCAATATCAATGCCACAAGCTTTTTATGTATGTTTATCTAAATCAATCATTGGTACTGCATAATGTAGTATATCTCTTCCCTTCTGTATAAGTGATAGAGTCATGTGACTTTGCCAACCATTATTAGAAGAAGTAAAAGAATATTATGACATATTTCTGCATGGAATAATGTACTACTTTTTTAATATGTTATTGGGTGTTGTTTGGCATCTAATAAAAGCACCTAGAAAGTGTGGTGAAACCTTATGAGTGGGACATCAAATCATCCTGTTGTTATTATCCTATCTCTTGCAGTTTTTTACATATAGAATGATGTTGTATATGTATAGGACATAAAAGCAAGAATGAATAGACATATTAAAGTTTTACTTTAAACTGATTCAATATATCAAAAGTCTGGTCGTCAGAGATATCCAGCTAAAGTATAAAAAAATAGTAGTTAAACAACGTGGTTATTAGTTCTGTAGCAAGTATCATCTAAAGTTTGAGACAGATCGAAATATTTGCTGTGGTTCGGTAGAATAGTTCAACCGGGTTTGATTATTGTGACTTGAAGGAAAAGCCTGTGGGGTGATAGAAGCAGATAACTTGTACGGCTTTTTGTAGTCCTTTGCAAATGGATCAATTCGACGTCAATTCTCAGGACGATTTCACGTACTTGGAGTATTCAGCCGATACACAATCTTCGCAATACGACTATAACGATTTTACGCAACCTAGCAATGATCATCATGATCCAGACCTTTCACTTGCTTCCTTGTCTTTAACTGGTAACACAATCAACGAAAATGGCGGTGAAGCCGCCACCAAAACAAAGACACTAACAACAACAGACAACAAGTCGAACGGCACAACATCATTTGTATCCGAATTTCAATTTGAAGAAACAGACGACTTTGATAACTTTGATACTGTTGCAACAGAAACAGAAGAGCGTGATCTCCCAGAACATGCTTGTAATTACTGCGGCATTCACTCTCCAGCATCCGTTGTGAAATGCGTTGCCTGTAGCCGATGGTTCTGTAATTCGCGTGGTAATACTTCTGGATCACATATTATTAACCATTTAGTTCGTGCAAAGCATAAGGAAGTTATGTTGCATCCAGAATCTCCTCTTGGAGAAACTGTATTGGAATGTTATAACTGTGGTTGTCGAAACGTTTTCTTACTCGGATTTATTCCTGCTAAAAGTGATACAGTGGTAGTTCTTCTTTGCAGGTAAAAAGGAAAACTTTTTTTTTACTATCACTATTATCCATATCGGTATGAAGAACGGCTCATATCAACCCATATTTTATTATTCAGACAACCATGTGCAGCAGTCCCTTCATCAAAGGATATGAATTGGGATACATCACAGTGGATGCCTTTAATCGATGATCGATGTTTCCTTACGTGGCTTGTCAAGATTCCTTCTGAACAGGAACAATTACGTGCACGTCAAATTACTTCTCAACAAATCAACAAGTTGGAAGAATTATGGAAGGAGAATAGTGAAGCTACTTTGGAAGATTTGGAAAAACCAGGTGTGGATGATGAACCCCATCCTGTTTTGTTGAGGTAACAAACCAACCCAAAAATAATGTAGTAGCACAAACATACAAGAATGTGGTAATGATATTAACTGATATATATCATTATGAATTCTTTTTTTTTTATTGGATAGATATGAAGATGCTTATCAATATCAAAACATTCTTGGTCCACTTGTTAAAATGGAAGCTGATTATGATAAAAAATTGAAAGAGTCGCAGGTACATATAAAAAAAATTAAGATCAGAAAATTATGTGAGTGCATGTGTGGTAGGATAAAAGTCTTTGATTTGCTAATCCCTTACATTTTATTTTTAGACATGTGATGATATCATCGTTCGATGGGATGTTGGCCTTAACCAAAAGAACATTGCTTGGTTTTATTTCCCCAAGTTGGAAATGGGTGAAGTAAAATTGGCTGTTGGTGACGAATTACGATTGAGATATCGTGGTGAACTTCATGAACCATGGGAAGCTGTTGGTCATGTAATTAAGATTCCTAACAGTAAGTATATTTTCTATGAGTTAAAATGATTTTTTTTTCTGTTCCTCGCATATAGACGAGTATCACAAATGACTGATATAACTATTATTATATAGATGTCAGTGATGAAGTTGCATTGGAATTACGTCGAACTGATAAGGTCCCGGTCGAGTGTACCCACAACTTTTCAGTTGACTTTGTCTGGAAATCAACTAGTTTTGATCGTATGCAACTTGCCATGAAGACTTTTGCTGTGGATGAAACGAGTGTCAGTGGATATATTTATCACCGTCTTCTTGGTCATGATGTTGAGCCTCAAGTATTGAAGACACAAATGCCAAAGAGGTAGTTATATTGGTTTTTTTATATCCAAAATACAAAAAGAAGGATGCATATGTAGATACTTACAGATGGAAATGTATATAGATTTTCAGCCCCCAATCTTCCAGAACTCAACCATTCCCAAGTATACGCTGTTAAATCCGTTCTTCAAAAGCCACTTAGTTTGATTCAAGGTCCTCCTGGTACGGGTAAAACTGTTACATCAGCATCCATCGTATATCATTTGGCCAAGATGAATCCAGGACAAGTTCTTGTTTGTGCACCATCCAACGTTGCTGTTGACCAATTGGCAGAAAAGATTCATCAAACTGGACTCAAGGTTGTTCGTTTGACAGCCAAGTCGCGTGAAGAATTGGATTCACCCGTTTCCTTCTTGACATTGCATGAACAAGTCCGAAACAACGATACAAACGTTGAATTACAAAAACTTATCCAACTGAAGCGAGAACAAGGTGAATTGAGTGCATCAGATGAAAAGAAATACAAATCTTTGAAACGCTCCTGCGAACGTGAAATCTTGCAGAATGCAGATGTGATTTGCTGTACTTGTGTGGGTGCTGGTGACCCTCGTGTCGCCAAATTACGCTTCCGTACAGTTCTTATTGATGAAGCAACCCAAGCTTCTGAACCTGAATGTATGATCCCACTTATTCTTGGCAGCAAGCAAGCTGTTCTTGTGGGTGATCATCAACAACTGGGTCCAGTCATTATGAACAAAAAGGCAGCGCGTGCTGGTTTATGTCAATCTTTATTCGAACGTTTGGTAATTCTTGGTATTCGTCCTATTCGTTTGCAAGTCCAATATCGTATGCATCCATGCCTGTCTGAATTCCCAAGTAATATGTTTTATGAAGGCACATTACAAAACGGCATTACAACTCAAGAACGTTTGCGCAAAAATGTTGATTTCCCTTGGCCAGTACCTGAAACTCCCATGATGTTCTATGTAAACTTGGGCAATGAAGAAATCTCCACATCCGGTACATCATACTTGAATCGTACTGAAGCTTCCAATTGTGAAAAGATTGTGACCCGTTTTATGAAGGCTGGTATTTTGCCATCACAAATTGGTGTAGTAACACCTTATGAAGGTCAACGTTCGTATATTGTTCAGTACATGCAATTCAATGGCTCTTTGCGTAAAGATTTGTACAAAGAAATTGAAGTAGCCAGTGTGGATGCTTTCCAAGGTCGTGAAAAGGATTATATTATTCTCAGCTGTGTTCGTAGCAACGAGCATCAAGGAATTGGTTTCTTGAGTGATCCTCGTCGTCTCAATGTGGCTCTTACTCGTGCAAAATATGGTGTTGTTATACTTGGTAACCCCAAGATTCTCAGCAAGGTAAAGAGAATTGTATTGGATTTTTGTGTTTGTGAAGAACATGAATATTTACTTTTGTGTCTTCGTTTGTTTATTTGTTTCTAGCATCCTTTATGGCATCATTTACTCGTTCATTACAAGGAAAAAGGCTGTCTTGTAGATGGTGCATTGAACAACCTTCGTGTATCCATGATTCAATTTAGTCGTCCACGAAAATCTTACCGTAAGGATGATAAATTTCGTCAAGGGCTTGCTCACCAAATTGATGCTCGTGAAGCGTTCGCAAAAGCTCCTATGGCTGCTGACAGTAAGTATTTTTTAATCAGCGTTTCTTCATGAAGGAAAAATTATTGGAAGAAACTTTGAATTTAACAATATAAATAAGGTCGTAGAGGAAATCGAGCTTATGGTCAAGAATTTATGCAAACGCACGATCCTGTTGGATATATCCCATCTGAACTTGGTTCCCTCCCATCATCACAATTCAGCATTCCATTTATCCCTTCTGCAAGTGGTCCATTTACTCAAGATCTTTCTCAATCAAGTGTTTTTAATCGTAAGAGTGTCAAGCATAATGGTAATGACAATGGTTCTTCATCACGCTATGTTCCTGGCTCATCGACATTTGCAAGCCATGCTCTCGGTTGGTCAGGTGGTACAGGACCATCCCAAAATCTTTACAGTAGTCAAACATCGATTGGATTGGCCTTGTCACAAAGTGATCGTCTTCGTATGATGACTGAATTAGCAAGTCAGGGTGGAGCGACAACCCCAACTACAGCAAGTAACAACCATAATCTCATGAGTCAAGATACGGTTGGATACCATTACGATGATTATAAATCACAAGATATTTCGACGATGCTGAGTCAAGATTTCGATTTGCGTAGTCAAGCCAGTCAGGCATATACTCAGTATTAAGAAGAAGAAAAAGAAGGACAATGGAGGATGAGAAATATCAATAGCTCTCTTACAACAATCACCAAGAAAAACATACACCTGAATATCAACACTTCTCTGTCTCTCCTCTCTTTTTTTTATCTTTCTTTTTTTTGTCGTATACGATTTTAAAAAGAATGGGTTGTAGTGGATTTTTTGGGCAAAAAGTTATCCTTTCTCCTTCACCAATTTTATACACAGCATACACATACACGCATTTACAATTACTATTTGGGTGAATAACTGGATGATGATATACTATACATATATGCTTCAATTGAAACATATATAAAAGAAAAGGTAGACAAAACCCCTTTTTAAATAGCCACTGTTTGGATGAATGGGAATCTCGAATTTGATAAACGATTTATTTCTTTTTGCTCCTCTACTCTTTCTTTTTTTTTACAATCTATACTCAAATAAAAACACACACACACACATATTATGATATATATATATTTCCTTTTATTATTAAATGGACTTCTTTATCACTCATCAATGCTGTGGCTGAATCTAACCCAATTCCCGACCCGAAGTTTTCTTGATTTGACATGCAGCAAATTTTTTTTGGGTACTTTTTTTTTTTTTTGCTTGACAACTTTTTTTAATAACTTAAATATGAACGATTCTTTCTTTTCAGCAGCAACACCTACACGAAAACGGAAACGTACTGGACCACCAGGAGCAGCATCAAAAGCACAATCCAGGCAAAATAATAAAGCAGTACAAAAACGACCACGACAACAAAATGGCAAAAAGAAACACGAGAGTGATATTGACGAAAGTGGTGACGATGAAGGTGGTATTGATGATTTAAATCTATCCGGTGGTGACTCTGAATCCTCGGAAGAAGAAATTGAAGAAACTGCTGCCGAAAAGCGTGTTCGATTGGCAAAAGCTTATTTGGGCAAGATTCAAGAAGGTTTAGATGGTAAAACAATCTTGATCTCTTTTTATAGATATTGGCAAGTTAATCTATGTGTGGATTGGGAACAAAATTGCTGATATATTTTTTGTGCAATAGAGGATCTAGGTGGATTCGATGCAGCCGATTTAGATCGAGATTTAATTGCAGAACGATTAAAGAAAGACGAGGTATTTTTTCGATTTATTTTCACTTGAAATAGTAACGTAGCTAGGGAACAAGATAGAAAAAAGAAGCTCATTTATTGTATATAGGACGAATTGGAAGGTCGATTGCATCGAAGAATTGCAGATAGTGTAAGTTTATAATTTGATGAAAGAGAATACCAATGAAGAAATAACTTATATGGTTTTTTTTCTATTTAGTTTGATTATGCAGCAATTGATGAAAATAGTATACAAAGCCGAAAAGGTCATCAGTTGGCAGTTACTGCTGTCGCATTTTCTGAAAGTGGCACGATTCTTTATACAGCATCAAAAGATGGTTCCATTATTAAATGTAAGTACGGAGAGAAAGAGCGATGGATAGTTAGAAGATTACAGCGTACATCTTATCAGCACATTATTTACAAACTTTATTTTTTTTTCTATATTGTAGGGGATATGAAAACATTAAAAAAATTACATACATATCCTGGCGGACGAAAGGGGGTGAAAGATTATGTAGGACACACAGACCACATTTTATGCATGGCCTTGAGTACTGATGACGAATATCTTGCTACTGGTGGACGAGACCGTGTTATTAATATTTGGTCTGTAAAAGATAATGAGCATATTGTTGCATTTAAACAACACAAAGATACAATTTCGGTAAATTATAATTTCTATGAGAATGATTGAGACATTAAAATAATTGAGTTCATTCAAATCCTTATATATTAACGAACACACTTTTTCTTAGGGCTTGGCATTCCGCAAAGGTCATCATCAATTATATTCATCATCATGGGATCGAACCATCAAATTGTGGAACATTGACGAACGGGCTTACATGGAAACTTTATTCGGTCACCAAGACCAAATTGGAGAGATTGATACCCTTAGCCGTGAACGATGTGTATCTGTCGGCGGCCGTGACAAGACTGCTAGAATGTGGAAGATTGTAGATGAATCACAATTAGTGTATCGAGGAGGTATTTCAAGCAAGGAAAAATTAGAAAATGGAGCACCTAAATATGCTGAAGGTTCATTGGATTGTATTTCACAAATTGATGAAAAAATGTTTGTTACTGGTGGTGATGGAGGGTAAGTTCTACTGTATTATTTATACAATGATTTTTATTATTGCAGATCATGATACTTGAATGAGGTCATTTTAATTTCCTTTTTTGGTTTATATTAATAATCGCATGATGACACCTAATGTTGTTTATAGTGTTATATCATTATGGGATATTGGACGAAAAAAACCTGTATTTTCAATTTCACCAGCGCATGGCGTCAATACAGTGTTGAGTAAAAGTGAAGGAGAAATCAACACAGCTTATTGGATCACTGCAATTGCCTCACTACGATATTCCGACTTGTTTGTTTCTGGATCGTGGGATGGATTCGTGCGGTTCTGGAAAATTACATCAGACAACAAAAGTTTCAGTCAAATTTCTCAAGTGCCAGTAGCAGGTGTTATCAATAGTATTGAAATCAAAACGATATTCCCATCGAATCGAACAGTAGTGGCTGTAGGCGTTGGTCAAGAAATGAAATCTGGTCGATGGTTACGCCTAAAAAAAGGTGTAAAGAATTGTACAAAGATTATAGAATTACCTGAATTAGTTACTAAAAAGTAAAAAGTAAAACTTTAAAACCATATGACCTCCACCTTTTGTCTATCTTTACTTTCATTATTGTCACAATTATTTATATGAGTATTATATGCCTCATTCCCCAGGCACGACGGACCGCTATTTAATTCTCCTCTATAATTTGTAAAAAGAAAGTGGCTCTCTTTTTCTTTTTACTTTCTTTCTTATCTATCAATCAATTGTTCTTTTTTCTTTATTTCATGCGACTATCTACTTTATTTTTTACTTTAATATCATGCTTATTTGGGCTTGTAAAGTCGTTTGAGTTTCAAATACCTATTCGACAACCAGAAGTAACTGTTGAAGACGAACTTTACTCAGCTACTCAACAATGGTTACAGTCAGAAGCTCAAGCAATGTCATGTGCAAAATGCATTTCTCTTTTACAAATGGTTAAGAATCTTGCTTACATGTCAGAAGGAATGTTCATGGCTACAGGTGTGAGAATATGCCGACGATTATCTCAAGTGGACACAGACGTCGTACGTAATATAGAAAAAACCTTATCGGTGATATATATATTATTTCTTATTCAAGTTTATGCTAATGATCTCCCTTTCTCTCATTCCATTTCTAGTGTATAGGTGTTGTAAAAGAACAAGCACCTGTCTTTCGAAAAGTCATTAAGGTAAACATATTATATCAAAGATATAATGTATATGGTGATGAATTGACAGTATCTGATGCCAAGGGGAAAAAAGAGTGTGGGAACTGACTACATTTTCTTTGGAAAAAAAACTTAGACTATGACTGTTTCAGGTCGCGAAGGACATTTGTTATGTGCGTCTGTATTAAACAGCTGTCCTTATCCAGACATTGAACCACATAATATTACGTTCCCAAAAGCGAAACCAGATCCTTTGCCTGAAGTATATAATAAAAAAGCATCTGGAAGAACATTCAGCGTCTTACACCTCAGCGATTGGCACGTGGACCCAGAATACGAACCTGGTACAGAAGCATTCTGCAGCAAACCACTCTGCTGTCGACCTGCATATACAGATTTTACCAATATCACGAAACCAGCATCCATTTGGGGTGAATACAGTTGTGATACGCCCATCACTTTGCTTGAATCAATGTTACAATTCATCCCTCAAGTTGCTCCAGAATTGTCCTTTGGTATCCTGACAGGCGACATCCCACCACACGAGGTCTGGGCCACGCTACCAGTACTGAAAACGCAGATGATACATGATAACTCTTATAGCATGTTACATCGACACTTTGATTCTTCAGATTTGGTCAACGCTATGCTTTATCCTTCTGTGGGTAATCATGAAGCAGCTCCAACAAATATGTTTCCTGTAAAAACATCTCAAATCCCTATAGAAGAAGAACGCAAATATTTACGATTGCATTGGCTATATCATAGCTTGGCACAAAGTTGGCGCGGATGGTTAACCCATGATACTGCGTTGACCATTGAAGAAGATAGCGCAAGTTATGCAACAAGACCCAGAGCAGGATTGAAATTGATTAGTCTTAATACTAACTTCTGTTATAACATGAATTGGTGGCTTTATGAGCATCCTATGGAAAAGGTATTTAAAAAATAAAGTATTTTTTTAATTTGTATACCAATTCTATATATTAAAAAAATATCTATGTGTTAGGATCCTAACGGTGTTCTAGAATGGTTGATTACACAATTACAAGATTCTGAGGATCGAGGAGAACGTGTATGGATAACTGGTCATATTGCACCTGGAGACGATTCTTGTTTCCATGACTATTCAAATTATTTCCATCAAATAGTTGAACGTTATTCTCCGCATGTGATTACTGGTCAGTTTTACGGTCATACCCACAAGTAAGTGTGCCGAAGAATAAAGTGGCAGTGAATTTATATTTAGTGAAATTAATGCACTAACTTTACATTATAATTATGTATTACAGAGATGAATATCATGTCTTTTACCGTGATAACAATCAAACAGCCGAAAATGCTATATCCATGGCCTATGTTGGACCATCTATTACACCTTTTGATTATGTTAATCCAGGGTTCCGTTTGTATCACGTGGATGCCGAGACTTTTGAAGTAGTTGATTCGATCACTTTTATTGCTGATTTGGACCAGGCAGATACATGGATCACTGGACCTGTAAGTATATAATTATTATTTTTTTCATTAAAAAAACGAAAACAAGATATATATTATAAACACCAAAAGCTTATCATGGATAACAATGACTTTAGAATTGGCATGTTGAATATACTGCACGAGATGCATACAATTCATCTTTTGCACCTTTACATGATACAACATCCCCATTAACACCTGCATGGTGGCACAATGTTTCCGTTTCCATGGAAGAGGACCCAGATGTTATGTTTGATAAATATTGGAAGTATCGTGCGAAATCATCACCTTATGTATCCGAATGTGACGAAGAATGCCGTGCTTCGGTAATTTGTGGTATTCGAGCTGGTAAATCTGAGCAACGATGTGATTATGATCCAGACGTTCTTCCTGGAGGTATTAATAATAAGAAACGAAGGCCAATTGAAGAACCTACATGTGGTCTTCATTTACAAGGTGCCACCACACGTTATGCCAAGCAATATGAACAGTACCAAGAACAACAGCAGCAACAGGAAAGATAACTTTTATCAATATCTACCCACGAATATATATATAAATATAATCCTCGTCTTATTATTATATCTACCATATTTTGTATAATTTACTAGAACCACTGTGTTTGACTCCTGTATAAATAAAGAATTTTTTGATTTGTCTTTAAAAAAAATACTATGTTGATCAACCGTTCAACAAATATTGTCAACTGATGCTTGCAATAACATTGACGTATTTATTCATTAAGGGCTTTGAGTAAGCTTCTTTGAATAACGACATAGAAATGAAATTTGCTTTTGGATTTGTCTATCTCATCATTCCAATAAATAACAACAGCGACTGAATGATTGATGGTTATATCAACCAAAAGTATATATGTACATAAAAATATGAATACCTTATACTCAATTTACTTTAAAGAACTACTTGTAATATGATATAATAATAAATCACAATGCTCATTTTGAGCTATTGTAAAGCTCCATCTGGCTTGAAAGTTGCTAATACAAACGTTGAACGGTTCCATCAGGCTTTTCTCGTACATGATATGCTGGTGTTGATGATGATTGATCTTGTAATGATGAATTATCGATATAGCCCACAGAGAATCATCCAATTTCTCTACTATTTCAGGTATGCATGTCCAAATAATGGAATTGATACATATTTTTTTTAAAAAAAAAATAAGTAATTATACATCGTATCGTAAAAAAAACCAAAGGAAGCTTGTTTCTTTTTTATATATACAATTTGCACCATAATCGTCGTCAAGGTATTTTAATTATTTACAAATTTTTAAAACGTAGATTCATGCATCTAGTGGATATGATTCAATATAAATAGCAACTAGAAAGCTACTCAAATGCAATTAACTATTTTTTTTTTCATACAACTACGCAAAAGAAATAAAGTACAGCATCCATAATCACTACTACAAAAATTGAGTGTGCAACAAGTAATTCGATATTGACTGTGATCTTTTTTATTTCAAAATTTAAAAAATCAACATCTGTAGATATTTATATATATATATGTTATCCATATAGTAGTGTCAAACCCAGACCCATTTACTAATTATACGATATATTATAAGGTTGTTGTATGATCCAGATTAGTGACAAGTTGTTTTATGCTGTAACTAAGGGTTTTCAATAATAAAATTTTGGTTCATGCACGACATTTATTCCTGTGATAAATGCATCTGGTTTTGTGTTACCATTAATGAAATTTATGAGAGCAAAACAAGGTTAAAAGAAAGCTGCATGCTGGTAGGTTTTCGTCGAGGTGTTGAAAGGGATCTATTAGATACATTCATAATGTACTTCACTATATACATCATATAGATGATTGACCCATAATAACTTTATTTGTGTATAACTGTCATTGTACTAAACAAACACATAAGTAATAATATACAGTAACTAGCTTTAATAGTACCTGAACACAAATAAATGCCATTATCAATAAATAAGAATAACTTTTGGAGAAAAAGAACACATTAAAAAAGAAAAAGGAAAGTCACCAGACCAACACCATATCCTGACACTCCAAAAAACATACGTCATATATATCATATATATATACACTCTTCTTGTTCATCTTGCAGTACTTTTCTGTTTCCCTTTCAAACATAGCACATAGTCGGATTGGGTGTTTGCTGACTTTTTTTTTTGTTGTTTGTTCAAAATACTTTTTTTTATTATTCAACCCCTCTCTCTCGCTATCACTTTGTCTCTCGAAAAAAAGTGGACCATATAAAACTATAATAATAACTTTTATTTCCCTCTCTTTCTTTCTTTCCCTCGGTCATCAAAAGGCTGTAATGCAACTCGAATAATTATTTGTGTGGTTTCTTAATTCATTTTTTTTCATTTCGTTCTTCTTTCTTTTCTTTTCTTTCATATATACCAAATATTAGTTGCCCCTGATTGTATATACGCTTCATTATCATTTCATTTATTATACACATTACTTTAAAAAACAACAACTTAGCAATAACTAAAACTCATTACAATGATGCATTCTACTACTAACCCGTCATCTCATTCTTCACAACACCCATTATCCGTCAATACCAATACAACTACTACAGCCACTTCTACCACTACCAATACTTGTAATCCTTCCCCACCATTAACAACACCTTCTTCAACCCCAACAACTGTCCGAATCTTCGTAGAAGCATCTTCCTCGTCAAATAATTCAACTCCCCCTCATCTCGATCACTCATCCATCGCACACGATCATAATAACACGGGGTATCCACTTTCTAATGCCGTAACCCCTCCTAGCCTTAGACCCTATAGAATATTCAGTACACAACCTGTCGAACAACAACAACGACCAGATAAGGTAACACATATAAATATGCATTCAATGGAAGGAACAAAAAAAAAGGGTCATGTGGGAAAGGGGAGAGGAATCCAAAGACAACCCATCTATCAAATCAGGAAGGTACTTTTTTTTTTACTGAATTATTTATCATCCCTCTTCCGACCCGATAATATTATGTGTGTGTGGTTTTTTAGCAGCAGCCAGATTATTTGGCCAACAAACGACGTGGATCATTATCCACTAATAATGCATCATCATCATCATCATCATCATCATCATCATCATCATCATCTAATACAATCTATAACAAAAAACGAGCACGACTTGAAACATTTTTACCACCACTTCATTATACTACCACCACTACTACATCTGCAACACGATCCGAGGCTTATATTGACAAGTATGCCATGCCCTCTCCATCCTATCCAATCAATCCTAATGACGACGAAGAAACCATGGTTTCAGCTTCTTCCACATTACCAGCTACAACAACAGCGTTATCATCAACAGCAAGAGTACCCTCCTCGCTATCAACGTCATTACTAGAAGATGATGATGTTGAGTTTGATTTCAGCATGACAGATACATTACGACGATTACCAAACATGGTACATGCGTATGATTCACTTTCACCAGAAATGAAAAGTTATGTTTTGTTTCAATTACTTAAACGATCATCGACCAATACCCTTCAGTTTGTAAATTCCATGATTGTTCCCGCTCTGAAGCGTGATTTTCTTGCATCGCTTCCCCTTGAATTGGCACTCCATGTGATCAGTTACTTGGATGCAGAATCACTCTGTCGTGCTGCATGTGTCAGCCACAAGTGGCGTTCTATTATTGATTCAGACATGTCAACATGGAAACGTTTATTGGAAAAGGAAAACATCGAATATAAGGATCCTTGGCAAGATGAGATTGGAAGTGAGGAAGAAGACGACGATAATGATGAGGTAGAGGTGGGAGATAGAGATGAAACAGCGACTGCTGTTACGATATCAACTGAATCTATGCTGGAACAATCGGATATGGATACGGCAGAAGATGGTGATGAAGTAGAAGGGTTTGTTGAGGAACAACATCATGTTCAATGGCGACAAGCTTGGTATGGTGCTGATCTCAATAATTCACCCATGAACGCTCATACCAACATCAACCACCGTAACAACAACAATAACCATCATTATCATTACAACAATTATACTAACGATAACAATAATAACAGTAGTAGTAGTACGACTAGCAATACCAGCAGTAGTAAAATGGAGATTGATGGTCTCAGCGACAATTATAGCAATCGAAAAGGCAAATTAAAAGCACCCAATCATCCATATAAAGATATTTTCCGACGCCACTATACCCTCCGCCAAAATTGGAAACACGGACGAGCGAAACGAATAAACTTTGAAGGTCACCCAGGTCATGTGGTGACGTGCCTAGAAATAGTCGACGATAATAAAATCATATCAGGTGCAGACGATTCACTGATCAACATTTATGACATTTTCACGGGTCAACGTTATCATTCGTTACAAGGTCATGAAGGTGGTGTATGGGCATTACAGTACTATCGAAATACACTTGTCAGTGGATCCACTGACCGTACAGTGCGTATCTGGGATATTCGACAAGGTGTGTGTACCCATGTATTCCTTGGCCATACATCTACGGTTCGTTGCCTTCAAATTATCATTCCAACCCTTATCAATGGTAAGATGGAACCTAGTGTTCCATTGATTGTCACTGGTTCACGCGATTCGACATTGCGCGTATGGCGACTTCCTAATTTGGACCGTGACGAAACGTTTCAAGGTGTTGGTTTCAATCCATGGTATATGCATACATTAACAGGCCACAACCATTCTGTCCGAGCACTAGCAGCTCATGGCAATCGACTTGTGAGTGGTAGTTATGATTGTTCGGTGTGTGTATGGAATGTAGAAGAAGGTGCCTTACTTCATCGTATGGAAGGTCATTCTCAAAAGGTATACGCTGTCGTCATCGATCCAGAACGACAAAGATGCATGAGTGGAAGTATGGACAGCACGGTACGGATTTGGGATATGGAACATGGACACTGTCTCAAAGTGCTTGAAGGACATTCCATCTTGGTTGGTTTACTGGGTCTGACACCCAATTATCTGGTATCGGCAGCAGCAGATGCATCATTACGTGTATGGTCGCCAGAAAATGGTGGATGTCAACATGTGTTGAATGGACATCATGGTGCAATCACATGTTTCCATCATGATGAGACAAAAGTTATCTCTGGCTCTGAAGGTGGTTTGAAAATGTGGGATATCAAGACGGGACGTCATGTCAGAGATCTTATTACTGGTGTAAATGGAGTATGGCGCGTGGCGTTTGATCGACGTCGATGTGTTGCAGCAATACACAGGTAAAAGAGAAAAGACGATTGATAAATGAAGCTGGATAAAAATATAATCATATATTAAAATATAGCTTCAAATATGTAGGGATAATGTTACTTCATTTGAAGTACTGGACTTTGGTGTTTGTGGATTAGAGGAGGAAAGCCATCTTGTATAGCATTTTTCTCAAATAAAATAATAACTTTAAACTCTCTTCCTTATCCACTTACTATCCCAACAATCTCATTGGTACATATATTCCTCACATCTTTCTTTTTCCCTCATCACTTTGCAATTAAATATATACACAACATAAGCACTCTGCCATTGTATTGTTTATTATTATTATTATTTTCAACATCATATATACATATAACGAAACAGAATACTATAATTTGATTTTTTCCAAAATAAAGGATACATCATAAGGTTAAATGGAATGAGAAAAAAAACTGCTTCAAAAAAACAATCCTCCCTTTCAAAGTCATTACAATGAAATTTATATTAAAATAGTCAAGTTATATATTATCCATAATAGGCCTAGAAAGTTGAATATTGGTTTAATACATTAATACGTTACTTTATGGAACGGCAGCAAAATATCAAGCGATCCCTTTTTTTAGGAAGTGCAGATGGACAAAGTCTTGGACTAACTTATTAATCAGCTAACCAAAAAAAAAACCATGAATCAATTACTCATTTCTTAATATACACAATGTTATTATATCATTCTATGATGGATTGTTTATCTTTGTCTTGTATTCAAATGACACTTATGAATTTCAATATAAGGTATAACTGATGTTTTTATATTACATAATACTCATTATATAATAGCATACTATTCGATTTACTTTTTCTATTATTTTATCCAGGGTCGTTCCAAACATATATGGCTCTGTACTATACTTTTGTATTTAATAACTAGAGCTGTTTAGTCTTCTATTAAACAACACAATTTCCAGTATTAGTTTATGATTGGCTCCAGAAGCTTGTTGCTTACTTGTTCATTTATTTATGTAGTTTGACTATTAGCAAAAAACAACTGAATATTGAACAAAATATTATTTTGTATGCGAACTCCACATGAATATAATCCCTTTTATTTGTATGCTATAATACATACAATGTATTTTTAACGATAAGCAAAAGATAATATTAATCTGCATAAGTATGTTGATATTGTCATGTTTCTAAAGAGTGGCTGTTGTATAGATGAGAGTCTTTTTGATATATCAGCTATTCGCGTAACATAAATACATTATTCCTTAAAATTTTACTTAGTTATTTTTTTTATAAAGGTATTATTATATATTATTAAAAGAAACTTCTAATTTGATGTCATAACAATACTAATGATTTGAATATATAGGTAGTATTTTATAAGTAAAATATGCTGTTATTAGCTACTGAAATACTAGAGTATGATATAATGTACATCAGATATAATTTTTGTAATACATATAAATGATCCCCTTTAATAAACTATGTCTATCTAGTAAGGTGAATACTATACAGTCGTACTATTAAGGACTAGCTTTTTTAAAGCAGCTGTTAGAAAATCAATATTTCTAGAATCTCTTTGGCAAGTGATAGCAACAAAATCAACAGGTTTTTCCCCAAATATAATTAATACAAGTGCCAAAATAAATAAATCAAAAGCTACTTTGTAATTATACTTAGCTTCGATTAGCTAGTTGTAGCCAACTAAAGAACAAAGCTGGTTAAGATTTTTTTGCGTTCAACGCGACGCAAATTTTGAACGGGCTCAACGCGAAAAAAAAATCGCGAAACTGCGCTTTTTTCACTTCTTTGTTCTTACTTTTGCCCTTTTGACGTTCAAAATGAATAATAAACGAAACCATAATGCATAGGAAATAGCCACTCCAATGTTAAAAGAGCAAAAGGTTCCCCTATTTATATTTATTTATTGTTGCAGGAACAAAAAAAAAAATACTAAACTTACTAAACTATACCGGCAAAAGGAATATCCATCTCATCCGCCCCTGGTTGACGGATCTTCCAGTGCTTCTATTTCATCAGAAATCCCCACTTTGGCCACAACCATTCCTATCAAAATAATTGGGTTAATGGAAAGGAGTACCGTTATCTGCGACAGAATCATGCGGTCTATTGGATTACAAATTACCGCTCATTCATTTATACCAAACACACAACAGTTACGAAAAAAAGCATTCACGCATATTGGTGACATTAAGAATATCAATATTACACGTCAAACTATGGCACGGGTGACACGTTCTATTTTCTTTATGAGTGACACTGATTATACCTTCTAATTAATGCGAATACTTTGAAATTATAAAATTTATTAAGGACGAAATTAATTGAACACACGCTGATTCCAGCTTCTTGCTCTCGTCAGTTCACAAGACTCAGTTCTGAAAAACCTGCGGGGCAGCAGGGAAAAGGTGCCGGTATATCGACCGAAAAAAGGGTGTTACAAATCAAGAAAACCGATATAGGAAGGGGAATTACTAAGTTATAGAAATAGAGTCGAGAGAACAGAGGGTACTTATCCTTTCGATGGCGGAACATTATGGTAGCCAAAGGATAATGCGAATACAGTCAACCCCCGTTTTTTGCAGGTGCATTTTGTCGTAAAAAAAACCTGCAAAATGCAAAAAGTGAGGAATCCGCAATTTCACTAAGTACTGAGCGAGATGATTGCTCATAGAGATTTGGATTTGTCACCTTTTAAAACCTAGACGAAGCATCCGGGGCTCTTACCGAAATGAACGGCCGAAAAGTTTTTTCGTGACGAATTCATGTCAACTATGGTCGTTATAACACTTTATCTCTTCATACAAATCGTCACGTTAGTTCATAAACATTATACCATCAAAAAAAATATTTTTCATTTCTTTTATACTCTCTCTTTCTCTCGCTTCATTTTTTTTACTTGAAGCATATCCAAACAAACCGTCTTTAAAAGAAAAAACTTTTTTATATTCCATACTCTTTCTCTCCTCTTTATTTCTTCTATTGTACTTCATTTTGTCTTTCTAAAAAAAAAAAGTTATTAACGTTGGCTTATCATATATTCACTTTATTTTCTCATTAAATAACCTTTCCACCCATTATACTCTCTTAATACACCTTTTTAACGTGATATATACAATGCAATTCATATCATGATGTCAATGGCTTTGTTTTTGGAGTGGGCTCCTGATTATTATACTGGATATTGAAAAATGACATTCGAGTGCCAAGAACGTATATTGATGGAGCCGAAAAACGCATATCCCCACAATTTTTATATTCTTAAACGCAAAGCACTGTGGTATGATGCTATTTTCTCAACTTTATGCTTTTAATAACTGTCTCGAAGAAGGATGTGTTCACTGAAGACAATAAATAAACCATAACATTTTCATCGTAGTATGATGCTAAAACAGATAAATTGCATACTAAAATAAGCAAAAATATGCAGCTTTATCTGCCTATCCATTAAGGTCGTACAACCGATTCCATTTCAGAAAACAATAATAAAAATAATGCTGCCAATTCCACCTGAGCAATAGAAAAAAAATGGAACTAGCTTAAACCCTGTTTTTTCCAGCTTTTAACTTTTTTTTTCTTTCTCTTTCTCTCTCTCTCTCTCCCTCTGATCCTTTTCTAACCTCTCTTTCACATACATACCCAAAACAAGAAAACCTAAAAAGGTTGTCTTATTTCTAAAAAAAGCCTCATTAAAAAAACATTCTTTCAATCGTTTATTCGATCAAATAACAACATATAAAGAAGAAAAATCCGGGTTTGAGAGAGGGGAAGAAGAAGAAAGGGTTTTTATTTCGACATGGCACTCGAGGATGGGCATCAAGATGAATTAACTATAACAAACGATCGACATTTCCCTCAACTTTACCTTCAGATCACGACTGTTGATTATAATCGTAAAGATCCAGTATTTTGGATACAAGCTCTTGTAAGTTTCTTTCTACACAACTGAACTCTATCTATGCTTGACGAGCAAATTTGGAGGTGATATATATACATAAAGATTAGATTATTAAGTGTGTATCTTTGATATTGAAATACAATAGACAACACTTGTCAAGTACCGACATAAACAACGACGTATTCCTCGATATTATAGCGAACTTGAAAAACTCCACGGCCACCTGACTGCAACACTTGACGACGTGTATATACCTGTTCTCCCCATTTGTCCACAAGCAAAGTATGACAAACAAGGCCATATGCTAAGCCGGTATTGGTGGGTTCAACTTATTGATCAACAGAGACAGCAGAATAGTGAACATGAAGAAGAGGATCGATTATTACCCAATTCAGATATCAAAATACAACATTGGTTGGATAGGATAGCAAACCATGAAAGGATACAACAAAGTGAAGGATTACGTGAATTTGTTGAGAGTGAAGTCGGGGTAGGTAAGCTTTTTAACCCTGGAGAGAGAGCGAGAATAAAAGAAAGAAGCAGTGTACTGTTATGAGCAGTGTATATATAGAGATGAGGAATTCTCTTTTTTTTCGGTTCATCATCCGCTTTTTTTTTTTTTACGTTTGCCAAGATAGAAAGAATAAAGAGAAAAAAATAACTCAAGAAATGTTGTCTAACCATACAACTTGCTTTTTTTATAAAAGTTCCGACCGCAGTTGAACAAGAAAAAGTCATCCAAATCCAAACGAAGACATAGTGCAACTATAAGGAATGAAGATCTTGAACCTGAATTTTGGATATTAAATGAACAAATTGATGCATTTCGGCTTTATCTTGGGCAATTACTCCCTTGTTTATCTCGAGTTGCCCTTGAACAAAAAGGTTAGGATTCAAAAAGAAAGCGGGAGGACAAGAGAAGATGGAAAGGGCGAAAAGAGACAAAGACATGACTTTGTTGAACCTTTTTTTTTTGTACCACATATTTTATAATAGGTAGTGCAGAAGCATGGATGGATTTGGCTTCAATGTGGATTACATATGGTGGAATGGAACGACATCCGGAACTCTTCATGTATGGTATTTGTAGTATGCTTGCTTTTTTATATTATCGAAAATGGTAGATCTATCATCCTGACTTGGATTTGGTAATATATATAGAATATATAAGTATATTGTTCGAGTATGTCAACAAGTGCATAGCATTGAATTACTTCAGGTAATAATAATAAGAACAATGTGATTTTTTATTTTAACTTCACGCACTATCAGAAACAAACAGGCTAATGATTTTATTTTTACTTAAAGGAAATTGCAATGAATGAAACATTAGGGGAAGAGGTAGAGTATCAAATCAGGAATGCCCTGAATGCACAAGGTATCATGACACGACGATTATCTGCACTCTCAGACTATTTCGCAAGTCGGAAGCGGACAGAATCAAGTTTGCGCAACGTTGAACGACTGAAATCTTCATCCAACATTGATCGTGATCAAGCAAACGATGCTATTGCTGAGCTAGAATATGTAAGTTTCCTTCATCATTGTACATTGATTATTTATTATTGTTGTTTATTTATTATTTATTGTTTCATTTTCATTTATGCAAAAATTACAGGCAAGACGTGTTGAACACGATGCATTACAGCGTTATGAACGTATTGATAGTCATTTTGATGAAGATTTGGAAAAACGATATAAACCTCAAACTGCAAGTGATATGATCACATCTATCCGTGAATATGCAAAAAGTCAACTCATTCTCGAAAAACAAAAATTAGCCGCTTGGCAAAACATGTTATCTAGTATAAAACATCATTCATCATAATAACCCCTCCCCTCTCCCCTTTCATCTCATTTTTTTTTATCTCACATATCCTCCTTTTAGCATAGTAAATTAATAGTAATATCGATAATAAACTTTACTTTTTTTTTGGTAATGTTTTTTTAATACATGAAAATATATCTAATATGAGTAAAATCAATTATGATGACGAAATATACCTGTCTTCTTTATGAATACTCGGCTATTATTATATTATTATTACACGGTATCCAATTGTTGATAAAAAGCAGCAACTCGCTCATGTGCCATAACTTTACTTTCATCAAAGTTTAGAATTTGTAAACCATCAAGAGAAGTTGCTCTGGATAATGCTACATAGGCTTGACCTTTTTCAAACACTTTTCCTAAATCCACACGTACACTTTCCAAAGTCTGACCTTGAGACTTGTGAATACTCATAGCCCATGCCAACATGAGTGGTATTTGAGTTCTTGAAGCAACAACTTCTCCACCTAATTTTGTTTCATCAATCCCAAATCAATATTTATATTAAAAAAAAAAGTGAATGTAAAACTTCATCTATTAAAAAATGTATATTCACTTTACCTGGTAATTCGATACTCCACATTTCACTTTCCATTAATATTTTTCGACCATCTGTGAATTGAACAATAGGCCAACGTTGTTTTATCATCGCATCCATATCGGGTTCTATTTCACTAGCACCAGCTCCTTGAAATTTGTTGGGTGCCATACATCGTCGAATTTCAGAAAGGGTAGTATATCCTGGATCACCAACAAATCCAACCACAATTCCCAATGATCCATTCACTAGTGTTTGATCCAAATTTTTGAGCAACATGACTTGTGCATCCACCTTGAGATGAACAGTTTCTGGCGCAATACAGCTTTCCACTTTCGATCGATCGCCTGTATCGCGTGCTTTGAATGTTACCACGTCACCTTTTAAACTTTTAAGTCGATTTTGATTGGATTTATCCACTTGGTCTCGAAGTGCGAATCTATTTACGTGATAAAAAAAAAAAGAGGGATAAATCATTTGTTGAGAGATCCAATTTTTTTTTTAATTCTGGCTCTCTTGTGAGTATGCAAAAAAAAAAAAAATACTTTACAATTCAGTAGGTTCGATCATACTATGATTTTGGGGTGTTCGAGAAAGAGAGCGGAACTTTTGGATTGCAGCTTGAGATAAACGACCCAACCGCATCTCGTTCAATATCCCAACAAATTCTTTTTTTTTTTTTTGAGGAAAAGAGATCGTTAATTTAATTGAATTTTATATATTTATATCATTTTCATGTATAAAAGTTTACCTTGATCTTTTTGACGGAACACTTGTGTCAACATGACAGTTTTTTTAATAACACTATTCCAGGCTTTGGAATCAAATGCAAAGCGCTGCATACCGTACTTTGACACAGGCGGCAATTGGAAAAAGTCGCCAGTAACAACAAGCTAAAACAAAGCAAAAAAAGAAAAAATGTTAATGTTTATAGATACTCTCTTGTTACTAAGCAATAAACTAAATACAACATAGTATTGGATACCTGAATGCCTCCGAAAGGTGCTTGACTTAATTTAATTGTACGAGCAATAATTTCAATCTTATCAAATAAGTCGGCATCCACCATAGAAACTATATATTTAAAAAAAATAGTAGTTCATACTGTAAGTATCAAAAAATTCATATATTTGATCTAGCACTCTTTATTGTCAAATAAATATAAACAAAATCAAACTCACTTTCGTCAATAATCAATACACGCGTTCTTTTCCATCGTTCAGAAGCTTTCTTGTTGTGCTTCACCTTTTCGAGCAGTTGTCTAGCAGGTTCTTGACCAAGACCAATACCTGCGAAGCTGTGGATGGTGCTGCCATTGATATTACAAGCAGCAATACCAGTAGGTGCGGTAATTGCAACACCATCTGGATATCGCTCCCTTAATGCATCAATAATAGCTGAATATAACATGAAAACAGATTGGTTATATATAAGAATAACAGCAAATATAAAAAGAGCCCAACAACAATCAAGCAAATTCATTGTATCAAGTACCTCTCAATAAAACAGATTTACCGGTACCAGCTGAACCAGTAAAGAAGAGACTACGCCTTTCCTCCACTACCATATTGAATACCTTTTGCTGTTCTTCCGATAAGGATGGCCTGTACTGTCGGTTATTTTGGGTGCTTTTATTAGGTGTATTTCGTTGCCGGGTATATGAGTTTGGCCCATAGCTTTTTCCAGTGGATGATACTGATTTAAATCCTTTCATGATCGTTTCCCGTGATGATTTTCCACTTAGCGTTGCTAATGCACTTGTTGATGTGACGAATGTGGCAGGAAGATCACGATGGCGTTTATTGGTAGAAGGTTGTGATGATGACGAAAAAGAAGAGGAGGAGGAGGACGTAGTTGAACTAAAAGGTCGTTTTAAACTGGATGCGGATGATGTATAGGAGGAGGAATTTGTGCTAGCTGTTTTTACCCAGCCAGAAGGTAAAGAGGATTGTGTCGATACCATGCCAGCGCCTCGTAAAGGATGTGAGGCAGTCGAACTAGGACGATCTGTGAGCGACATACCAGAAGGTTGTGATATTTTACGCTCGACTGGAACGACTCGGTTGTTTGTTATCGTGTTACTATAAGCTGTATTTGTTCCTGTGATACTTGTGGAGGGGGTATGACTACTAAATACTGGACTTTGTCGCTGCTCAAAGTTATAAGAAGGTTCTCTTTTGAATTTTGACATGCTGGATAATTCTTGATTTTGAATGCCTTGGCTTCCAAAGCCCTGACTGGAATGTTGTGTACTTTGACTACCAAATCCATTAGAGCGCATGCCACGTTTGGGGTTATTGGATCTAGGTCTCTCGTCGAGAATAATCAAATCATCGTCGCTGTTATTGTCTGTCAAGTCAACGATGGATTGCTCCTGTTGCTGCTGTCGTGTTGAAAATGATGATAAAAGAGTAACATTACGATTATTATTTCTGTTGGTGTTGTTGATTTGGGACGAAGATTGAGTTCGAGGGAAAAAATTCAGAAGTGTATTTGGCTTATTTTGTTTTGGTTTTGAATGGGACATGTGATTATGATTCATATTTAAGATAGAAATATAATAAAAAAGGACGTGTTTTTGATTTTCTGATTAAGTATTTTTTGTTATTCGTACCGAAAACAAAGCGCGTCTTTCGTGTTACGCGTTGTAAAATAAAGGTGGGGATGAAATTAAATTGTTACGGGTAGGGAAGAGAGGTAAGTAATACTATTTTACAATGAAAGCAATTTCTTCGTTAATTCTTCTTCAGAGGTATCTGCTCCAATATTTACATAGGTTCCTGTAGGTGCACTAAAATTAGGAATGGGCCGTTGTTGTTGCTGCCGTTGTTCTTCTTGTATTTTATTCTTTATGTCACTAATCTTGAACGTGATTGTAGGTCCTTCATCCACGTCATCATCGTCTTCTTTTTCTTCATCATCTTCCTCGTCTTCTTCATATTCATCATCGGATTCAACATGCGCCAAGGAAACTTGCAAATCAGATTCAGGTACTGTTCGATGCATATCAATCACAGATTCTGCAACAGGATCAAACATTTTCTGTTCAATCTGTCGAAGAGAGTTTCGAACTGCAATAGCGCAAATATAATCATAGACGACCCATGGAAAGCTGAATAAAGATGCTTCATCCGATTTTAATCGAGCTCTTTCCTTGGGATGATAGGTAACATAGTACCATGCGGCTGCTTTTAATTCTAGATCATCCTTATGGGAAGCTTGCTGCTGTCGTTGTTGCTGTTGCTGTTGCTGTTGACGCCCATCACCATTTGTATTACTGGTCATAGTTACCATAGCATTTTGTTTTGTCTTTAAGAATTCTTTTCGGTAATTTTCTTGCATAAACTTGACAGCCTTGACCACTTGCTTTGTTTGTTCAAACATACTCTTGCGGGTGCTCGTCTTTTTTTTCCATTCCATCACATAACCTGATACCAGCTCAGCTTCTGTGTAAACACCATATTGATTCATCAATGCCCAAACATCACGATTATATCGCGATTGTATTTCACGTGCTTCTGCAATGTATTCTGCCATGCCATCCAACCATAATCGAGCATCATACGTAAATTCATCTAGCAAGACCTCGCGGTATTTTTCATAGTCAGTCGAATTGATATATCGGAACATACGACCAAGGACCTTATCAGATGGATAGCTTTCTTTGTCTGGTTTTTGCATAAAGTCAGGGAACACAGTTGTTCGTAAATCATTATCAAATTTCGCAGGACGTCCAGTCTTTGGGAAATCTACACGAACATCATTTAAATTGAATTAATATTTATTTTTACATCTTTGTTTATCCCTAACGTATAGATGTGTGCAGTTCCTGCCATAATAAAAAAAAAATACATACCCACTGCTAACGAATGTAATTGGGCCAATCGAACACATCGACCATCTCTTGCCCCCATGGGAGACTTGTCAGCAATAGCCAAGTGAGAATTGGCAATTTGTCCCAGGTTATCGTTGTTAATGTAATTGACGAAGAACTTCATAATATGTCCAATATTGACTTTATCTACTTGCAACGGATTTTCGCTTTGATAATTCAATGGGGAATAATTGCGTTTGGTTGGTAAAAGAGTATTATCCCATATCACCCTTTTATAAAAAGAAAATAAAACATATTTGTCAGCTTTGTTCTTTTTGAATATCAAACTGCATTAAATAATGATAATAATGAATGTTTTCTTTTTACTTACGTATAATCATCACCATCAAGATCACCGCCTGATAACATACTAGGTAGATCACGAAAACCTTTCGCTGAAAACACAACCACATCATAAAGATGTCTCAATTTTTCACAATCCACTGCAACCACTGTTCGAACATCACCAGGATGAAAGCAAGGGTTTCGGAAAATCACACAGGGTCCGACAATGGGAGGTTTTCGACGAGGTGATGCTTCATTTGTAGGATCCGAAACACGCACATAAATCTCACCTTCTTCCAATGAATTCGTTTCATCCAAGATGCCAAGTAAAAATGCTCCACCAGGAACATGAATCCGTGCCTTTTCTTTGAGGTCCTTCAACTTGGATACCCGAAATACGTTCAACATGTTCAAGATATATGGATCGCGTCGTTCCAAGAATCCAGAATCAATGATACGTGCCATGGTATTGGTATTGCCGTGTTCATCCATATTTTGACAAACCACTTTAATAGCAGTAGATGGATTACTCAACATGTTTGTCATTGAATTTGCCATTTTTTGGGTCATTTGCATAAAGACCTGATCTTTTATACCAAGAGCTGAGAGTAACGTGATGGCTTGTCGGTTGAGATAAGCAGGAAGATATTGCGATGTTCTAATGACTTCAAGCATGGTATGGGGCGATTCAAACTTTATTTGGCTTCGTCGAAGTTGGATTCTGCGTCCACTGAGATAATTCGAGATAGATAATACACCTTTGGCACCACCAAGCCTGAATTGGATACAGCTGGGTGTATGATCAAGTTTCAAATTTTGGGCAACATCGCGTGATAGTGCTGGTGAAATCTTGCCAACACCATCTGAAAAGGTGAATCCATTACGTTCGATATCATCAATTAATTCAACTTGATTTTCTGATAATTGGATGGTGGGGATTGTTGTCGAAAAACACTAATTCGAATAAAGCACCGAGATATATATGTTTTCCCAGGTAACCCCATTGCATTAAAAAGAATAGTCAATTTACTTCTCGATCTTTCTCCTCTCTTTTTTCCCTTTTCTTTGAGCAGACTACTTCGGCCCTTATCATTTACCTGACCCATTCGCACTGCATTCTTGGCGATTGTCTTGACATGTGAAAAGGTACCCATCCAATTTCGAATCATACCACAACTGAGATCTCTTGTAGGTGCAAAGAACCAGCAACCGTGTCCACGAAGTTGTGAACTTGAAAAGGCAAGGAAATCGTATCGCCGTGTGCTAATTTGAATACCTCCTTGAAGAACTTTAAAAATTCGAGCATATATAGTGTCACTCGTCTCAGCGGTAAATGCAGCAGAGATACGCGTCATTCCTTCATCTACAAATTGCACACGTAAAAATCGGTCGGAATAAGCTGAGAATTGTCGAATGACTCTATTCGTGGCTTCAAGTGTAGGTGGTTGAAGATACATGGTCGCTGGCGTGACGATCACTTTATGAATAAGAACACAACGGTCTGGAATAGCGTTGGATGAAATGACTTTGACTCCCTTTTGATTGAATACCTTGGAAATAGCATCAAAAGGTTTCCATACCCGGGATTTTTCTTCTTCAAGTAACGCCTTTAAGATACCTCGAGCGTACTGTGGATTGGTACTACCAATTTCATTGAGTGCTTCATAAAAAGAGTCGTCCAGATTAATCTCGTCAATCAGCCCTTGTGTCACAGCACATTCCAAATAATATAAAACATCGAAATCTTCAATCTTTCTAGCGCGTTCAGAATGGTTGTGAGGCTTTTCGGGTAACTGGGATACAGGTAGTACACGTAATGGTTGTTGGCGACGTAAGTTAAAATCGCGAGAAATCAAGTTAAACTGGGCAGCACTTTGTAACATGACCTCGAAATCTTTAAGTAGATGTTCAGGTGGTTCAAATCGGATACGAAATGTTCGCCATGCTGCCAAATTGACACGATGAGGAGGAAATTCTGGAGTGACAGGAGTGCGTCCCTTTTTGATTTCTTGACTGATCAAATTTCTCGCTTCCATGTCCAATGGAATATCTAATGTACGCCCCCATACTTTAGTAACAGTTGTTTTGGTTGCTCGGATATCAGGTAGTTGTTGCTGGGCTGGTGATATGGGTGGCGTGGAGGGCAATGTAGGACCATGATTGTTATATCTATTGTCGGTATATCCATGCTGCTGATGAATGATGGCTTCACACCAAGTACGTGCTGGACATCGTAGAGTAAATGTTAAATGTGTTGTAAGTCCTTCTCTTTCCATTTTCATCTCACCATCAATGTTGTTGAAACTAAAATCCATTCGATATCTGTGATCCAAATGTTGAAAATGGATCGCTATACTGCGAAGACCAAAATCCATCGTTACTGTTACATATCTCACACATGACCACATGTCAACAAATGTCTTGGAAGCTAACATAGTACCAAGCGAACATGATCTTGCAGGGACCATGATACAATCCGATTTTTTCGCCGTATCACGCCATGGGTGGGTTGATGCAAAACCCTTGGGGGCAAAGACCATTTCAATAAATTTGCCATCGATTCGTATTTTTGATAAAATAATATTAAAATCAGTGAGAGGTTGACTATGTAATTTTATTCACGTTAATATTTATCATTTGACATGCATCATATCTATCAAGTTTTTTTAACCGCTTTTCAACCCACACACACAATGTAGTATAACTCACACGAATGAAATAATAGCAGATCCTTTTGAGCGACCTTGGTCATCAAGATCAATTTCTATTTGATCGACATCTCTAAACCTGTTGAAATAATCAAATAAGGTTTCAGCATTGGTTTCGCGATTCAGGTTCGAGATCAGTAAACACTGTGGATCAAGGTGTGCCGGTAGACTTTCTATCCTTTGGTTCGACATTATTCCACCATGAATATTTCTCAAGAAAGAGTCAAAAAAGAAAATGAAGGAGAGAAAAGAAGAAAGGAAAGTATGGTGAACGGAGGAGGAGGAAGTCAGAGACAAGTCAGCAATATGACAACAATCTTGAATGACACGATATGCTGCTGTATTGTAATATTGATAAATAAACTTCTTACAACAATCAAATAAATTCGGCACAGACTAACTGGGGAGGACTCAAACGTTTTTAAGGGGTCAGGTGGATAAAACAATGAAACACTTCAAATAATGGAGCGGTCCATACTAATATGAAGTAAAAATTATCAAAAAGTTTCCCTATAGTTGTTAGGAATATCAAAAGAAGATGTATTTTATCAAAATTTTGTTGTTTATAGCATCGAGACTGTAAACTGAATATATCTAGAAAATATGATTCCAGTATTATATTCGCTTACGGTTGTCATAAAAGATATAATTATTCCTAGGATTCTTCTTCTTTCATCCTAAGTTATACAAAAGACAATACCCTTAGTGTGTAATCAAACAAGGATACGCACAGGCTTCAAATCTAAAATGGAAGCAAGTAGAATCACATAGCAGGGTATCATGCGCCATACAGTCAACATCAAGATAAAGATTACACTATCAATAGGGTAGAGAAAGTGTAAGCAAGCATTTATTTCCATGGGTTCAATCCCATGCACCTACACCATCAAGATTGGAACCTTCTATTATATGAAATATAATCTATCAAATTTATTATAATTTAGTCGCTCACTTATTATGGGTATTATTTGATAATTTATCAACTTATACAATGTTAGCTTATTTATGCCTTGATATACCTGGTATCCATCTACTAAATTTTATAGATTATTTTATGTCCTGAATTCTACGTTTTTCTGCGATGAACCATTCATCTGCACATTTTTTGATAAATGTAAGTAACAAGAAAGGACCAATTAATATAATAACATATTGCAGATATGGAATTAGATAATAAAAAGGATAGTATGAGCACTAAATGTATTAGAGCGAAGTTATGCATATTAGCTGATATTGCCGCAATGATAAAATTAACATTTACAAATAAAACAAAACACAAATGCCATAGGCAAACAAATCCAAATATAGAAATAATTTCATGGGTAAACAAATCCAAAGCAAGATCGTGAAAAAAAAAAATACTAGCCAAAGTGCAAAATAACAAACCGTTTAAAAAGCAGGTCCTTGACAGACCAAAAGTATTGGCTTACACGCCAACTGTACGAGACTCCTAAATGGACTTTTTATGCGAACAGTTCGTGCTCATGCATCTCAGTGCTAGTCCCCAACAAGCTCCGGCTTATGTTCAACACCAAGATGAGTTCTTGAATTCATTTCCAGTTGTTGCAGACAATACTGTGACTGTATAACAATACAGATAAAAAACATACATTATAAAATTATATGAAGCAGTCGTAATGTGTATCTACGACGTAGTAGAATGTTTAATCAAGGTGATGTCAAAACGGAAAAACTAACGGAACAAGACAAAAGACTGTGTAATGAGGCAGTAAAATATAATGTGTCATGAGGATAGAAAAAACACACACAGAACATGGTTACATAAAGCGGCTATATGAAACTTGCATAAAATAAGGAACAGGCAATGTAATGTTGAAACGGAAAAATTAACGGACCAAGGCAAAAGGTATTCATGGCACAGCAAAATTGATTATTGAAGATAGAGAAAAATATCTTGAGAAAGTTCGACATGAGTGTGTGAAAATTATGAACAGGGTCACTTTTGATGTATAACACACACAGTCAATAAATGAAATAAGTTAAACTGTTATATAAATATGATTTATAATAACAAAAGTTGTCTTCCATATAGAGTAAAAAAGATAAGCTATGTTTATTTATTTTAATGCAATAGTATATAACCATATTTTAAAGTGTAAAAGAGTGGTATTGATTAATACAAAAACGTGAGATCATGATTCTTGCAATTTGCATTTATTGTTAACTACATATCGAGATCGAAGGTAGGAAAAAAATGGCTCCCTACTTTGATCCCATATAATCAGAAATAAAATCAGCTTTAAAAATGTATTTAAATGTTACTAGAGCATTTTCTATACGACAACAGAATTATGTTTTCATGCGTATGTTCCATGCATATCATGGTTTTTTTTTTTTTGTTTTTCTGGCGATTCCATGTTGCATTCTGTTTTTTACCATCGCTTCCTGTTCCAGTTACTGTGGGAAAATTGGAGTTATTGGATATATATAGATTTTATTCTGTACTAAATGCTCGATAAGTCACAGTTTTACGATGAGTTTGAACATAAACTTTCATAGAATTATACTTGCACTTCCATTATGCAATATATAATTTGAAAATACAAACATAATATAGTAAATCACTCAGTACTAGTATCAGTTTTATAGTAATAATTAAACATTATTTTATTACACAGTACTATAAGCTCCTCGCTATTCTGCTCTAATTCGGTATCCTTTTTATCTCATATACAAAAAAAGTAAGAGAGTACCTATGATGTCCGTTGTGGGAAAAAAATGTGTCACATGACGAATACCATTTGAAGGCTTTTAAAGGTAAATAAATGTCAAATATTGATTTGCATATATTTTTAAATACAAACCTCATATTAGAAAAAGAATAAGTATTTCTTAAAATAAAAGGTTAAAAGGTACATAAATAATGTATATGTTCAATTTTTTGGTAACTACATTCAAAAGCAAAATCAGGCGTTTTATTTGCCAGCCGATTCATTTTCTGGAGAGAAAGAGATGGGATCAAAAAAGTAACCTTGAGAATGGAACATTAATGTCCCCCTCCTGTACCCTTAAAACACGTTGCACACATGAACGGCTATTCCTTCGGATGGAATTATATCAATGGCTTGGCATACAATTCTGTCATCACTTGCAAGATCGAAAAATAATAGCGTCAGTGTTTCCTAGACCATCCGAAAATGATGTTATACCTCCGAAATCGCTGTATGGCTTTAATATTGTTGATATATATTAACCAAGAAAGAACCAGTAAAAAAAAAATTCCATGGACTATTCTATTTTCAGAGCTATCGAAAAGCGTAATGATGTGAATTAACTCATAAGCAAACGTAGGTACTTTTTTTTATTTTGACATGAAGGCTCTTTTTTTCAGGAAGCAGTCAGGTTATTAAAACTACTGCCATAAAAAACAATTATCAACTACCACAAGTATTCATATTTATATATCAAGAAAAAAAAAACAAAGGGTAAATGCCTTTATATAACGCTAAGGAAGCAGCCTACTTTGCTCAAAACACGAAAAGTATATAGCAATTATCATGTATGGAGAGAAGAAATGAAAAAAGCGACAAACTCCTATTTTCTCATTGCTTGTGTACCGTTACATTATATTACATAAAATGAAGTATTCCCCAGCAAATAAATACTGTTTGATACCTATAATTGGATCAAATAATATATGGTTCTTTATTAAAACTAAATAATAAAAAAGCTTTTTTGACAAAAAAAACCATAGTGGTGTTTTTTTATTATATATTTTATAAGATAACATAAAAAAAAAGAGATTGGGAGTACATCATCAAAAAAGCAATGAGATGCTTGAAGGGGAGAGAAAGAGATTTAGAACATTGTAGAGTGTTTTTCAGTACTAATACTAATGTTTTTATTGCTTTTGTTTTTGTTTTGCTTGAGCCTTGGCGATATCAGCTTCGTGCTTAGATTTACCATTAGCATCATAGTATGGCTTTTCAGCTTGGGGCGTAACACGGTAACCATGGCGTCTACCAACATCAAGATAATCAAACATGGCATTGTGGCAAGTAACTCGGTTATCCCAAACAGCTACAGAATCTTCTTCCCACTTAAATCGAACTTGGAAATTGTGACCAGCAATAATATGGTTATTAAGGAAACCAAGGATAGCTTCAGATTCACGTCGACTCATACCAACAATATGCTTGGTAAATCCGGGCTGAACATACAATGATTTCCATCCAGTAACAGGATGAACACGAACAACAGGGTGAGTAGCTTCCCAGGTTTCACGACGAACGGCGTGACCAGCACTAATCGCTTCATCCACTTGCATTTGACCCGTGTGAACAGCTTCCAAACCTTCAACAAACTTTTGCATGGCGGGAGAAAGTCGATCGTATGCAGAGTAACCGCTTGCCCACATTGTATCACCACCAGCTTCACCAGGAAGTAAATCAATCTTGAGGATAGTCAATCCTGGAGGCTGTTTTTCATAAGAAACATCACTATGCCAGGCTATAAATAGTAATTGTAATTATAATAATAATAACAGTAAGTCTCATGTTTAAAAACAGAAACAAAAAGAATCATATATATAATGAAAAGAGAGAGATGAAACATACCATCTCCAGCTCTGCGATAGTTAAAGTATTGCTTGGGTGTTTGAGTGTCAAAGTAAACGACATGGATAGGAGGAAGCTCAGGAGGATGACCAAAGGTGTTATGGATATGCAAAGGTCCATAATATTCTCCAAGTTTTATAGCTTCATGAACATTGATATCTTGCTTGCGGAAAAAGACAACACCACGTTCAGCAACCAAAAGAGCTAAATCATCCTTCTGCTTATCGGTAAGCTTGTTCAATTGCAAACCATGGATTTCAGTACCAATTTGAGGTGTCAAATCAAAGATTTTTTCGGCATTATCATACAACGAAGCCAACTTGGGATCAGCTCTGTGACCAGGGTCTTTGTGTACAAATTCTTCAATTTCAGGGTACTATAAAAAAAATACTCATAAATAACAAGAATAAACGATAATCATGACATAGCAAATAAATAAACATATTTTTATATACCTTGGTTTCGGGATAAACAAGGTAACGACCTTTTTCACGAGCAAGTTGTTTCAAATCGATCTTTTCGATATCTTGAGCGAGTGTTTCAGAGTTTGGAGGAGCCATGTTGTTGTTTTGCAGAAATAGTTAGATATGTGGATATGAGAGATCAAAAACTTGGTGCTTTATATATGTTTGTGGTGGGTGCGTGTCAACATGCGCAACAGTGTGTAAGAAGGCGCAACAACGCGCAATTTTGGAAAAAGTAGAGTCACGAACGATGTGATTAATGTTTATCTCACGCACGCTAACATTGTCACATCAATGATTATTTGTAATTCTATATAACGTAAAGTCAAGAAAACGTTCAAAGGAAAAAACTTGACGCAAAAGACCAAAACTGTGGCATAGTAAAACGCATTACTGATGATTGGAAAAACTCTCTTGAGAAGATTCTTTATGTGTGAGTGGGTGTGAGAAATTTATGAAAAGGGTAATATCTAATATATTATAGCGCATACACAAAAAAAAGAGATTTACGTATTATTATATAATAATAAAGGTTGTAGTTGTATAAATGGAAAATATAGTATACATTCATGTAATATTTGTGTTAACTGGGTATTATTTTTATATTATAAATGTAAAAGCGAATTCTCAGGTTCCTGAATTAGTTTGATGAATATAGTAGGTAGATTCTCTGTTATAATACAACTATTAATTTTTTGTCAGGAGACTACATTGGGGTCCGAGATAGTCTTGTATGAAACAACAAAGTCTTCTTGTTATATTAGTGACGTTATCATTTATTCAAAAGGAATTTAAAAAAAATGGATGGCAGTTCTCTGTATCGAAAGGCCGAACGAAAAAGAGAAGCTGCTTTAAATGTTATTCACATCCACAAGTCTTGCAGTATCTCCATATCTTTTCAAAGCTAGATATAATTATGCAGATAAAACTGATAAGAGTAATAGTTCTAATCACTTTTTTCTTTTAACTTCCTTACAGCATCTCTAAATAATGTATAATAAATTACGTCCGTAAGAGCTAATTGAATTTGGCAATGCCTATAATTATCGTTTATTTAATGTTCCGCTAGAAGGTTATGTCATGCAAGGAGCAAATTGACAAATTTTAATAACAAACATGTATATTTAAGTCGCTCGTTTCAATTGCTTTATCGCCATGATGCGTGTATTGTCAGGCTTCTTCGCGTTAGCTCCATAATGCCATTGACAATCACTATCATGTATTTTCAATACCACTCACCTATCACCGTATTGGTTTTAAAAAACAATGTCCGGAGCTGATTCCCCGTGGTGTGTTTTTATCAATGCCTTTAATAACAACTAAAGGCGAATCACTGCTTCGAGCTTGTCGAAAAAATTATTTCAAATCTGGAGGTATTACAAAACCTTATGAATACAAAATATTAGTATTACTAAAGGCAGGTCAATTAAAAAATGGTAGAAACGTTGACATCAATGTGGCCAGTAAATGGTTTGGCCAAATTACGAAAAAAGAGATAATTTTTTCATGAAGGAAAAAGGATATTTCTAATTCATATAAATCTAATACGATGCTATTAGTACCGGACACAAATCGAGCAGATACAGCATAAAACAAATGGAAAATTATTTGTTTAACAATATGAATCAAAGAATCTATACTGATGACTCATGGTAGTTATCCAACAAATTTGATAGCATTATATTGATATTAGCATTGTAATGAACAAAAGAGTGGCACATCAAAAACATGTGTTTTAATATCATAAAGTCAACATATAAGTAGAAGTAAATATTGATGGATATCGAGTTTAAATAGATGATTCATGTTGAATTTACCAAACGTTAGCTGATGATAATAATAAGTAACCAAACACCAATGATTCTACAGGAATGATAATAGAACTTCCCTTATAATTGAAATGAACCGAAGATATAAACATTATTTATATATATATTATGCAGCTCGAATTTCTCCCAAGTTATTCTTAACCAAGAAAACTAGGCACAGATCTTATTTTACTACTCACAATAATGAACCAAAAGTAATTTTTTTAGAGCAATCACCTTTAACTTTTCCGTGGCTGTTATTTTTGTTTTTTGTTGGTCAGTATATCGTGTTTTTGAGTATCTGTCTTATTGTATGATTTATTCTATACAGTACACGCAGCAGTATTTTTTCTTTTGGAATAAAAGTATAGGCATTGATAAATGGATCAAGCTAAGGATGCATAGATTTAAAACTAATGAAGTATAATATTGTTGGCTATTGATATAGAGCCGATTAATACAATAACTTTTTGTTTTTATCAAATATATACTATATATGATTCTCGGCCATCCGTTACTTTATTCCTGTCCTATAATGTATTGCAAATTTTACATACTGAAAGAAGCTTTTCAATTTCCATATTGTTACTATGGAACCCATGACCACGTTATCTTTTAATTATTGATATGATGATTGTTATTGGATACTAAATCTGATTTGGATAAGATGCCTTATTCCATATATTTTATCGTTTTTTTTTTTTTTTTTGAATATAGAATCTTTTTTTTTTGTATTGAGGCTTGTATGTCTTGATTCTACCTCCCCAATCATCTGGCAACTAGCACTATAAAATAACGTTCATAACATCTGCAGAAAATCCACTGAGTAGTATCAACATTCTTATTAAGATAACAAGATGAACTAATAGTAGCGTGGACAATATATACTTGTTATAAATTCTACTCACTAGATAGCCATGTCCAATAAAGTAATATTTTTTTTGGGAGGGTAGTATACCAAAGATAAAAAATGAAATGTAATACAAAAAGAGACAGGTACTAAATTTTATTGTTGCTGAAATATTAATGCGCATTAACTTTGATTTTTTGGCTCCGGTTTCTTCAAGGTAAAGAGCAATCCCAAAAAAAGCGGGTTGGGTTCGAAAACAGAGAGAGAAACCAAGTTGTATGGGTCTAAATAAAATAACTCTTATTTCCACTCTTACAATTTATTTGTTCCTTTTCAACTTCTCACACGGCTAATCTTTCTATTATATATCCTGTTCCTTTTTCATATTATTAAACTCAAAAGCATACCATACAACTATAAAAACAGAAAGCACCATCGCTATTGTATCAATATCTCTTCCTTCTTCACTTTATTCTGGTGTGTAGTTATATACAGGATTTACGACGATTTGAACAATATTCCAAAAAAAAAAAAAAAAAAGTGGGCTGACAACTTGAATAGATCTCTCTCTCTTTCCTTTTTTAAAAAAAATCATTAACCCATCTAAGAAAAGAAGAATATGTCATTCATTGCGCGGTCAAGGGCGAATAGCGAAGTGTCATCATCCAGTAACAGTTTGAGACTGGGGTAATACGATCGAAATTTACCGAGGAAAAAAAAAAGGGACCAAGAGAGAAAAGTTTATTGTTGTTGGATGATCTTATAACCATTATACTCCCCTCTATGGGTACAAACAAATCTCCCACTCTCTTTTTTTCCTCCATCATTGTATACTTTATGTTTTTAGAGCCTGGGTGGACGATCTGTTTCATCGGTACCAATTTCCACCAGGAACATTTCACGATGGAACAGATATGGGTGGTCATCGGGTCGAGATTCATTATCTTGGACTATCGTACCTACAAAGCGGACCACATTGTGTTTCAAGTGCTGCTTTTTATGAAATTACAGAAACAACGGATACCGTTAGTTCGGAAGAAATGGAACAATCTCCTTCTTTATTATTATCTTCTTCACCATCGCCTATATTATCTACTACCGGTATTACTTTTGATTGTGGTAATATGATCAACGCCAATAATAACAATAATAGCAACATGCTGCCACCCAAAAAACGGCGAAGGCATAAAGTGATACGGAACGATGTTATTTTTTGTATTGACCCACCGCCTGCTTCAGACATGCATACGCCTTCTTCTCATCTTGACTATTATTTGTTTCCCCATGATGCTGTTGCAGGACCTGTCAATGATGTTCCACCTTTTGAAGTAAACTTTTTTTTTTTTTTTGTTTTTGGATGGCAATTCCCATCCCAATCCCTTTCCTTTTCTGATGATAAACTGTTTTTTTATAAATATAGATTCTATTTTCTTTTCATGTGTTGGATACACATATTAAAGAAAGAAGACCCACCAAATTGGAGGAGTTTGCAGCTGTATGCAGTAGTGCCAATCGAATGTATCCTCGTCGACGATCCACCGATCCAGGAAGTATAGGCAATAACAATTTAAGTAGCGCTGGTGGCGGGATCCTTAGTAGTGCTACAAGTAGTGGTAATTATAACCTAATGGCAACCATCCCTACCATGCCAGTGGATGATCCTCGATCCAAAGTGGTGAATATGCGAATATCGGGTGTGTCAAGACGATTATTTGTAGCTATCAAGCAAACTGTGTCTGAATTTGAAACAGTGTGCGAAAAAATGGTGCAGTTGGTAAGTAAAAAAAGAGAGATGGATGGATTGCATGTTGTTTTGTATGCGATGTATGTTTTAGATGGGCCATTAGCTTATCTTTCAAATCCCTCTTTTTAACACAATGCTGTTTTTTATGACAATCATAGATGACTTATCATACACAACAAATGGCTGGCCAAAAGGGATCTCCTACAGCTCCAAGACCCTTATTATCACCTCCACCAATCATTCCTTCGGCTCATTCTGAATGGGAAGAATTATTAAATAGTAGAGACCCTCATCGTCATCATCCACACCATCCACAAGAACAACGAAATTATTATCAAAAATTCATTGATGCGTGTAGCAGTGATGATGCCAGCTTTGACAAAGGTTTGAGAAGAAAAAAACGCGCGTGTGTTGTGTGTGTTTGTGTGTATGATCTTGTGAAGATTATTTGTTTATATTATTAATCACTTTATATATATACTCTTACCCATTTTTTAAAAAAAAAATCATCAGATGATATGCTTGTTGATCCAATGCCAAAAAACAGTTACTCCAATGGCACTAATACCAAGAACAATCACTCTTCCCGACACCCAACTTCACCACGTTCAGCACCAACTTCGTCAAACAATAATAACCATAGTAGCAGTAATAAAAGCGCCAAAAACAATACCACGAATAGTAGCAATAGTAGTAACAGTAACAACAATAATGGTAATACTACATCCAAAGGTCGTAATAATAGTAATGGTGGAGCCGTGAAAAAATGTTTATACTGTGGATCCAAAAGTACGCCCATGTGGCGCCGTGGGCCTCAAGGTGCTGGCACATTATGTAATGCTTGCGGCGTGAAATGGAAACATGGCAAGATTTTGACAGGAAGTTCAAGTTCAGATATGAACCCTCCTTCTACTCCTTCGACTGCTACCAAGGAAAGACGTGGATCATCCAATAAGAATGAAAAGAAACGAAAGAAATCATCCAGTAGTGGGAATGGGAATACTGGAGGAAGAGCCACCGCAGAACATCATCATCAACGTACTAGTGGAAGATCGGCTTCAGCAACACCTGTGATGGATACCACACCTCCTTTCAAATCCCCTTCTTCATCGTCTTCCCGAGGTGGACATAATTGTAGTGATGATGATGAAATGGAAAATAATATCAATGCAGCAAGGAATTTAAGTATACGTGAAAGTGAAGATGAATATCAACATTATCAACAACGTTTATCTTCCTCTGTACCTAGCAACAATCACAGAATGGATACGTTTGCTGTACCGTGGTTACCACGCGATAATAGTAATTATACTTCTTTTGTTCCATCTGAACAACAACGGTACACCATGATGATGGCGGCAACTGAAGCACAAAGTATATCCTCCTCTTCTCATTCCATATCAGGTTCTTTTAGCCCAATTGAATCTTCTTCTCCAGGATCATCACCACGATTATCATCCACAGCTTCTTCCGTTACTAGTATACAACATCATCAACAACATTATCAATATCAACATACTAGACGACATACCATGGATGTAACAATGACAGATAAAATGGGATATAATAATGAAACATCTTTTGCCATGTCGTCAGGTGTGGATGCTGTTGAAGCGGCAGCTTTATTAACTCTTCTTAAACGATCCTAGTCGATCGTTTTATTTTATATACAACATTTTTCTTCCATTTCCTATTCTTTTTTTTTCTCCTCCTCCTCTCTTTCATATATATAAATATATATATATACAAACGCAATTCTCACACGTAAATCACATCCCTTATCCTATTCCTCTTTCTTCGTTTTTCCCCCTTCTCTTCCATTATTTCATCAGTATGTAAATAGCTGTCGATGTTGTTATTGTTTATTATTTTGTGTATCCATTCTTTTTCCGTTTTTTTTTCAATATATTTCTCTCTTTGTGTTTTCTTTATATAATTCAGTGTGGAAGCATTAAATTTGTTGTTGTGTGAGTTTAAGTATATGATGTAAAAGCCCAACCAGTAATTTCTTTGGTCCGATTAAACTGCCTGGAGTCGTCACGCCTTTAACCACCTTTTTTTCCTTTCTCACTCACTCTCTTTCTCTCTTTTTTCATTCCTTTTTTTCAAACCAACTTTAAACACGAACGGCAACAAACAACAACCTTTCAACGCAACTTTTTTTTTATAAAAAAATAAATATAATAAAAAAATATACAAATATATATTAAATGCACGCTAGCGATTCAAAATACATTAAAGAAGTATGGGCAGAGAATTTAGAGGAGGAAATGGCATACCTCCGCGATTTAGTAGAAGAATACCCATATCTTGCCATGGTATATATATAGAACCTTATTCTCTTTTTATGAATGGAAATCCAATAGTTTATTTCACTTTATATTAAAAAACACAACTAAAATATATATAGGATACGGAATTTCCTGGCGTTGTAGCAAGACCTATTGGCACCTTTAAAACATCTTCTGACTATCATTATCAAACTTTACGATGTAACGTCGACCTCCTAAAGATCATTCAATTAGGCGTAACATTTGCGGATGAACATGGCAATCTACCACGTAACGTTTGTACTTGGCAATTCAATTTTAAGTTTAACTTATCGTGAGTCGATTCTATTTTTTTTTATTATTCTTTTTTTTGGCCTTTTTACTATTGCAAACTATGTCATTTTATACAAGATAGGCTCTTTTTTTTTCAAAAAAAAAAAAAAAACAACTGACACGTTCCACTTGCTGTCTATATATAGTGATGATATGTATGCCCAAGATTCGATTGAATTGCTTACCAAGTCAGGGATTGATTTTAAAAAACATGAAGAATATGGGATTGATGTGGAACATTTTGGTGAGCTGTTGATCAGCTCAGGCTTTGTGCTTTTGGATGATGTAAAATGGATATCATTTCACAGGTAAAAATAAAATGAATAATAAAAGGAGAGAGAGTGTGTGTGTGTGTATGATTATGTGGGAAGAGAAGGTAGTATGGCCATAATTATATACTATGGAGATATATATCATATATTGATACACTTATTGAATTTTTTGATCTATAAAGTGGTTATGACTTTGGTTACCTGCTTAAACTTCTTACTTGTTCGGCAATGCCAGCCGACGAATCCGAGTTCTTTGATATCCTCCGAATTTATTTTCCATGTATATACGACATCAAGTATTTAATGAGGAGTTGTAAGAACTTGAAGGGTGGGCTACAGGACATTGCGGATGATTTACAGGTGAGAGAAAATTCATTATGCATTGATACATTCAATAGTTACCTAATGGAGCCAGTGAGAGAGAGAGAGAGCAGGAGTATATGAAAAAATTAACTCAATTACTCGCCTTAATAATATATAACTCCTTTACATATATACGTGGGTCCCCTTTCCATATATAATTTACCTACATATATCACTTACAACCAACAATAACAACGACAAAAACATATAGGTGACACGTATTGGACCACAACATCAAGCGGGTAGTGATAGTCTTTTGACTTGTACAACGTTTTTCAAAATGCGACAAATGTTCTTTGATGACCGAATCGATGATCAAAAATATTTGGGATATTTGTATGGTTTACGAAGCAGTCCAACCGCTGTTCAAACACTTGTTAATGCAACTAATAATTTGTCTTTAAATTCAACACCACCAGATGCAACAAGTGTGAATGGAAAAGCTGTTTTAAATGGTGTTACTAAAACTGCATAATCTCATCATTCTTCTGTTTTTTTTCTTCTTTCTTCATATCCCAAACCTATTACTACTCACTTCTTCTCCCCCTCACGTCACCTACTTCTTTAACTAAGTCACATCATGATACATCCTTTCACTCTCTCTATTCGTATTATAACAGCAACATAGTCACTCTCACACCCTCACACATTATTTTCGAATGTTTTATAACTTTGGTCACGTATTTTCTTTTTTTTCTTCAAACACATATTTTTTACATAACAATGCAATTCACAATATACACCTACACGCACTCAACATAACCTTTAGTACTCCTTTTTCTTCCGAATTCGATCTCTCAATAACTACCACCACAACAATACACTATCCATCATTCACTCACTCACATAATTTTTTTTAAATAAACGTTTTATTCTATTTTTTACCATTTGTTTATTAATTAATTAATTAATAATATTATCATCAATTGCGCAAACAACAAACAAATCCCTTCTTTTGACGTAATTTTGTTTTTTTATAAATCATAATCTACTTTATTTTGTTTTTTGGGTGTTTATATATAATGGATAGGATGGAACGAATTAAAATAAAAGAAAAAACAATAAACAATTTACAACTTGGATTCAGCAACAAAGTTAGTACCCTTTGCAATGTTACCCTTTAATTCAGCAACAGCCTTGGAGAACAAGGATTGTTCAAAAGAAGACAAGGAACCAATAGGTAAGATGCTTTCAACACCATTAGGACCCAATGCAACAGGAACAGAGAAATATTGCAATTCATTACCAATGACACGCTTGGTATCTTGAGCACCTTGTTTATCAGCATCCAATTGAACATAGGTACATTCAACAATGGACTTGCCAAAGAAAGCAGCTTCGACCAAATTCAAGGCGAAACGAGCACCAGCATAAGCCATGGACAAAGTTGCACTACCAGCACCATTCTTGGCCTTGACAACTTCATCACCACCAAATTGAATACGGTTAGTAACTTTTTCAATTTGTTCTGGAGTCAATTTACCAGAAGCACCAGGAACTTGAGAGATCAAGGGCAAGATGGTATGACCACTATGTCCACCAACTACTTTACAAGCGACAGTGCTAGGTTCAGCACCGATCAAACCACCAATAAAAGTGGAAGCGCGGACAATGTCTAGTGTGGTAACACCGAAAATTCTAATGATTTCAAATAATAAAATGCATGTTTGTCAGCATGAATTTTTTTTGATGGGGTATCTTTCTTTTTTTGGATGATAGAAACCCGACACATTTCACCATATTTATATTACATATTACTCATATTTCTACCCACTCTCAGCCCACACTATGGGGTTTGCCAACGTAATATTAAATAACCTTCTCCTTCTTTCTCATGTTATAATTACTTTACCTGCGTGGATCATATACACCGTGCTTCTTGAAAACTTCAGCAACAATAGGGACAGTAGAGTTGACAGGGTTAGAGATGATACACATGAAAGCTTTAGGGGCATATTTGGCAGCAGCAGTGGCAAGGTCACGAACAATGCTGGCATTGATCTTGAACAAATCATCACGAGTCATACCAGGCTTGCGGGGAACACCTAATATATCATATTTATATATTAATACCATAGATATACCTTTTTCCTTCACTCTTCTTATAGCCTTTCCTCCTCCTCTCAATTCAATAACAAAAAATAGTATACACACCAGCAGGACTAGAAATATAAAAAAAGATTCGTATTTTTTAAAGTTCATTTCAAGGTTAACTCAATGAATTGTCAATAAATAATAGAAATGAGCTATTAAAAGAAAAAATATACTTACATGACAACAACGTCAGAACCTTCAATAGCTTCCTTGAGTTGTTCATTACCAACATGACCGGTAACTTTAGATTGAGTATTAATGTGGCTATAAGAGAGCAAAAAGACACCAGTTAATTTTCTCTTCTCATTGCTTTTCTATATAAACCAGGGTATATATCTGTCTATCCTTGTTTATCCCACTTTTTTTCCCTTTTTCTCGATATTCGGTGACAGGTTCGCTCCTGTCCGACCGTGTGTTATATGAAACTAAAATAACTCATAATAATTTTTTTACCTCAAATCGGCAGCAACACCAGGAGTGTTGACAATATCATAAAGAGACAAGTGAGAAATTCTAGGAGATTGTTTCAAAAGCAAAGAAAGAGGTTGACCGATACCGCCAGCGGCACCACATACAGTAACTTTAACCATTGTTATTTTATATGAAATATATTAAAAAAGAAGAAGGATGTTGTCGTTTGTATATTTGAAATACAAAAAAGTGAAGAAAGACGGAAAGAAAAGAGAGGCGGGTTGAAATGCGGGGCAATAAGTTTTGAATATCATATGCTTTTTTCGGTTGGGAAAGTCCGAAAAAAAGTCATTATAAGAAAATGATATGTGAAATGTAAAATAGACACAATCTTTTTATATGGGTGGGAAATTGGTGTTTTTTCAACAAGTAAAATAGAATAAAATAAGGAAATGCATGACAAACAACTTTTACAACTTAATCTAGTAAGTCCACAATAGCTATTCAATATATAAAAAAATTATATTAGTTATATTATACTGTTATTTCTTTTTTTATATTACTTTTTTTTCTTTTTCTTTTCTTTTTCTTTTCTTACCTTGAAGAATAAGTGAACCCATCATTACTGATAATAGGACAATAGCATCTAATTGTGAAAATGGTAATGCACACATACTCCATAATACGATAGCGTTAAGAATTCGAGATGCGATAATGATTTTACCGAATTTATCTAAGAAAAATGAATTTACATGTGAATAAAAATTGCTCTGTCTGTCTCCATCCATACATTCCCTTAAGTATATATAAACTTACCAGCTAATTTTGTATTAAGCATTTTAATCAATGAATTGATGGTAAGGATCAAACCACCAGCAATCAAAAACACCTTGTAAATAAATACTTTTTCATCATCTGTGAAACTAACATCCAAAGCTTCTCCACCAGCTCGTTTTGAGAAATGATGATAATTGGTGGTTGTTTCATTGATGTCTGTAGATGATGAAGAGGATGATAGTAATGGACTACTGGCAATATCCAATGCTTGTAACGCCGTTAATGCAGTTGCACTAATAGCATATTGGAAAAGTGTAAGATAGCCACCCACAGGATGGTTATTGTTGTTGTTAGATGTTGGATATGAGGATGAAGTTGTTTCAATTTTTAATGTGGCAGGATCATGATCCATGGTAAATGCTGGAGTATCATTATCATTGCTCATTGATGGGTATACAGATTCAATAGCACGTCTTGCGCGTCGATGAGCAGCGGGTTCACTGCTACTACTACTGCTACTTTCAGTGGCATGCTCACTACTACTTGTACCACTACTTTCAGTAGCATGTTCACCCGTAGTGGATTCAGTAGCTCCATGTTCTCCTTCAAGAGAAGGGTCATCTTCTTCAGTAATAATACCTGCAGCAATCATTTGTCCTCGATACACTTTCAAACTATTAAATTGAATCAGCCATATTGTAATTTTCATCCATCTTTTTTTAAAAAACTTACGTATCGACCAAGGCAATACCAAAACCAACTTGACATAAATGTAATGGAAAATGCAAATAGACCCAAATTTGATGATGCTTGTTGATTAAAAAGACTTCTTTACTGAAATCTTCAAAGTACATGAAAAAGAAACCAAAAATGATCACGACAGCCATAAAGTTTGGAAATACGACCAAAGGATTCATGCCTGACTTTGAAACCAATGCAATCAAGCCCATCAAGTTTTCACCTATATTTTTATCACGCAAACACATGTTAGTATACATAATGCACCTTGCACACACACATACAGCATATATATTTATATTTATAAATAAATAAATAAATAAAAGAAATGATGCTTACCCAATACAATCAAGGTCAAAAGACCTAATCGTTCAGCAAGATTACTTGCGGCCCAAGAAAGTGTTTTATCACTTCGACTAATCACATTCACTAATACTTCTGTCAAAATGCCAAGATACCACAAAATACGATGGGTGCCTTGGTCGAGAATCGCTAAAGAGGCACCCCATAAAGCAATCGACACCAAATTGGCACCCACATAAAAAGCTAGTGCAATGCGGGATTTAGATCTGGCCAAAAGAGCAACAATAAAGACTATAGAAAGAAAAGTATGGTGCCGTTTTTTTCCAGATTAGTGTTGAATGCATATTTTTATCTTTATTATTACCATGTCCATGCTATTCAACTTCACACACTAAATAGAATGATTATTACTTTACCTATAGAATATTCAAATACAAGCACGACCTTGAGAGCTAATAAAATGAAATAGATTTGCCAAGATATATTCATAATGTGTGAGTTGATTATTAAAACTAAGCCTATAAATATTTTTTTTTTACAGAACGACGATCCCTCCCTCTCTCCTCCTCTCCAACCCCCCCCCAAAGAAAAAAGTCCGAATGAAAGGTGACACAAAACACAAGACACATTACCAATGTAGCCATAGACGTAAGCTGGTGAAGTAAGAAAATGTTGTGATGTTCCTGCCATAGCAACTATAGTAAACGATAGAATCATCGTAATAAATGATAATAAATGAGTTATTTAAATGAAATGATTTTCAATATAACTTCTTTCAAGGTTTAATGGTGTGGGGTTACACATACTGACTGCACACATTTCAATTAATTTCCAAATGTGATGTACAACATCATCCCTATAGAATCATCATCATCATTCGTTTTTATATAAATGTATATATAGAATTTGTCAGTATTTAGTCTTATAAAACAGGAGTAAATACAAAGAACTCATGGTGATTTTTTTAACTTACGTATCAAATCGAGCTGTATATCTATAAATGTAGAAAATAAGATGATGATACCTCAGTTAATAAACTTTTTTCTATCTTTGATGTTTTCTGAGTTATATCCAACAAAAGAACTTACAATGAACTAGCTAGCCAAGCCCACCATGTAATAATAAACCATTGAGTATAAGTACCAAGAGAAGCCCAATCCTTAATGACATGATTATGTGTAAATTCTGTTAATGTAGCAACATAGAATAAATCATAAAATAATTCAAGCCATGAAGCTGCTTTTTCTTGTCCAATATCTGCACTGAGATCAGGTTCGGGGTGTCTATCAAGTAACAATAATAAATGCCAAATTAATTATCATCATCATGCTAATAAGAATAAAGGATAAAGATGGATGGTTCTATTTAGAAAAATACTTTACTGAAAAAATGGTCTTCGTGTTGCTTCTGCCGGTAAAATATCATGCATACGATGTCTTTTTGGTTTAAATTCAACATAAACATTTTCATTGAATTCAATGGTATAATTATCAGGATTATGTTCAAGGTGGGACAAATCATGGAAATGATCTACTGTTTGATGTAAAAAGTCGGATTTATGATGATGAATTTTGATAGAGAATTCTCGTTTGACTTTATAAAGAAATGCTGTCAATCCATCAGTATCATGAACACCATTAAATTGAATACGTTCTTGTGGTGTCATTTTGATCTATAAACAAGAAAAATACCATTCACGCATATTAGCATTGTTGTTAGTGGGTTGGTTCTATTTACTATTTGTTTATTATTTGTCACATGTCAAATATAAAAAATAAAAGCCAAAAGTCTTTTTACCTTTCGTGCAAATTCCTCAGCCTTCTCATGATTTAAAGCAAAACTTTGATTTCCACGTAGCTGTCGAAAATGAACAACTAAAAAAAACAATAATGAAAATGATATGTCATTGTTATTATTATTGTTATTTACTCCTCAAAAAAATCGAAAATAAGGAGAAAGAAGTAATAATTTCTTATTATATATAACTTAACCTCACTTACCAACGATATAATCTTCATCATCATAATTATGTTCGGGAGGTGGGACTGCACCCGGTGGAATACTATTATTATAATAAATTAATTCACTGTTTTCTTATGGGTCATAAGAAGAAAGTGAGATATAAATACCTTTGTCTCCAGGCATTCATATCTTGTTTAAAGGTTTGTCGACGTGCTTTATGAGCATGAAATTGTTCGATAGGATGACTTATCACGTCGCCAAACGTTTCATCGCCATGATGATAAGCAGGTCGTTCGGACATACTATTTCGGTTATTATTATTGTTGTTATGTTTTTGATCATCGCCGAACTCGATCTGTTCCATTTCGACATCATTCTCTGAATGATTCAAGGCCATAAACTCTTCTTCGTCGTCGTCGTTACGACGAATAAGGCTTTGACGTCCAATAGGTGGTCGATAACCACCCCGACCCCGCATTGTTGGACCTCTTCTTACAGTACCTTTTCGTCCACTCATGATATATGATTGTGTTTGTATAATAGATAGGGGAGGAGAGGGGAATAGAGAAAGAAGAGGAGAGGGAAAAGCAGTAGAGTAAGTAAATAAAAAAAAATAGAGAAGAAGTAAAAAAAAAATGAGGATCTCAAGGTTTTTTTTTAAAAAAAAAAAAAAAGGGGGGCAGGGTCATTCATTCATTCTATTCTATTATTATTATTAGTTAATAGGTTGATTACAGCACAGCAACAGGCATTTACGTTTAAATAACTCAAAACGCTAAACTGGTAGATCAATCAAATCAAATAAAAAAGCAGATACTAAAAAAGGGCAAAAAGATGAGTAGCTACCGAAACAAGTATAGTATATTGTCTCTTATCCACAAGAAGTCTCGCCCTTCTCTTTTTCTTGATAGTTGTTGGGGGGAGGGAGAGAAGAGAGGGTTTATTATAATACTTATTTTTACTTATTACTACTTTTTACTTAGTGTCAAAATAGCGGGGATTTTTCTTTTATACTGAAATAATAATAAATTATATCATCACTCATCATTCATCATATCATTTTTCTTATTATTCTTTTTAGGATTTTAAAGAAAGCATTCAAAAAAGTTTAAAAATTATGAAAAATCGAGTGAAACCAATCCAAGTTTCTTTGATTTCTATAACTTCAATATTTAGTCATATATAACATAAAAGTTCTTTTTTTTTTACCCCAGCCGCAAGGCTTAGCCAAGAAACAATAATCGGCGGAAAGGTGGGGGAGTATTAAGTATCTATACTGTTTATAGGTTTACAGGTTAGGGGAGGAGAATGAAAAGATAAGAATTTACACTGTGTGCAAAGCTAAAACAAGGGTTTTGGTCCAAGAAGATATTGTCACGTTTCATGGATCATTTTTGATCGTTTTTTCTTTCTTTCTTTTTGTTTTAATTCAAAAGAATAAGAAATCAACACTATGGATCCCCCACGAGATATTAATAAAGATGCGGCTCCAGTAACTACAGAAAAGAAAATCGAAGACCTTTATAACTTGATTCGAGGAATAGGATTTTGCATGATGACCACTCATTGCAAAGATACTGGGAAATTAGTCAGTCGTGCCATGTCTCCTCGTCCGGTAATAATCATCATACTAAGCTATCAGTAATATTTGGAGATGGAATGATCTATGCTCTATATATATAACCCTATCATATATATACTTCTCTAAACCTATATATAGCCAGAAGCAGCCGATGCACCAGCCGATTTATATTTCTTTGTCAATGAAATGAGTCCAAAAATCAAAGATATTGAAGCCAACCCCAATGTCAATTTAGCCTTTCACAAACAAACCACTTCAGAATGGATCAGTATATCCGGTACAGCAGAAATTGTTCGAGACCGTACCAAAATTAAACAACTCTATGGTCTTGATGTGAAACCTTGGTTTGGTGACTTGCATGATGGCTTACATGATGGTGGTCCAGACGACCCTCGTATTGCTTTGATTTTGGTAACGGCAGACACGGTCCATTATTGTCTCAAAGACACAGGTCCTACTATCCAAACTTTAAGAATCGCCAAAAGTCTTATTACTGGAGAACCACCAAAACTTTCAGTCGAAAGAACATTGGAACATGATGAATTATGTCATGGACGTAATCTTCGTAAAATGAGTGATTCAATTGTGGAATAAAAAAAACACGAAAAAACAAAAAAAGTTTAATTGATCCCCACATATTTTATTTGCTTGCCACATACAAGCAAACAAACAAACTATACAAACAAACTTGTATACTTGTACATATTTTTTTTTGGCTTTACCACCCTCACAATAACTGACAATAACCAACCAAATTTGCTTTCAGACTGTATATATATTACTAATTAAAGAATGAACTTATTTTGCTACTATATTATTTATTTAGAATATTTTACAGATGAATGTTTTGTTTAATACGAAAAAAATATTACAGCAATGAAAAAAAGAAAAGAAACAGTGGTTGCAAATATTATACAGAACATGTACATGTATCTGTTTTAGTCTATAGCCATGGCATCCATGTACAATCCATTTGAGCCATCTTTTGAGGATTACTGGCTTGAGAAATAAGATCAATGACATTTTGATTTGTTGGCTTATTCGCATTGATGGTCTTTTCACGATCAGCTTTACAAGATAAGAATTGAGCCTTGGCAACAATTTGCATTACATTCGAGGCAGCTCTTTCCTTAAACTGAGCATCTGTTATGTTACGATTATTCGCGGTATGCCAAGTCATGAGTTCATCGCGTACAAAAGGTCCCAAATATTGATCCAATTCCAATTCAGGCTCGGTAAGGCAACGTGCTGTGGCTACAAGACAGCTGGTGAAAGGACCTTCAATACCTACAGGTGTAATGAATTCTTGAATATTGGGGGTGAATCGGAATGGCACCAGTTCTCCATTGCCAAACGTTGCATTGGTTTGATTGAAACCTGTTTATGGAAAAAAAGATAAAAAAAAAAGATGAATAATTCGGAATCAATGCTAAAAGAAGCAAAAAGATATGGATTTTCACTGCGGCGTGGCGCGGTTTGTGGGATATGGATCCCTCACTTTCACAAACATAGGGTTACAACTACTACTAAATATATATATAAACAAACTAATACTTACTGGGGACAAACTCCATCATCCACACATCACCCGTATTCCGAGAAACAGCAATACGATAAGGTGTACGTTGACCCACACTAAATATGTATGTCATGAAGGTGGCTGTGGCATATTGGGCTGTAAATTGTTTGCGAAGCATATAATAATCGGTATAAGAATTCATAGTTCGGAGCATATACTATATATTAAAAAAAGATATATCAGTTTCATCACGTCTCTTTCACCAAGCACATCAGCCATCCTCTTTGTTTTTCTTCTTATGTTACCTTGCTAAGAATGTTCGATGGAACCATATTATTGCTAATTTCATCATTGATTTCCATTCTCAAGTTCAATAACTCAGTCTTTTGTGCCACCACATCCTTGTTTGTGGTATTACTGATATTATTCTTGAGTTTGTCAGCATAATAAGCCAATGGGTCATCCTTGTGCATATTCACATCATCACAATAATCTTCATAGATATCATGCAATGTATAATTGGATGGATCATCTTGAACAATGCGAACATTGGGTGCCAAAGGAACAATGATAGGTAAATGGAACGACAAGTTGCGCATACGACTTTCTTTGCGACGTTCCAAAACACCGTTTAATAAACGGAACAATTGCATCAAGCGTTCTTCACGACGAAGATGGCGCGGTGCTGGATTTTGAATCAAAAACGGATGGAGACTACCGTCGTGACCACGAATCGTCAATCTTCTGGAACAAGTACCTACCCAACGAATAAATTCGACTTCAGGCATGAATCGATCAATACGTAAAAAGTCATTGGCATTATCTTTGAGCTAGACAAATATAAATTGAGAATTTGTCTTCATTTAGTAAAAAAACATGGCTTGTCATACCCACACTTTATTTTTTTGGTATCATTTTTCCAAATAAATATATAAATAAATAAAAAGTATACTTTACCAAAAGATATTGACCAGGGATCTCCACATCATCAAAACGAGCATGATGGAATTCAGCAAGGTAGCATGATAATGCTTCCAGTTTTTGTTTACGAGGACGAGCATCCAACATGGCTTCAAATTTATCACGCCATAATCGAAGTTTGGCAACATACTCTTCCAAGTTAAGTTTTACCTTGGCAAAATCATTATAAAAGGCCGTCTTCATATGACCCGGATACAAACTATCTGCGAAACGAACAATATTGTTTACTGTGGATTGTGTCAATTGCAACGTGTCGCCAGGATTCGTTAACCGTGTCAATAATTGCTAAAAATAAGAAAATACGACAGTTTATAGTTAGTATATATGTATAAATATATAAATCATATTTTCATATGAATGTGTGCGTTTTTTGTTTTATTTCTTACCTGGGCTCCTTCGTTGTACAAGGCAACAACAAGACGATACATATCTTCGTCGGCAAGAGGTTTAAATTTGAGTTGAATTTGATCAACCATGGTTTCCATGGATAATGCTAACAAGGGATAGCCAGTCTTGAGCATGGCCATAATTTCATCAAGAGGATGAGTGCCAGTGGTTAATCCTGGCATAGTCATACCAACACCAGGAGGAACACCACCCATTGCTGGATTGTTTGGTCGAACACCATTGCCTGTGGACTGTTGTTGTTGTTGTGGATGCTGCTGCGCTTTATCATTTGATGCTGCTTGAGCAACTGCTGCAGCAGCAGCAGCTGCTGCAGGTGTTTGACTACCTTCTTGTGACTGAGGTACAGATTGGTCATTGTCACCCTTATTGCTGTTATCACCTGTGTTTTGGTTTGGTGCAGTTGCATCTCCATTGGTATCCTCTTGTTTTACAGCTGCATCCTTCTTTTCATCACCAGCCCCAGACTCTTTGCTCTTATCCTCATCCATAGCTGTAATGCCACCAGAACCTTCGGCATTAGGTACTTCATTGTTTTGATTTCCTTGGGGCACGGTTGCTGCTGCTGTTCCGGTTGCTGCAGAGGAAGATTCACCGTTACCGCCTTCATTGGTAGATGCATTATCTGCTGCTGCCTTGAGAGCTGCCATGGCCTTTGCATCAGCAACCGTTGCAGAAGGTGTCATTGGTTCTTCTTTGACCTTGTTAGCGGCCCCAGTATTTGTATTGATAGATAAACCCTCGTTCGATGATGGCATGGAGGATGGCATAGATTCCATCGATTGAGTAGAAGGTGCACGCTTCATCAATTCTTCCTTGGCAGTACGTAATTGGAAATGCAATGCCTGTAAGATAGATATACGTTTTTTTTATTAGTATCATAATAATCATTCCACGCACACCCCAAAGCCTACATTCAGCAAGAGAATATAATATTTTTATAGTACCTGAGGATATTGCTTAGCAATACGAATAAGGATAGCACGAGCATGTCTAGCCTCACGATGTTGTAATGCTGTCAACAGTTGTGGAATGAATGTAATCCAATACCAAACAGGCCATTCACCCTTGTATCCATCAAACGCCATAGAAATTGTTCCGTTTGGATCATCCAAACTCAACAACCACAGGACACGTAACAAATACTTGCGAGCCTTGGCATTCTTGTAGATACCAGCAGCCTGAAGATAACAACTGACAGCATTATTGGCCCAACTCAAATCCTTGGGGTTTTCCTTGAGTCGACGATCATTGTAACGACCCCATTCTGCCCATGCACGTGGTAAGCTCAAGTCAATTTGGACAGCATTGACAAAGGCCTCGTTGGCTTCATTGAAATGGTTCAAGCGCGCAAGGAACATACCCTTGAGTGTAAAGAACTCGGCCTTTTGTTGATGGGTAAAGTACATTAAATTGGTATTGTTGATCACATCCAAGCCGGCGGTCAATTCATTCGGGTTTTGATAATAACATTTAGCTTGTTCACGCAATTTGAGGAAAGCTTCTTGGATTTCAATGTTGGGTAATGTGTAAATCTTGGTCAAATAGTTGATACACACGTCGTACAATTGATGTTTGCGAGCTACATGAGCAAACCGATTGATGATCCAGGCGGTTTCATGATACCCACGATACGCGAATGAGTTACCGGTACTTGTATTAGGTGGACCGTTTTGAGGTTGTAACAAAGGAATCAATGGTAAATAAGTACGGTTGATGGCGCTAAAGATATGCTGTCGCCAAGCAACAAGATCACTCCATACATTGATATCATCCCACATGTTGGGTAATCGTTCTCTCCATGTTCCCAAAAGACTACGAAGATCTTGTGAGCGCTGATCCAAGTTTTGCGCCGTTGTCGACATCAAGCTATTGAAAATCTGACTGGCTTCTTGTAATTCAAGGAACTGTTGGAAGCTTTGTAACAAAGGAATATGACTTTGTGCCACGATCGGTGGAAGTGCATGCCATTTACGAAGCGACAATTGAACACCTTCTTCACAAATACGTGTAAATTCAGAAAGTCGATCTTCGTTCGTTTGAGACTTGATCAATGATAAAAACGCTTCAAACACCTTGTGACGTGGTGTAGGTGTATCTGACACTTGTTGCAACGATTGTTCGAGCAATTCCCGTTCAGCAGTCCAATCTGACAATCGCCATGAACATTCAAGTAATAAGTTCATGTTACCATCATGCTTGGCCAAGTCCGTCAAAATATCCCATTGTTGAAGCTTTTGAGTACATGCTATCCAATGATCTTCCCACAACATGTATTCCGATTCGGTGAATGGTAATACACCACTACGGGCCTTGATTTGTGCATTTTCATACATATTTTGGGCTTGCATCCACATACCACTCTGTTCACACGAGACAGCCACATTGGTTTCACTGTAGGTACTGCGTCGTCGCCATAAACCATCAAACATGTCTTCTTCACTGAGATCAGAATAAAGTTCTGCCAATGCATCCAAAGTACGTTCACGATTGTTTTGATCATCCTTGGAAGCTTCATTGACACGACCAATCACACCAGGTTGTTGCAAAATCTCCATAGCTGTATGCCAAGCATCATGGGTCTTGCCTAAAAACTTGATCAAATGAGGTGGGAATTTCATAGTTGAAGGAGTTCTTGCGATACCAGCAAGCAAGGCTTGAATGACATTGGGTCGTCGTTCTGCTTGTTTGCTATGATAATCCTTGGTAAGCAAGTTGATCAAAAGTTTGGTCATATCATGACGTTCGGTGCCACTCAAACTTGTCCAACACATGGGGAACAAATCAATCCAAATATCACGAGTGAGCTCGTCATCTAAGTATTGTAATTGTCGAACTGCCGATACAGCATTGTTCACATCATATCCTTGCAATTCTTTCAAAAATGCTTGATGTTTTGAAACAAGCTCTTGAACTGGTTCGGGGACATCGACATCCATGCCTCCTTCTGATTCTTGTTGTTGATGAGTACCACTACCACCCACAATCTTGATGGACTTGATTTTTAATGAATGAGGTAAAGAAACAGATGGGTTGGTCTTGACAACACCAAGTAATAAATCTAAAGCTTGATGTAACCAAAAGGACTGTGCAAGGAATTCCCAATTTTGGACACCAATAATGTAGCTTAATCGAGCATAAAGTGTTCTTGCAATGCTTCGATCAAAGACACGCATGAATTGTGTGCGGATTTGTGGATTATCACTGCGTGTACCAAGCAAGAAAGCATTCTCTAAGCGAACAGTCAATTCTGATCGTGCAAAGGAAGAGTTGCTATAAATCTTGAGCACCAAATCCAAATACTCTTCCGTCAAACTTTGATCGTTACGATGTTCCACCATCATCATCTTAACTAACATGCCAGCCTTTTCCTTGATGGTAGGAAAAGTTTCAGTTTTGTCAAGAGTCCATTCGCTAAGCATCTCCAACATGGTACGTAATAAATTGATATCGGATGATTTTTCAATCAATTGAATTGAATACGTCAAGAACCAACGACGTTGATCACCAAGATGGGAAATTCGTTTTTTGAGCAACATAAGTACCAAAATAAGCAAGTTTCCAGAAGAATCCTGTCCCACCACAGAAGATCCAGCGTGCGACGGAGGAATCATGTGCTCTTTGGTCAATTTTTGCAACAGTTTGATGATGCCAGGAATAAATTGATCCAAATGCTCGCTGCGACTACTACTTGCTGCTTGAAGTAGTTTCAAAACTGCATAAATACCATTATTGCTCATGCTGCCCATACCATCAGTAATGGTAGAATTGACCAAAGAAATAAATGCAGCTACATCAGGATGTTGTTGGTCTTGTTCTGCATTTTCTGTTGGTGTTGTACCATGTATAGCTTGGAAAATACGGACAAGAACGGGATGAAGCACATTTTGAATACGAACATGATCCGACTTGATACTTGTTTCCAATAATCGATAAAGTTGATTCATGTTGACAATAAACCATTCATTTGGTTTATGTGCAATATCAGTATTGAGCACTTCGAGTGCACTACAGACACTTGGGATCAAAATCTCGCTCATATCCTTGACGGTCAATGTACGTTCCAAATGTGAGAATTTGACATGAACATCGGACCACATGGTATCAGTCAAAAATTCCTTCATTAATTCCAAAACACGCTGGACTAATCGTCGTTGGATCACATCTTGAGGATTATAAATAGTACATGCCAATCGTACAAGATAACCAATCAAACTTTCACGCAATGCCAAGTTGGGTGCAAATTCTTTATCCTTGTCACCGGTTGCATCCCGATTGCCAATAGCAGGTGATGAACAGGATGCTGCTGGTGTCGTTGCTGAAGGTGTTGTTGCATTGGTGAGAGCTACTGGTGTTGTAGCAGATGCAGGTGTAGCAGGAGCACCTGTTTCGGAACGAAGTTTTTTACGTGATGTTGCATCTGATTCTGCTGTCCCAGCCTTTCGCTTGGGTGACATGGGTGCATCACTACTACCACCTTCTTCTTGTGCGGGCTGTGATTCCAAACGTTTCCGTTCCCATTTCAAAATTAACTCTGCAAGCTCGACTGTGAGCAACTTGTGTTCGGGTGTAGCATTCTGGAATAAGCCAAGCTTGGGCAGTGTATTGACAATTTGTGGTAAGAAATGCTCTCGATAATCGTAAAACAGATCGGGTTGACGAACAAGTAATTGATATACATTCACCATTTGGGAAATACTGTGTGTATCCTCGACAACGACTTTACGTGTCAATCGTACCCATGTGGGTACACGCTCACCATTATTCAATGGTACTCGCTTGGGCAAAACCGGAGCAAGAATATCGAGACCTTGTTTGACCAAATTACGCGCTTCTGATAAATGAGCTCGAAGAAGTGCCTGATAGATTTGAATGGCGATCTTACTGGGTGTTTCATAAGCAGCAATGAATCGCGCAATAAGAACATAGGCGGATTGTTTGCTTGTAGCATCTTCCAATCGTAAATAATTCCATCCAAATTTGATGACTTCTTTACGCAAATCAGCTAATAATTGTGGGGCATATTGCACAATCATGGCTGTTAACTGCAATAATTCGATACGCAATGAATCCTTGGCATAGCGATTATCGTCGAGTGATTCTTTTGTTAATTGACCCCAAAGTTTGAAATCAAGCTGCTCCATCATTTTCATGTCAAATACTTCTGTATATCTACCCTTATCTGTATTGAATGCAACAAGCAATGCTGGATTGATCACATGTCGCAGAGCCATCATCTTGAGTGCATTTGAGTAAGAAGAATCCGAGAACAATTGTAAGAACTTGTCCATCATCTTGCGTTTGCGAGCAGGTGTGAATTTCATGGCAACATCTTCCAAAAAGAAAGCACGCAAGAACGACAAATCCATGATTGTTTCATGTGCAAAGAGAGCAACCAGATCAAAGACTACTTCAATATCATCCTGAGACGAACGAAGATAGGCAATGAAGATTTGTGCAAGATAAAATGATTCACGTGTTGCTTGGATTCCTTGTTGGTCTTCTTTCTTCATGTCCTCAAATCGTGCAGGAGAACGCCACAAAGTTAACAAACAGCTGAGGACTTCCTTTTGGTTTGCCAACCAATCTGGTTCGTATTTGATCATTTGACGAACAATCAAAACACCTTGGTAATGCATGATAGCATTCTCACTGACATTAAAGGTCTTGTTGACAAGTTCTTGGGGAGACTTTGCAACTTCATCGCGCAAAGGTGTAGCATTTTCAGTACCCAGGATATCGACAAACAAACGACTGTGTTGAGGTAAATCTAATCGTTCGTAGAAGTACGCAACTGTTTCTGCTGGGTATCGGTTCAAATATTTTATCAAATTGGGTCTGAAAGGACTCGATACGGTGCGACGAATATCCTTTTCCATATCAATGACCACAGTAACAAGATCGTTCAAGAAGATATGAGCAGCAGCTGGAAGCAAATGGAAAATATTCAAAATAGCTACAATGATCTTGACTTCATGGTTTTCGTTCAATGATTTACCGGCAGCTTCTTGCAATACCTTAGGATCAGCCCATTGCTTCAAATGATCCAACAATTTTTTACCAATTTCCACCTTGAAATAATTGGTAAGTAGTTCTAAAAGTCGTGCCAAACCTTCTAAACCAGGTACACTCAATGTCTTGTGATTGGACAATGTGGTCAAGATGGGCCGAAGACCTTGTTGTAATAATTCCTTCGGTAACTTGTGCTGTTGTGCAAGTACTTGTTTGAGACCACGATGTGCTGCTTCTACCACTTCAGGTGACTTGGAATAAAGCGACTTGAAGAAGACTTGAATAATACGTGCTCGAGTATGAGTTTGACGTTGACTTGAAAAGTCGGAACAAGCCATGGCAGCAGACAGAAGTTTGATACAAACAATACGTAAGTTCATCAAAGAGGTAGCATTTTTGTATTGTGAACTACGACTGACAAGCGCTTGATCTTCTGCATCTGCCAAAGCCAATGCTTCGTGTAACAATCGAATCAGTTCTTCGTTAAATTCCAAAAAGGGTGGACGCAATGTCAAACAATAGGTGATGGCATCAATGTGACCGATTTGCATGGCAAATGGCAAGGCACGTAGTGGCTTGGCAAAGATTGGAGCAACAAGACGTTCTCGTACAGGTGCCAACAACTCGGTGACCTCGTTACCCGTAAGATCCGCAAGTAATTGGAACGAAGATTGGATGGTTTCACGAACGGCACTGTTGGAATTGGACAATTCGCTCAAGAGCAAGGAAATCAAATGATGGAACTTTTGTTGTACCTCTTGCGATTCTTCTTCATCGGGACGATTGCATACTTTGAGAACATGCGATAATGTTTGAGTTGCTTCAGCTGTATTGATATTGGCCATTTCAGGTGATGCATCCTTAAGGACAAATAACAAAGATCGAATAAAATCGAGTTCATGTTCACGCATCCATTTGATTCCCATGTCAAGCTGTGCGCTCATGATGGAAATACCAAGGCAACCACCTCGTTTCTTGTACCATTCCTGTTTGTAACAACATGAGCAAAATTGGGATGCAAACACACGGAAGATAGGAAGGCGTGATACAGATTCTTTGCCGCCAAGAACAGTGACAGCAGTATCAAAACAAAGCTGAAGAATTTGCTCAGCACGTTTGCGCAATCTAGCATCCTCTGAGGAAATGACTTCGACCACTGTATCGACCAAGATGGTTGTGTTGAGATTTTGTACAGCCAAACGTTCTTCCATCATGTCAGATAAAGGCTTCTTTCCTCCTTCAGATGCATCCATGGCTTCACCAATATGTAACAAGGTAAAGTGGCGGCAGATGTTTTGGAAGAATTCCCAAGCTTCGTCCTTTAACGTAGGAATGGTAGATGCCTTCATGATTGAGACAAAAATGGTACGCAATGCTTCTTCTTGTGCAAGTCGCTTTGAAAGATATTTTGTGTAACCGTTGCCAGACAAACGTTTGGGTTTCAAGCCATTTTCAGAGAGTGCATTGCCAACAACAGTGCTTTCACCTTCAGAAGTTGCTCCTGTCTTGTCACCACCACTATTATTTTGTTGCTCTTCGTTATTTTCACCGCTGGATCCACTGGATCCATTGTTGGCTTCTTCATCTTCTGATCCATCAAGAAGCTGCTCCTTGACGCGACGATACAATGCTTTTGGCAATTCATCTGTACCTTCGTCAAGTTCAAGCATCAAAATCAAGCTGGATTTCAAGAAATCATAGGCATATTTCTTGTAGAACGGACTCACATCTGATCGTTCCAATGTCCGTGCAGCTACTTGCATTGACTTGTCTAATGGTAAAGTATAAGGTGTTGTGTTGGGATCAAACGTCACTTCGACTGAAACACCACTTTCTATACGAGGGTTGTATTCAAGTTTAGGTGGGCTCTTGAGCATACGACGGTTACGACCACCCAACTTTCCAAGAATACGCATGGCTGCATGGCTATGCTGTTGATTATATGGAAGTGGTTTCAAATGGCTCCACAAAGCATCCATCAATTCCTTCATGACGGGCGCCATGATATGATCAAGAAATTCTGGGTTTAAATTATCATTGCACAATTCCATTGTACGTAAACCTTGAGATACCAATTCTTGATCTGCTTGTAAAGCAATGACCAATGGACGCATCAAATATGGTAAGTAAGGTAATAAAGTACTGAGGCGTACAGGTACAGCCAAACATAATTCGACAAAGAGATTACGCATTTCAGGTTTGTGCGCAAGTGTAAGAAGTGAGTTGAGATTTTCCAATAGTATTTGCAATAAAGGTGATACTTCTTTATATAATAATTCGAAGCGACCTCCGCCAATACTCTTGAAAAGTGCACGCAAGAGTAAAAAGTAATTGGCAGGTTCTTTAGCTTTAGCTGACAATTTGAAACAGGACATGACGAGATTGGCAAGATAAGGTTGAAGGATCGATTCGTTTGCGTCTGGGAACAAATTGACAGCCATGAAAGCAAGTCGGAAAAGATGGAGCATCACGGCTGAATAATGCATATCATCATCACCCAATCGTTCAATACGATCAATCAAAAATCGGAACAAGATACCGGCAAATCCTTGTGATGAAAGTTCAGTTACCAAAAAGTATTGGGCAATATGAATAAGCATTGGATTGACGAGCATGCGTTCAAAAAAGAATACAATTTGTGATGCAAAAATTTCTTGAAATACAGCTGGATCAATTAATGTAAAAACGATTGAAAACATATCAAGAATCTCCTTTTCGGCGGCAGCTTGTGTACCAAGTTTGAGTGAAAGTTCGTTCGATCCAATAGACGATTCGCTTCGTTCAGATGAATCAGATCGGCCATAGCTGGGTGGTGAACAATCCGATCCATAATTATCCACATTATAATATTCAAAGCATACTAATCCTTCTCGGAAGAGTCGTAAAAATGTTTCAACATCGTCTTGTGAGAATCCACGAGCAAATTGACCATAAGTTTGCGGACTAGCTTCTAATCCAGCTGGTGGTTGAGGATTGCAATGTCGTAAACCGATAAACAAAGGTTTCAAGCCAAGTGCAAGATTTCTGAATAAGAATCTTCCATCTAAAATAAATGGTTTAAAAAAAGGCTACTGTCAGTTTATTTCGTTCTGAAAAGAACAGCTTGCTCAAGGTCTCTCTTATTTTTGATATGTAGATATCTTTTACCTTTGATACCATCATGTGACGAATCTGGAATAAATGTGGCAGTATGAATAGATCGCTTTTTATCAAAATCGAAATCTTCTAGTTCATTGATGGTTGTATCCATGTCAGATTCGGTAGTGCTATCAGCCCGCTTCTTCTTTTTATAATGACGTAAACAAGATTTAAATTGAATATTGAGGGCAGCAAACTTGCTTGCGAACGCATCCAATATTCGCATCAATAATGCTCGTCCTAAGTATATACAAAATATGACGTTGTTACTAAAAAAACTCGTACACTAAGCTACGTAAACCAAACATTTCTCCTATCTCTCTACTAAGTGATTAACATCCATACCTTCTTCTTTGCTGGGTATTTTAATAATACAATCAATCAAATTAAGTAGTAATTTTCCACACATAGTTTGAATGCTTGGTGCTAAGGTGGCGTCATGGAGATTACGTGAATAAATGCATACAGTTCGTAAAAGTTGTTGGGGTGTTAAATCAGATCGAATATGGTGGACCAAATCAGCAAGCATACTATATGCTAAGGGTCTAATTACAGGCAACACAAATAATATCAATATATCAAATATTACCATCAATCATCCATCTATCGTTTTCTTTTTTTCTTCCACAAAACTATATAGAAATAGTACCTCAATGTGTCATGTGATGTTACTCCAGTTCCAATCAGGACTTTTTCATTTAATAACAAATCGATTTTAGAAACAAAAGAATGTCGAAAATCAGTGGATAAAATGTGGCGCGTTGCGACGAGAAGTTCCTATAACAACGTCAAGAAAACCATGTCATTAATAAAATGCACAAAACTTTAATGAATGCTGTAAGTATCGTACTTTTCGTGTGGCGGATGATTCTGGTGGGCATTCTCGTAATAATCGAAGGACGAATTCAGGGATTTGGTTTTGATAGGGACGGAGGACTTGGTTATAACTTCGTAAAATATAAGCCAAGAAAGACATAGTCTAAAATTATAAATATAAATATGTTATTCAAAACCGTTGGTATTTTCCAATTTACTACCTGCGCCGAATTAGTAAAAGAGTGAAAAAGAAAAAAAGGCATTTTACCTTGACTTGAGCAACAAGAAAATCGTTATATACAGTTCGATTGCGGATTTCAGGGCTAACGCCTACAAATACTTCACCGCGTGCCCTTGCTTGAGCAGAAGCTTCTTGTTGTGGTCGGGCTTCCAGTTTTAAAGTCTAATATTATAACGTCATATAATGTTATATAATGTTAATCACTATGTAACAAAATGAGAACCATAGCCACAAAGAATCATAAATTGCAAAGTACCTGGAAAATAAGTGGTACAAATTTCATAATATTTTCGCCTGCATATCGACGATGTGATTGGAAAAGTAGGACTACGATGATTGGACATTCGGTCAACACTTTGAAGCTGAAAAGACCTTTTGGTAAAACTTTTGATGGTGTTTCTGGTGTGTCAGCGGCTGGAGACATCGGTCGTGGTGATGCTGCTAAAAGAGGATGTGGTCCAGGCTATATAAAATTCGAAAAAAAAAAAGCAATGTACATTCATTAAGTACAACATTCATTTGTATTTTATATTAAATATATGATAAAAAATGTCGTCAGTTTAGATTCTTTTTTTATTACCGTTACAGCGCCAGCTGGTGTTGTGGGTGCGTCAAATGCATCTTTAACTGTTTGTTCCATATTTTGGTATATTTCCTGAACGATATCCAAGAAAGGTTGAACTTGATCTTCAAGGACATGGCGAAATGATCGATGCAAGTCAATGATGATCTTGACACATACTACAGCATTTTCTTCATTTTCGACTCGTAAAAGATGCATTAATGTTTTACATAATTCACTGGCATGTTCTTTTAATGGCTCTGTTTGTGGTAATCGATATATGATTTCAAGGATGATATTTCGTAATTTCTATATCATTATAACCCATATATATCAGTGATTTTCTCTGAACAAAGAGAGATATATTAATCATTACCTGCTCAGGCGCATTACTGATAAAAACTGGCGAGCCGTTTTGCAATATGTCAATAAATACAGGTATTAATGTCTGTAAAAACCGTGGATACTCCAACGTTTGAAATATTTCTACTTGATCTCGTAATTCATTTGCGATCGTAACCTTCAAGCTAACAGCTATATTATTGACGTTAGTTTGTTAATTCGATTGTTATCATACGATCGTAATGAAAGGAAAAAAAAAAAGTCTTTGAACTAATACTTCAAATGAAGGGAATTCGTACCTAATTTAGGGTCACCCAAACGATGCGCGTAAACCTCAAGTGTTGTGGTCATTTTTGTTGGAGTATTATTAAAGGTGGTCAGAAGGAGAGGGGAGCGTTGTCAATTGTAAACCTCTCTCTTATTAATGAGTAGATCGACACACACAAATAAAATAGAAAAAAAGAAAAAGAAAAAGAGAGGTATAGTAGGTGCCTGGCTAAAAGTGGAAGAAAAGAGGTCGGGGAGACCTCTAAAATCGCGACAGTTATAGGGAATTTTATGGTCACGTGACATGACCGTTGATTGCGGATACTTAATTCCAATACTCCTTTTGCTGCGTGGCGTTGTAGTTATGCTTTGTTACTGATGAACACAGTGTGGGAGTTTCGTTAATCGTTCAAAAAAAACATGCTTAAGTACTGTTGAGTTTTTTTTTTTCATTTTATTATGTTGTAAACAAATAATCACGAACAGAAGTAAACGTTCATGATGAAATAGAGAGTAAGATTAGTGGCTCTCTTTCCACAGTCGTTTTTTTTTCTTGACCTTCTAATATAACGACGCCAGCTGAAATTAAAGAAGATAGGCATACCTATCGCACGTACGAGACAGCAGAACCTTTATTACATATAGAATATAGAAAAACTATAATAAAATATCTTCCTATACAATACAGAAATGGCATTGAACATATAACCCAACATGATTGGTTACTACCCTTGTAGTCTTCCACTTAAATAACCACCTTGGATTATATCAAATTACTGTTTTCGATTTAAAAATAGCAACACATTAAATGAATCGTATAATTACCCAAGTATAACATTTTCTTCAAGAATACTACATTACTGTGAATATTACTATGTAAACGTTTCTAAAATATAACATCACAGTGCTGCCTAAACAAAATCAAGAAATTGAACGTAAAATTGTCACAGATGAACTTTCTAGAACTAAATTGATTATAAACATCTTTATATTGCTAAAGTTTATATACATTGTTCTTTACAAAATTATGCCCTAATAATTTATTTCGCGTTAGATGGGGAAGATTAAAAATATATAAAAAATCTTTGTGCTGGTACAATGGGTTTGAAGTAATATGAATAGCTTCGCAGTTACCTTTTTTTACTTGTTCTTTTTAGGGGTTGAAATTATAAAATAAAATGAGAGGGAGCACCATCTTTGACGTTTTTGAAGAATAAAAATAATGAAGCAAATATGTGTTTTTATAAAACATTTTATCTTTAAGCATTTCTTTTTTTGACAGGAATTCAATTTATTGTAAAAAGGTATTATATAGCTTATTGAAGATATTAAAACTATCTTTCATTTCTGGAGAGCTTGTGATAGTTCCCGAATTTTATAGTATCAAAAGATATATACTCCGGTCAAACTGATGTGCAGCATTAAATAAAATAAGATCATGATCCCTACTAATCAAAGTAGCTTAGAGTTTAAATCACTTCGTTGAGAATGTACTTTTTACACTCAACAAGGTGATGACATGAGCTTTTATATAGTAAAAACGGATTTCTATGTTGCCGTACTATCACTGAAAATCTTTACATGTGTACGCATACAAAACACAGTTGTATATGATACATTATCTTGTTGTGTAATATTAGAAAATTGAGGTTTGTATATATAACGCTACGGAGAAAAAAATGTTACCATCACAACCGACAAGGAGTAAATGTAGGCAACAATGAGAGTGAACTTTCCACTAAATATGGGAATGCTATCCTAAGTAACAAACGGCTCAGTTATGCGTATATTGAACAAAAAAGAATTATATCAGTTGCTCTTTTCTTTCTTTCTTTCTTTTTTCATAACTATATCGTACACTCTCTTTTATACCAAAATTTTTTCAGAATGTACCCACCCACTAACCCTACAATGGCTTATTACCCAACCACACCGAATGACCCTATTCCAGGTATAGTATATATAAATTATATGAATCTTTTTTGCATTCCACACTTAACGTCTACCTTTCTAATTTTTTTGTCTAGGAAGATACACGTATAATGATGCTCCGTATTCTTGCGAACAGCTTAAGCCTACAACGGTAGAAATTCCGACTACACGACGGAAACCATGTTGCCGAAACTTCTGTTGTCCATGTTGCATGTGCTTTCCTTACTGGATGCGCTGTATCTGCTGTTTCCTCTTACTACTATTTCTTGTAGCAGCTGGGCTTGCTACATTTGCTGTGACACAATTCAAGGTTCCAACAGTCAATTTTTATGGCCTGACCGATCATCCATCTGGACTTCCACATTTTAACAAAACAAGTACGTCTTCATTTGATATAAATGCAGGTCTAAGAATTGGTGTTGTAAACCCAAACATGGCTGGTGTATCGTTTGAAAAGATTAAAGCAATGGTAGTATCGATAATATTACATGGAGAAGAACTTCGTAATCTTTTTACTGACAAATGAACATTTTTTATTACGCAAGGCTTATTATCCAACCACCCCAAACAAATCAATTGGTGGAGGAGAATTATCAAACCTAGTTATCAAATCACACGCTACGACAAACTTTACCTTTCCCTTTCATGTTGAACTTGATGCATCAAATCATGAAGAACAAAGAATGCTTTTGGATGTATCACAAAAGTGTGGTTTAACAGGTGGGGAACAAAAGGATTTGATTATTAATTATATGCTGACGCCTACGGTTCGTGTTATTGGTTTCCCTGTATCTCCTGTTATCAAAGATTCAGTTCAAGTACCATGTCCACCCCTTGGTATGTAAAGTTTATTGTAATATTGATGATGGTAACCCAACCTTTATAAAACCACTAATCCATCTATATTCGTATATTTTACTGCTTATAGATTCTCTGAAACTTCTATTTTCTGCTTAAATACTGTGTTGTTATATATTGTATTATACTTTTGTGCTTAATTTTTCTAGTAAATTGATTATGATATACTCTAAAATTTATTGACATCGGTAAAATGAATGCTAAATTATGATTTTTATATGTACTTTCTCGAAAATGTGGAAACAAGGAGCAATTCACTTTTTAATCTTTCAAGTGACTCATCTTTTTAAATGGAAGCATGCTATTATTGATTTTTACTGTAATTCATGGATTTTCAAAGGTGTTTGACCTTACATATCACCTCCACACCTCTGTATAAAATGAAGAATTGACCAAAGATACCATCTATTACTGGCATGATCAACACCATACTGTTATAGAACACTTTGAACTTTAAAAAGTGGACAAACGAATCGTGTCTCGTTTATGGTTACACGAATGGAAAGTCGTCAAATATCGCGTCCGATGCGGGGGAAGGGGAAGATGCACATCTTTTTTTCCTTTTAGTCATATACTTCACTCATGGCCAACGAACATTTGATTGACGATTGCATTTTCTGCAAAATTATTCGGTAACCAACTATGGTTTTTTTTTACTAAAATAAAAAGGGAAATAGAGTTGGACTCGGTACTATTATATGTAAGGAATAGTCTAACTCACACTTGTTATTTTGTTACTATAGTGGTGAGATTCCTTCCCACAAGATTGCCGAAACTGACAAGGCGTAAATGTTCTTTTGACGTGCGGAATCAAGTTGAAATATACGATACTAACCAATACTATACTTTTTTAACACAGTTATGCGTTCCTCGACATCAACCCTATTAGTGAAGGCCATGTTGTAAGTTTATTATTATCTTAAAATTTAGACCTTATTGTGTGAACTAATATGTTGTTTTTTTCAAATATGTAGTTAGTGATTCCCAAGTGTAAGCTATCATTGCTTTTAACATCTTTCTAGATGATTCCTATCTTTAACATTTTTTTCTCCTTTGAAAATAAGATCACGGCGAATTTTTCCATCAAATCCCTGATGATTATCTTGTTGACATCTTGCCACTTGCTAGAAAGGTTGCTCTTGCCAGCGGCCTTGATGAAGGACAATACAACTTGCTCCAGGTAAAAAAAAAAAAAAAAAAAAAACAAGATATTATTAATTTTTCACGAACTGCTTTTTACTAAAGAAAACAATTGTATATTCAGAACAATGGTCCCATGGCCCACCAGGTATGTATAAAATAGAAGCTATGGTTACAAAGGCAATATGTTCGGTTTTTTTTAATAATATAATTTTTTTTTTCCAAATAAAAAGGTTGTTCCCCACGTCCACTTCCACATTATTCCCAAGCCTAATAAGGAAGAAGGTCTTATTGTAGGTTGGCCCATGAAGACTGCTAATCAAGATTCGCTCAAGGGTACTTTGACCCGTATCAAGGAAAAGTTGTAAAAAAAATTTGCATAAATGATTACAATATATATTTATGGATTGATATTATATTTAAAACTACCATTGTTATATGTGATTGAATAAAGAAATATTACAACTATCGTATTCTAGCACAGAGACCCCATAATAAACAAATCGATATGACACAAAAGGTACAGACTGAGCACAGATACAAATAAGGAAACTTACATGTTTCATGTTTAAAAAAAGGAATTAGTATAACCGCATAACGATGTACTACCTTCTTATAATCTTCTAAAAACGAAAACGTCAAATATGTCGAAGATAAAATGCGTAGTTCTAGACCTATCCTTATGACCACTTTCATAAACAATAGCAAGTACTATAACCCAAAGGTCCCGATTCCTCCATTCATAATAAAGAACAGTATAAAATAAGTAACTGAGCCCACATCCATTATAGATTTAGAAAAGTATAAATAAGCCATTGTAAATATCTTTGTAACTTTTTATAGAATCTTTCTCTTCATTAAAAACTTATAAACGAGTCTCAAAGGATTTGCACTGTCCGTTTTTATCATTTATTTTACAACAAGTTTTCAAAAAGAATCAGTGAGATAAATAGGATTATATAATGACTATTATGGATATTTAACTTTTTGGATACTATGTTAGTCACATAATGTAATCACTAAGGAAAAAAATTATTCCTGTGACAGAGAAAGAAACATGATATTATACTGCTTTTCATGTACTTTCAAATTGAATCTTGGAAAGGGATACATTATAGAACATATTGTTGAAATGGGTGGTTAGTACCATGATGGGTTTTTTTGATTGTTGGCTCGAAAAAACACGTTTGGTCCTAGGTGATACATACAGCATCGGTATTGCACTTTGCACCAGCAAACAAAATAAATAATATCAGTTCAGTTGTAACTTCAATCCTCCAGTTTCGATATACAAGACAATACTGTATTGAAATATAGAATATAAATTTTTATTGTTATTTTCTCATTCTCATATTTTTTCTTGAATATAAGGTTGATGATGATTACCCAATTAATGAATTGATGATATGCTGTTTTGAATACTCTTGAAACTTAGCATGCCCTTTTCATAAAACTTATTTATTGGGTAGTAGTCGTGTAAAAAGTATACATAAAATGCTCATATAATACGTAGTAAAGAGAAGTCAGATTTAGTAAAAAATAAAGTACATGGTGTTTGGTTATGCTGATTAATAACGGTAAAAAAATTATACAATAATTTTTACTTTTGATAGCACTTTTGTTACTATTTAGTAGCTACTGTTTTATAGTAAAATAAACATTTTGTTACCTGGTTAATTACTTCAGATATACATCCTTAAACCATAATGGTTTGACACTACAACATTTTACTACCATGGCATGTGTTTTTAAAAAACTGATTTATAGATATAAGCCATGGGTTCTTTTCATTTTCACATTAATGTTACTATTTAAATTTGCTAATATACATTGAGTTTTGCATATTATGATACTACGAAGTTTTTTCATTATTCTGTTTATCCCTCAAGAGCCTCAAGAGTAGTATTGACCACCACAAATTTAATATTAATTATACATTTATTCAACTTCCTGCCCCTCTGATCTCCACTATAGTACTTTCATTTTGCTCTTATCCACTAAAATATAAAAAAAGTATTTCTAATCTGATTCTTACCAGTATGTTATCATCATGCTACTTTGACAACAACAATGTATAGTAATGGCTTTTCAGTTAGTCTTTTTTTTGCTGATGGCTTAAAATATTGAATTTTGCATCTAATATGGCCCCCAAAAATGGGCTCTGAACCATTTTCGAATGCTCAATGCCGAAAAAATGAAAGTAGAAGACAAAATGTTGCAACCAGTGATTGGTTATTTTTATTGCCAACCAGATTATATTTATTACTGTGCATATGATGCGCTTTGGATCATTACACTTCTTTATCCATATTCGATCATAGCTGCAGCTACATAATTTGCATTATATTATCCATCACTTCTTATATCATATTATTTTCATCCACAGTCCATTATCATTGGTATTAGTCATATTATTATCCCTAATATTATGATTAGAATAGCCACATCATCATTATTATCATGTGCGGTGGTTTTGGAAAAGATATAAATACCAGGTCATTTTATTAAAAATAAAGGACATCATCTATTTATCTTATTATCTGATATATACCTTCATGATTCTCTCTGTGTTGTTTTATCTTCATGGTTTTGACTTGTAAAAAAAAAAGACAGATGAAATATGTCATAGTATATTTTTAGTATTAGATGTTATACTTGCTGTGCCACTACATAATAGCCTTATATAAAGGCTATGTTTTTGTAAAATTAAATCTTTAGCTTTTGACCTGGTGAATCGCTGGTCTTGTCCTTTTATATTTGTTGATTGTTGTAAAAAGAGAAAAAAGTATTCGTACACCACCCGGATGATGTCGCCGCCAGGCGAAGCCAAAAAAAAAAGAAATGACAACAAAAAAGCTCAAAAGAAAAAGAAGCTACTATATCACATATAGTGGTTGTTTCCAAATGCCTTCTGGCGGAATCGAACCGCCGACCTTCCGCTTACTAGGCGGACGCTCTGCCAACTGAGCCAAGAAGGCTTCTTGGTGAAGAAAATTCTAGTAGTGTTTCTTCTAATCCTATACATTTAACAATAGGGGTCTAGACCAAAAGTCTATTCCTTTGATATTATTGGCTTGGGCGGATAATTATTTCTCCTATTGTCAATCATATAATTTCTTTTTCCACCTATTAGGAAGTATTATATTAATCTGTTATCTTTATACTTTTATACCTTTTTCTTCCTCCCTTTGATATATTCATATATATTTATACTATTTCTTATTTTTTTATTCTTATTATTTCTATTTTTATACTTTTTTATCTTTTCCTGTTTGATCTATTTAGTTTATTTCTTATCTATATTGATATATTCTTCTTTTTCCTATTATTATTTTATCTATTTTATTATATATTTACTAGTTGTCAATCCTATATTATCTACTACCTATTATTATGCTCCTACCTACCATATTTTATCTTTAGCATCATGATCCTATATATTTTTCTACATTATTATTTTAATTTATACTATCCTCTTTATCTACTACCTTATTTATTTTATTAGTATTATTTACTGTTTCTATCTTTATTCTATCTTATGTTTTCTATCTTATTGTTACCTATACTGCACTTTTATTTAAGAAGAATCTTTATATAAAAAAGTAAAGGATTCTTAAGAATCTAAGTTTTAAAAATATACAAATAGTTGAACCACCATGTCATGTCTGTAGGAAAAGAATACGCCAAATAGGTGTATCTAAATTTAAATGAGGAAAAAAAAAGAATAAATAATAAATAAAATAGAATAACGCCATTATTATGAAATGGTGTGAATTAGAATGGTATACCAAATAAGGTATAATGTTCAACAATAAAGAAAATAAGAAATGAATAAATGCCCTCTTAACATAAGGCGTAAATTAACAATAACAAATATCAATCCTCATCTCTATGGACTCATATAAACACGTACCCAACAATAGATAAATAATTAGAAATAAACACCTCATCGAAAAGTATAAAAGGACCTCAATTTTATTAGATAGTTTGATCATCACTATTTTTATTAAATAAATCTATATAACAGTCTCAACGTATTCCTATCATCTTTACTTTTCTATTTTTACTACCTTTTATATTTTTCACACACCATTTTATATAGAAATACACTAGTAAAAATAAATAAAAAGAAAAAATAGCTATATATTATACAGTTTACTGCATTGATTCATAGAGTATTTTATATTTATAAATATATATAAGCTTGTTTTTTTTTAACTTTTAAAGAATATAGTAAATCTTTCGATAGATAGGGAAAAAATAAAGTAGGGGAACATATGATTTTTTTTTAAAAAAAAGTGCTGCTTTTATATATTATATAGCATCACAACAATATTCATATATGCCTCCAGTTAGGATTTTTTTTATAGTAACTATTATATATATGGGTATATAAACTAATTTGCTTCATTATCTTCTTTAGATGGTTCTTTTTTAATTTTTTTTTTTTTTTTTAGTCCAACAATCACTTCAATTGATTGTCTTGTGATAAGTTATTTTTCTTTATCCTTTACTTTTTAATAATGATGACAGCTTGAATTTATATTACTTATCATTTTTCTAATCATTATCATCATATTTTTTTTTCTTTTGGGTTTGAAATCAGTGAAGTAGAAACATTATGTTTTTTTCTTTAATCACATTGTTAATGCATTTTTTTCCTTTTTTTTATAGATAAGTCTGCGAAGCCATTTATCTTAGCAATGTTGTAGTGTAAGTGTACTTTTTTGTCTTATCTTTATTAACAATTTCCTATATTAAATTACGTTTCTCTTTTCATTGCTGACACACTCATATATTTTATAGATGTGATCAAGATCAATCCACATCAGACATTATTAGCCATAGTTAATTTCTTTCCTTCTACTTATTCTTTTATTCCCCTACATATATTGATCTTTTCATTATGTTGTGTATTCTTATCTTCTAAACCAATTGTATTGTATATTGCCTTCCAAAAAAATATATTGATGTATTAGCAAATGTTTTTTATCAAAAATAAAAAATAAAAATAAAAATAATTTAATCCACACATCTTTTTAATTTGCCCTTTTTTTTGAATATGAAAAAAAAAAGCGATCCAGGACGGTACCATTTGCTATTATTAATAAATTAAGATATATTTCATTACCATATATATTGGACTATATGGATATACATATTGCACATTGTTATATAGTAGACTAGGTCCCCAAATGCAATGTATTAAAAAAAGATGTATGTAGACAATTTTGGAAGATCCCCTGATATATATTGCTTCATTACATTTAAGAATCCTTCTTAGAATCCATCACTTTTTCAAGTAAGGATTCATAAATAAAAGTACAGTGGGAAATGAATATTGTAAGATAATAATATAGGTGGGATAGAAGTAAAACTGAAGGAAAGATAATAACGCGAATGAACATAATAATATTAATAAAGGGTAGCTATACGACTGTCAATGAACGAGGGTATATTGTAGCATCTATAATAATATAATGAGAAACATAAATAATTTAAATTATTAAATAAAGGCTAAAATATATACAAAAGAAAAGTTCTCTTGTATGCCCTCTAACAATAGGCAGCAGGGCAACATTAATTTCAATTTTATCATTGATTAACTACAAACCCATCATGGTGTCTCCTAATAGTAACATACCCTTTCAAGCACTCTAAACCTTATATATATATAATCATCTATGTTTGTTAAATACTATTGGATTATGATGGATACAATCATACCTATGTAGTGTATGAATTTGAGCCGTTACAGCAAAATAGCTACACCAGTTACCTATAATTTTCCTTTATATGTTAGCATCATTTAAATGATCCATATAGGGCACATGTATAAGATAGGACACTATGTTCATATACAAAGGCAAATGAAACGAAATCTTTTCATATGGTATTAATATTATATTGCCATATATGTCACTTTAATGTTGTATCATTGATTCAAAAAATCCTGTGCAACCCCTATTCAATCTCTTTTTCATTTTCTTATCCCAGCAATAAAAAACCCCTCGTATCTTGGTTACACTGGTAGCCAATGGCGCGATGAGTTGTAATGACACCGTAACTACAGCTGTGCTATGGTACTTGAATGGTTGTATGGTTTCCATTTACCAGCAATCGGACGAAGAGGAACAAAAGCGACCTTTGGAAACACTTAATTTACCATACCCCAATCTATCCTATAAAAACATCAACATTTTGGTAAAAAAAAAGAGAGACAGAAAGTTTTTTTATTACATCACAATAGAACGAGAAAACTAATCGAGATTATTAATGACTTTTTTCTCCATAATGAATGTTCAAATAGAAAATCACCCAGCCAGCCGTCAATCGTCTGTCGTATTTAGCAACGCTGAATCTCCAAAACAATCAACTTGGAACACTTCCACCGGAACTTTGGCAATTGACAGGTCTTCAAGAACTAAATATTTCCCGAAATCAAATCACTAATATTCCTCCAGACATTGCCCACCTTGTCAATTTATGTGATTTTTACGCATACAGTAACCAAATCCAGGAACTACCAAGCCAAATGGGTCGTTTGACAGATTTACGAGTCCTCGACTTGACAGCTAACAAATTAAATTATCTTCCAGCTGAACTTTTGCGAATGAAGTTTAATAGGATATGGATCGACAAAAATGATTTATTGAGTTCCAAGGAAGAGGGTGTGCATGATGGTTGGAAGCAGTTACAAGGTCGTCATTTTTCATCATTAGGTGGCATACTGTCATTACGATCCACGTGTATACAGACTATTGGACAAGCGTTATTGGATGATCCGGATCAGAGGAAGTTGCTGCAAGAATCATGTTTGACGCCAGGCATGCTTGAACAATTATCAGTCGATCCAATATCTGCATCTCGTTGTACAGTATGTCAAAATATCATGTTCCACGATGACCTTCGTCTGATTCGTTTTGAATCGTATAAACATTGGAAACAAGTGCCGTTTCTATACCGTGCATGTAGCCAGACATGTTGGAATAAAACAAGATCAAAACAACAGCAGAAAGGGAAAAAATGATCATAGCCCCCACCCCCTTGTTTTCTTTCTTTACCTTACACATATATATACTAAGCAATCTCCCCCTTCCGTCATTTAATAATTTAACTTATGTACATATATACCTCTCCCTCTTCCTTTTTCTTTTATATTATTCTATTTATTTGAAAAAAAAAACAAGTATATAATATTTATAAATTTAAAATGGACGCGTATCGATGAGGAAAATGGATGAGAAAAAAAAAGGGATAATAAGGTATCAATAGGGAGGAGAGGGGAGAATGTGATTGGGGATTGGATTTAACGACAATAAACAAGGACATCCCCTTGACGTCTCCAATCATCATGGAAATGACTATTAAAGAAACGGGCACATTCATGATACCCATCATTTGTCAATAATTGTTCTATCTTCGTATCCTCCATTTCCAACAAATTTTCAAACAAAACAAGATGGGATGGCCATAGTCGATCAGGTTGACCAATCTCTTTTTCCAGAAACGAAATCGGATCTGCATAAAATCGATCCGCCTCATCCACATAATCTTTTTCGTCATGTAAAGGGGGTTCACATGTAAGGAACCACATATTCATTTTGGGTTGATGAACGATCGATTGCCAGGGCGTTGAATGACATGGCATTAATACGCCAACAGACATGGAAGGATGAGCATTTTCTCGAATCCATAACATGACATCGGTCACACCACGTTGATGCCAAAGTGATAAATAGAGTGCCATAGGTACCTGTGTTAGGAACAAGCAAATGGCCGTTAGTTTACGCCATTTTTTAGGAATACTAGATAAGCCAATGGCAGCAAAGATTAACATGAGAGGAACGACAGGGAATATAAATCGAAATTCTTTGTGGGATAAAAGGCTGTATACACAGAGAACCCATACAACAAGATGTCCTAAATATCGTGCATCACTGGCTTTTGAAGGTGTACAGCGATAGCCATAAATTGCAAGTGGAAGCATTGTTGTTAAAATTACAGGTACACCTTGAGAGAAATACCAATGCCATGGATGAACACCATAAATCAATGAGATAGATTGTAAAACATTGATTTTAAAAAAGTTGATAGGAGTCAAAACGAGATTTTCTACATTAAATTCTCCAGCATAAATAAAAGTATCCAGAGCAATATCAGCTGCAAGAATAATCGAGCTATGAAATAGTGTATATGTTAATTTGAATATTCTTTTTTAGTATTTTGCAAATCAAATACATATATGACTTACACAATAATAGCAGCATTTAACAATACTGTAAATCGATGACTGGATGATTGAATCACAAGTCGAAGACCAGCAAATAACCAAATCAATGCATTTGTTGGACGCATCACACATGCAAGGGATGCCCATAAAAGTGAAATGCGATAGTTCCTAATATTACAATGCAAACCAATTTTTTTAATAAATTTCTTATTTAACTTAAAATTAATAGAGAGACATACTTTATCCAGTTGCTATCAGAGTTCTTTGTTGCAGGAGATGGCCAGTAATTCAGAGCAATCACAGTAAAGGTGGTTTCAATAGCATTTGATAAGGTGCGTGCAGCCATAAAGAAATTATACCAGGAACATAGTGTAATAAATAACTATATTATATAAATCATCAGTTCAATTATTGACCTCCATAAAACATTATCCATTGTCCGATACAAGTAAAAAAAAAGTAAACATACAATATAAGGCGCAATGGCATTGCCTACTACGCGTTTTCCTAATGAATAGGTTGCATAATCTGTTAATGCTGCTGTACCAGCTTGAAATAATTTAGGTGCTAAGATCTAGTCGTATTGATCATCATTAGTAACAATGTAATTGTTGATAGCCAGACTAAAAGGAATTAGATGTAACCTACCAACAAACGTGTTTGATCCAGTTGTAACCAAGCAATTAGTTTATAGATCATAGCAAACATTATTGGATGAGCATAACTACGAATTTTAGCGGTCCATTCCCAAGTGAGATACCCGTATGTGCATAATGGTGGTTAAGGATGTACTTAAAAAAATGTAATAACTCCTCTCTCAAACACATTTTTTCATCCACATTCTATTGAAAAAGATGGATCATCATCTTCTCAAATCATGTATATAAAAAAAGGATATCCAAACACCATGTTATGTGCAATTTCTTGTGATTGCCAATATTCATCAGGGTTATCAAAAGTACGTGTAAAATAAGCGTTGAGTAAACGAAAGACAAGACATAACGAAAACACGAAAAGTCGTGAACCTGTCGTTGATCGTTGATCGCCCTTTGTGGCAGCGGCAATTGGTTTAGTTATTTCTGGAATGGTATCAATGTCATTGTCATTGTTTTGTTTGCTGGAACTGGGGATATTACGCTTTTGTAATTTATGTTGATCTGTTGTCATGAAGCAAGGTCCAGATGAGAAAAAGAAAGAAGAAAGGTTTTAGGCAGAAATAAAAAAAATGACGGTAATAAATGTCCTGCATACACGTGTCTCAGATAAATTTTACCCCAATAAAAGGTTTTATGTGTATAAGTTGGCCTTTTTTATTAAAAAGTTGGAAGCCAACTTTCCAACTTTCAAGACTAAATATTTAATCCTCTTATACTTCTTGTATAAACTCCACAAAATGAAGTTGATACCTAATCACCACCACTATTACTATTAGCAGAAATCAATATTTCCTATCTTTGTACAGAGAAAAAAAATATTAAAAAGTTTATATTATCCATTTTTCCCATGATAGCTGGATATCATCTTGTACCTTTAGAATTGAATCGCTTTTGTTGTATCATGATAATATATACCAAGGACTGGATAATATAGAGGCTCTTATTACAAAAAATAGGTAGCAATAAAAATACAGGCTAAGAAGTTACATGCTTAACAGATAATCTATTTTTTGAGGTTGGCAAAAATCGAGTATCAAACTAATACTTTCAAAGATATTATTATCTGCCCACTTTTATATTGTAATAAAAGGCATGTTTCCATATAAATATCTATGTCTAATTATGTATAAAAGAAAAAGATATCGATAACTGCTTAAATTTATTAATCCATGAATCTTACTATTATTTGGCACAAAGATATAAATAAGAAGATATAAATATAGTGAAAATGGTGTGGTGAAAGTTAGAAAGTTGGGAGCCGACTTTCTAATAAAAATGTTTTCAAGCCCTTCCAACTTGTACACCATAACAAAAATCTATCTGTCTAATCATTTTATTGCACAGACAAAAATAAATGTCTCTTCCTCCTTCTTCTTCTTGGTATAGTACTCGTCAGATCATTTTAATACTCGGACGCATGTTTGTTATGTGTTTATATAAGATATTAAGTGTTGGCCAATAATCGAAATAAAATTATGTAACTTATCATCATTTTATACTTCCAAAAATTCTTATTCAACACACATCGTTAGGAACTATTATTAGTGTGTTGACACTCTTCGTGTCTTTAATCAATATTAAGTAATATAAAGCCCAGTCTTTTCAAGTTATGACCGATTATCTTTAGCCACAAATACGTATTTTTATTTGGCGTTCTGGAACTGGCCAATGATCCGCGTTATTGGGATTTTTGATAAATATTCAATTTCTCTTGATTTGATGAAAAGGTTTAATGACCCGTTCTGCAACCTAAACCAAAGAGTTGTTTCGTTATTTATCAATGTTGTTAAATTATGCTTAACAAGTTTCAAAAACTTGGCTGCCTAGACTATATATTTTAAGCATCTCATTATTTAACAGCAACTCATAATTCAATATAGTAAATATCAATTACTTTTGGATTCGCATCGTTAGATTAGGGAGTGCATACAATGTTTATATAACCTGTACTTCCAAGTAGCTCTTTTTTGTTTTGCGAACGGAAACAAATAGAAAGTATGCAGGAATGTTTTCCAATGCTTGTTATGAAGGATGTTTAGTCCCCGACCATTTTGCTATTTTGCTGTTGCCACAGTTTCTATATTTTTGACCCCTTTGCTCTGCTCTTTTTTGTTTCACTTTTTTGATCCAAATCTACTTTTTCAACGTCATGATCAAATCTAGCATTGTAGTACCGTCTCAAACAACAAACTCGTCAGCACGAAAACGATCTATAGATCAAGACAATACCAGCAAACCTTCTAATGATGATGCTACCACAAGTTCTGAAGCAGGAACACAGGAGGTTCGACATCTATGTTTTTTTATATACATATATACATATATAAATAGATAGAAACATTCCTGTCTTCTTTTAAAAGAAAGGATTGCCTAGGTAACATTACTTTATTTCTGGGGATCTAATCTTATTCTTTTTTTATAAAATAATATAGTGTAAAAAGCCACGATTAGCCATGAATGCCGATAGTAAACGACGTGGCCAACGTATGTTTGGTGTATTATTAGGCACTTTGAATAAATTCAAGGATGATACCAAACACAAAACTGATGCTGTAAGTTTTTTTTTATTGATACATGTATCAAAGAATTGGGTTTTTGTTCATCAATAGGATTTGGATAGTTTAAATTGATACCTTGTTTGTGTGTTTTTTTGTAGGAAAAAAAACGAGAAGAAATTGATTCAAAATTACATGAAAAACTTGTCAACGAAAAGAAAGAATTAGAAGAAACAATGCAAGCGGATAAAGAACGGCGAGATCGAGAAGCAACACTATTGAAAAAACGAGAAGAACGTGTGGTGGAAGAAAAACGCGTATGTATATCTTTGTTGTTGGCATGGTCATGCATTGGATTGGATCAACGTATGAACTCAACACTTTTATATTTAAATATAGGAAGCAACATATATACAACAAAAAGAATCCCTGGCAAATTATATAAAAACCAAAACAGAACCCCGATTATTATATCGTCCAAAGAATTTAACAGATGAACATGAAAAAGAAATCGAGGAACAAAAAGCATTAGCAAGGAAAGAACGTGAAGAGTATGAATCTCGTAAAGAACAACAACGTGTCAAAGACGAAGAAGAATCCATAAAACATGAGGAGCAGGAAGAACACGATGAAAATGATTCAAAACAAGAAGATGGGAAACCAAAAGAAGAAGAAGAAGAAAAAGAAGAAAAGGAGCTGAGTCCACATCTGGAATCACCTGCTCCAGAAGATGCAGTGGTAGCTGATCGAGATGATGAGTAACTTTTTTTATTAATTAGTTGCTGCTTTTCTTTTTTACATGATGAAATACCAAATCCCCCTTTCCAAAAAAAAATAATATTGTTTAAAAAAAATGAATAAGAAATGACATAGTATACATCATTATTCATGATGCTTCGCTATATTACAAAAACTAAAATAGATTTTTTTGTCATAATTATATCTAAGATGATCTTTCTTTTTTTTTTTGTATGTAGTTTATTGGTCACTTTTTTTTTATTATAAACTCGAAATGTACAAAAAAGAAATAGAAAGAAGAAAAAATAACGAAAAAAAACAAAATAATTGTGTAAAGAAAAAAAGAGGGATTTGTCTTGGTGAAATTAATTATAATAGAAGAAAAAAAGTTATTTTCACATACACAAAAAAATGCGATTTGACAGAGAAAAAGAATTACTTTTTGTTGTTGTTGCTGTTCTTTTTACTTATACAGGTCGAAATAATATTAATAAGAATAAAAAAGAGATCGACATGCATCTTATATATGAGCGTGTGTGTGATTGTGAGTGTTGATTTAGATGAATCCATAATTTTTTTTTGGTTGGCTGTGCAAGTATGTTGGATTTGATTTGTGAGTGAGTGAGTGAATGAGTGATTTGATTTTTTTTGTTATAAAGTTGCAGTTGGTTGTTGTTGTTTGTATATGAGGGTATACGTTAAAAAAAGTAATATATGTTTACTGATCATCTCCATTCATTGTTGATTGATTATTATTATCGTTATCAATATGATCATCATCATCGTTATTATCGTTATTACTGTTATTGTTGCTATTGGTGCTATGTGTACTCTCGTCGTCGTCATCGTCATTGTTAATATGATGATTTTCATTACCATCCAGGGCGAGCAATTCATCTAATAGCTTCTTATGACCAGCGCCCTGAGGGTTATTAAGTAAGGGACGAATTTGATCACTCAAATGATCCCGCTCCTCTGTCGAAATAAATGAGCTGGAAAGGATCTTTTGAATCAATGACACACCACGTACTTGATCCGCAAGAATCTCTTCCAATGTCTTTTCATCCGTCAATCCTGCCAAAATGGCTTCGCGTGCTTGAATATCATGATTTTGATTGAATAACTTGAGAAGCATTTGAGATCCCAATTTATGTGTGGCAATTTGAACCAATTGTGGTACAAGACGATTGGCAAGCATACTATAACGATTTTCCAAATTGGATGAATCAATCAGCCATGATAACAAAAGAGCACCATTGGCATTCATGGCAAGGGACATTGCATTTTGAACCAATGAAGCAGCAACAAATTTCTAAAGTGATTAAAAAAAAGATAAGTAAAAAAAAAAAAAAAAAAAAAAAAAAAAAACCATAGGCAAAAGTTTTCATTTAAGGTTTAAAGTACCTGTTGGCTAAGAGTGACGTGTTGGTTTTCCAATGTGCCACGCATGGCTCGAGCACCAAAACGGCCTTGTGCCACGTTGAGCAATTTCTCTACCATGGCATCAAAAATAAATTGATTATTGCCATCACCAAGTCGTAAACAACATTGTACAGCATAATTGCCAAATTGATCGAGAAGAAGTGGTGGAACATAGGGTTTAAGATGCAAACAAACGAGACGGACCTATATATATTTACATTACACACGCACACACATAAAAAAAGGTGGGGTATATTCCATTTTTAGTTTTCATCCGTTCTCTCCAAATTATTAAATTTTTTCTTATCTTCTCAAATAGACATACCTGATCAGGTGATTTAATTGTATCAATAATCTTTTGAGCAGCCCAAGTACCATTCTTATGAATACCAATAGCGGCTAAATGAGGTGCAATGTGCTCCAGCATTGCTGTCTTTGTCTCTTCAGTACATTTTTCAAATAAGCGTTGAACAACCGTGTTTCCAATGTAATCTATAGGATAAACCACATGGATGGTGAGTCTTTTACGCTTATTTTCCTCCCCAATTGAGATCCAACACCCCATTTGCCTTTCTTTTTTTTAAATGTAAAATGCCTCCATCCATTGGTAATATATATATTGAGTCACTTACCACTGCTAAGTTCAGCAATCTCATCTAAACAATCATATGCAATAGCTTCTACTTCTTTAGCTCCATGAGTTGCATTATCAAGTTTCTTTCTAATTTCGCGTAATCGGCTTGCATCGAATTTGCGATTGGCTCCCAATTCAGGTACAGGCGGAATAGAATCGAAATAATTCGAGGGTGCTTCTAGTCCTAAATAGATAATAAATTTTCGTTTAATATTTTACTATACTCAAGAAAATCTATCTCCTTTTTCTTATCTCCTTTATCATCATCATCATTACTACTTTTCATAAATAATAATAATAATAATAATAATAATAATAATAATAATAATAATAATAATATAAAGTTTACCTTTGACAAGATGAATAGAAGATTCATCAGAACCCAAATGTTTCATCACTTCCCAAAGATCTGCAAGCCATGAATCTTCATCACTGACTGTCGCACGGTCATTACTGGTCTGTAATTTGGTACCACCAGCGTTGTTTGCAACACCATCAGCTGAATTAGATTTGGCAGGTGGGACCTTGGCAAAACCAACCCGGACACCAGTAAAACCTTGTACACCGATTTCATTTTGCAATAAAGCATCGCGTGCCTTGGCAGCGCTATCCACTAATTCAAAGTTGACAAAACCACAGTTCTTATGAGAAAGCACACGTACGGATTCAATGATACCAAAGGATTGAAAGATATGAAGTAAAGTGGAAGGTGCCGTTCCCGGAGGTATATTACCCAGCCCTAAAAAGGCAAATCGTACAAATTAATAAACCCTTTTTTTTATAGATATATATTTGATTCTAATAACCCCCCCCAAAAAAACACTTTCCCCCCTTCCGCTCTCTCTCCCTCTTTTTTTTTGTAATATATAAGAATATATATATATATATAATCATCATTCATCATCATCCAAACTTACAAAGAGCACGTGTAGGTTGATGGGTTGTATTATCCGGCACAGCCGCATCAGCTCTTCCAAAGCCAATGCGTACAATACAATTACCAACTCGACCCCCAAGTCTTCCAAGGACTTCTTCTTTAGCTCGAATAGCATCTTCCACATGGAAAAAGTTGACAAAAGCACATTCTTTTTCCAAAAGCAATCGAACACTTTCAATATGACCAAACGATGAAAACAAATGGGTCAAATTATCGACGCTCACAGTAGCATCTATATTACCAATCCAAAGAGATCGGGTTGCAGCTTGAGTAGGAGTACTTGTAGAAGGTGTCATTTGAACTTGATGATTACGGAAAGTAGGTGTGGATTGACTGAAATGCAAGTAAGGCTAAAATAATAATAATAATAATAGCGATAATTTAGTTTTCAACATTGCATATATTTATAAATAATAATATTAGTAAATAAATAAAAATATCCCCCCCAAAGAACGCACTTCATTTTTTCCCCCATTTTATAAATAACAATCATCAACATCCATCATTAAAAAAATTTATACCTCCGCAGGACCATTGCCATTGACAAATGCACTTGAATCTTGATGATGATCACCCGTCGATGTTAATGTATCAGGATATGTTTGTTTTTGCAACATATTGGCCAATAATTCAGAATCACCCAAAGACAAAGCATTTTCCGCTTGTTGTTGTTGAGGCGTTTTAAGAGAATCACCATAAGGGAAATCACTCGATTCATCCGTCAATGTTTCTAAAGGTGCACGTTGCATTTGCCATAAAGAAGATGGTACAGGAGGTGGATTAGCGGATCGTCCATAATCCATACGACCCATACTAGATGCTCGAGGTCTATTTTGTTGTACTGTCAAATTTTCCAATGGGTTGGCAAATGTACGAGAAATAGTACTAGCGCGTGTTCGAGTAGCTGCTGCCACATGGATCGAAGGAGATGACGTGGCCGATGAAGCGGTCGCTGTAGCCGTCACTGAAGGTTCTTGATATCGAACAGCAGCATTGACAGAATAAGAACGACTTCGACTGCCTGATAATAAAGATCGTTGAGCTGGTACATGAAGATCCGATGCTTGCGATTGTTCCTGTTGATGATATAAACCATTGGTAGTAGCTGTTGAAGTAGCCACTCCATTTCCATTTTCACTACCCATGGTTCTATCATCTTCTAAACCCAAAGATCGAAGAGTACGTGCAATACTGAAATCGCTGTCACCACGCAACAATTGTTCTGTGGAAGGGGAAGGTAAGGAGGAATGACTTTGTTGTTGTCCTTGTTGATGATGATGATGATTTCCATTTCCATTTTCTCTGTCCATTGACGACCAGGATGAACCAAAAACAGAGTTATCAAAGGATAAATTCATAGGAGGGGGTACTGGTAGATTCAAAGAGCCAGAACGATGGCGTGTATCCACGGCAGCCGCGGCAGCTGCAACAGCGGGTGATGGACGTAAAAGCGGAGATCGATGAGCTCGTTCTTCGGGCATGTGGACCAACGATGGCATCGTTCCTGCACGCGCACGTCGCATCGGCAAAGGAGGTCGACTATTATCCATAGACGATGTTGTTGGAATATCCGTATGATGATAAGCAGCGGTAGAGGTCGTGGTAGCCTTTGTATGTGCATTTCGTAAGAAACTAAGTGAACTTGGAAGTGCTGGGTCTAGAACCTGGTCCAAGTAACTCATGCCTGGTTGTGACATTGAAACGTTGCCTTCATTTTCTTCTAGTACTACATCCAAATCTCTAATAAAAAAAATACCAATATATATACATATACATATTAGGATATACAATAGAGATGAAAAAGATTCAAAGTGTTTTTTTTTCTAAAGTCAAAGATGGGAGATGACTCTTCAAAAAAAAGAGAGAAAAAAAAAACTTGCCTTGATGTGGCGTATGATTGCCGCATAGAATTAGCTTCTTTCATCAGTAGTTATTTGTATGTAGTAGTATTATTATGAGAGCAACGTCAGTATATTAATAATAATAATGATAATAAAACAAGAACCGTTATATGAAAGTTGTTATTGTTATTATTTTCGTAGTCAATTAAATAATAATAATAAAAAAAAATAAGAATTATTCGTCGTGTATAAGAGACGAAGTTTAGAATAGGAAAAAGAAGGTCGTAATAAAAATATTAGGAGTTGGAGTGTTAAAGTGAGTGCAGTTGTTTAGAAAGTGTTAAAAAAAAGGAACGGGGGGAAAAGTAACCATAAAAAAAAAGGGGACGACAGGCAAAAAACAACCCCCTTTTTTTCCACTCTTCTCTCTTCGCGGACGATCAAAGTGTTGGTATCAGCTGATAGCATCCAATTATGAATATATATATATATATATATATAACTCACTTATTATTATATGCATCTATACTTTCTTATTACTCCTCTTCCCTAATAATGTTATTATTATTATTATGAATATAACCTATTTCTTTCTCCCCCTCGTTTATTTATTTATTTATAATATATAATATATAATATATAATATATAATATATATAATAATAAATAGCATATATTATAATTATCATTATTATTACATACTATATATCAAATACACCATCTTTTGTATTTAGGGATAATCATCATCATACAAGAAAATTAACTCTTATTAAACTGTCAATGCTTTTTTTCCCCCGAGAAAAAATATCTTCCCCCTTAATAATATAGAATAAATTATCATGGGTAATAAGTTGTTATAGTGATAAATTAAGCAACAAAAAAAAGCGTTGTTATAGTTATTGTTGTTACTATATATGTTTTATTTTACATGGTTTTTTTTTGGGTTGAAATTGTATACATACAAATCATTATCTATTGAAATTAATACTGATAGAAACCACGTCCAGTCTTCTTGCCGTACCAGCCAGCATCAACATACTTTTGCAAAAGAACGCTTGGACGATACTTGGAATCACCAGTGTTATCATGAAGTACCTTTTGAATAGCCAAACAAGTGTCAAGGCCAATAAAATCAGCCAAAGTCAAGGGACCCATAGGCATATTGGTACCCAACTTCATAGTGGTGTCAATATCTTTTGCACTTGCAACACCCTATTGAAAAAATCAAATATAGATCAAACAATTAGTATTATATATATATAACACCTCCTCCTCCTTTTTTCATCTATATCCTCCCCGTTTTATTATTCAACTCCTTATTATTATCATAATAACTTACACTTTCCAAAAGCATCACTGCCTCATTAATGTATGGCATCAACAAACGGTTAGCAACAAAGCCAGGAATATCTTGAGCAACAGTGGTAGTCTTGCCCATAGATTCAGCTAAAGCAAGAGTATCTTGGAGAACATTATCAGAAGTAGCAAGACCTGGAATGACTTCGACTAATTTCATGACAGGCACAGGGTTCATGAAATGCATACCAATCACCTATTCAATTATTATTATTATTATTAGTTTTTTCTCTTTCTTTTTTATTTTATTTTACTACTGAAATGAAGTTTCATGTGTCACCACGCATCATCTGATATATTCCTTTTATCCTTCCCCTCTTCTCTCTCTCCTTACTTGTTCAGCCTTCTTAGTAGCAGCAGCAATCTTTGTAATACTAATGCTGCTAGTGTTAGTAGCAAGAATAGCATCCGATTTACAAATAGCATCCAAATCACGGAAGATAGCTGTCTTGATGTTCAAGTTTTCAGAAGCAGCTTCAATGACGATATCCACATCAGACAAGGTGGACAATGAGTTGGTAGCAGAAACAAGTTCTCGAGTACCCTTAGCATGTTCGGCAGTAATCTTTTCCTTTGCCACATCCTTTTCGAGGAGACGATCTAAAAAAAAACCATAAAATCCCAATTATTTTTTTAGTAAGCATTCTCTCTCCTCCTTCTTTATCTTTATATATATTTTTTCTCGTATTACATAATATAAAAAACCTTACCCATAAATTTAAGACCCTTGTCAGTTTGTTCCTTGCTAATATCCATCAAAACAACAGGTAAACGCGAAACGTTGGCAGCAACATAAGCAATACCCAAACCCATTTGACCAGAGCCAATGACACCAACGCGCTTAATGTGATCAATGTTTCTCTATTAGAATTGAAAAAAATGAAAAAGTAGGAAAATGTCATTTATTAATGGTAACGCTTTTCTGGTGTATTTTGTTGGTAATGACAGGTAAATAGAAACTTACAGCTGGAGTGCTCATAAAGCGCTTGGAAGCCTAAAAAAATGAGTTGATATGAGTATATCAGAAAGTGGTTATGAATCTCAATGATATCATTCTATTACCTGAGCAGTATGAGCTGACAAGTTGGCATGCGAACGGATGGCGGTACGGAACATTGTTAAACAGAGGAAGGTGTATAGAAAGAAAAGAAGAAAAAGGCTGTATATGGTCTTAAAAAAAGCGAATAAAAGCTGTAACACTCGTGGGAAAACTGTGGGGTATGAAAGCACGGCAATGAATCGGAGCATGCTGTGTTTTTCTTTTGTAATCATGTTCTTTAGTGTCTACAAGCATTTTAAATGGTGCTGAGCTTTGATTTTTCATTATTAGTATATGAAGGAGGGTAGAGCTTATTATATATATCAGATTGACGTATACTACTAGTACTGATCAAATCGAAGTTAGTATAATTATACAGAAATGTTGTCAGGTGGCATATTATGTCTTTTATGAAAGTCTTATCATTTTGGCATATACAAAAAAAAGCCATTTCATTGCTGTCACGAATAGTAGGAGCAACAAAATGATACATTAGGGATTTGCCTGGGCTTGTTTTTATATCAGAAGTTTCATTCATTACATGCCCTCGTCGTTATCAAGATAATCGTAACTACAGCAATCATACGCGATATAATCCTTTATTATTTTATCATTGTTATAAGTATTTACAATATTTAAATCAATTATTATCACAGAAAAAAAGACTCACCTAATTTTATTCAGTTATTGCCAAATCATAAAAATCATTCAAGTGCTACTATAAAAAAACACGTAGAACTGTATTATATTAAAGAAAGCCTGTACAGTCATAAGAAATTATATTTAACGGAGAAAATAGTGTCATAACCAATGAAACAGTTTTACAGGGCAAACACCACGTAAATGATATTGATCTAGCGTTTTCTATTTTCCATTCTTTCCTCCATTCTGTATCCAAGCATCATGAACAGCTGACGTTCACGATAACAAAAAAAAGGTATCGTATTATAGACTGATATTTGCTTTTAAAAATTTCAAAGTGAAGAAATGTCGTATTATTAGTGGTTGTAGAGGGAATATCGCAAAAGTATATCCCACTGCCTCTATATCAGAATTATTATTTTAAAGAAAAAAAAAACACTTGGCTAACTGATTAGTTCATTGTACTTTTTCATCAATATCCTGAAAGGTGTCTTTTTAAAAAAGTATCTAGTGACAATACTATTTTGACAGCTCATAAAGTTTACTCAAAAAGAAAGTTCAATTATCTATAAATTGTATGTATTTTATTTACAAACTTTATTATAAAGTTATAGTTTGCTTAATGATAGGTATCCAAGAACTTTATGTTTACCTGGTAGTAATAAGCATTTTTTTTTACTCCACAAATTCAGAGAGACAGCAGTATACCTTTATTATCTTTGTAAAAATATCCAATTGGACATTTTTCTCGTAAAATGTAAACATGTATTATATGATTATATAATATGAGGTTATTCAATTAGACAGTGGAAGTAAAGTTGATAGCCATATAGCTAATATCTTTTTATTATTATTTAGAAGGAACACAACATATGATGTAATTTTTCATAAAATACCCCTTTGTTCTCAAATTCCTTTTCAGTTTTTCCCATACACTAAACGTAATATGATGTAGTTTTAATAGCAACTGCGGTATGCTTCTAGCTACTTGTGGAAAAGACATAAAATTTCAAGTCATAAAAAAAAAATAGAATAATTTGTGAAAGACTCAGAATAATCAAGGGGGTGGGGATCACAATAAGATCTTCATACTTTGATAAAAAACGAAAGTTTTTCTGTAAAGTAAATCATCCTATGATAAGTATAGAATGATGAGATGTGCGATCTATGTTTTTCTTTTTTGCATAAATTATACAAAGGCAGTAAAAGTTGGTGGTGACAATCTTTTTTCCGAACAATAACAAAAACTGGTATGCGATCAGTTTATCTATTTAGACCAACATAAAATAGTCCTTGCATTTTCAATCATCTTGAACGTTCTATTTCTTCCCAATAAAACGACAAATCCGCAGCATGGTTTAAAAATTTACTTGAATATATGAATTACTGGGGAACTCGCCCACACTCACTATTTATCAATGACTAGAGAAACACAGCACAGTACACGCATTAAAGTGTCTTTTTTCTAGGAGACTTTTAATTTTTTTTATCCTCAGTATTCAAGTAATAAAAGGGGGCGTGGAAGATAATACTGGAATGAAACGGAGGCTTTTTATTTTTTGATGATATATATAAAAAGAGGGTGAATTTACATGGGCAAGAACAAAAAGAATAGCTCAATCTCTTCCTATTTTCCAAGTCATTATTTAATTATTGTTAAACAATGTTGACGAAATCTATTACAGCCATAATCTTCTGTGCTTTATTAGTTTATGCTCGGCTACCAGATGAGAAACCTGGACTTGACAAGGTCCGTATAAACACTTGTATATGTACTAGCGCTGTCGACCCCAAAGCTACTGGCCAATGTTGTAATCAAGCGCATGGTGTCATTGGTGATCCCATCTCTGGCAAATGTAACTTCCAAGACAAATCAAACTGGAGTGTCTTCTCAAAATGCTGTACCGAATGGATGGGATCAAGTTCCTGTGAAACCCAAAATATCGGATAAATTCAAGGTCAAAAGCATTACAGTGACTACCATGAAAGTGGTGATTATTACCAAAAGCATGAACATGAACACAAATACTGGAAATAAACCATTACTTTTTTATATGATATTTATTATTAGATTTGTTAGTTGACCTTTTGTTTTAACTTAAAATATTAAATATTTGTTCTAATAAATGAACTATTGTCTTCAAGATTTTATTTAACTTTATGTAATTGTCTACTTAATGTCAATGATAATGTTCCTGATTTATGGAAATCCAGTTTTTATTGCACCAGGAAAAAAAAATACTGTGTATTATATAACCATAAGGTATGGCGCATATGGGCTGTTTTGGTATTATAATTGACATAAAAAGAGGACAACAATACAGTAGTAAAAGCATCATTCAGATTCGGTACCTACTGCATCTTGCGAATGATGATGTTTTATTCTTTTCACTTTTCTATTTTATTAGCAGATCGGCTATATACATCAAATGGATCAATCATTAATATAGCAGGAGTAAATTTAATTATAACTGGCCACATTAAAACAGTTAGTACACTTTAAAACAAATATTCATTGCCTCAACTCCTAAAAATGCATAATATTTGGTACAATGAAAGAAAAGACAGGGGCTCTAAAACGAGCATACAAACTACTTTTTCTTTCTTCTAGAATATATCCTAGGAGACAATAAATATGGAGGTTTCATTAATATGTAATCTGTGCATCATTCGTATATTTCCACACAAAATAGTTCTAAAGATTAAGGCTTCTCTCGGTCACACTACTTTTTTTAATAGTGCCAAACCTCTTCTCACCTCATCAACTGCCAGTCAGGTTAAGTACTCAGATTCAGTAATGAAATATGCATTAGCGTAGTAATAGATAATTACATTTGACCTAGCAAAAAAAAAAAAACACAATTCTGTCTTTTATGTATATTGATGGTGATCCTGAATCTCTTCCTACTTCATCCACTACTGATTAAATCATGTAAGTTTATATGTTCAATAAAAAAATAAGTATGAGGGTGATAATAGATCATTATTTTTCGGTAATTAAGTAACAATATGTTTCTTGCAAAAATATGATTGATGGTGAGTCTGAGTCAAGCGTTGCTTCATCTTTATCTCATAGTATCAAAAAAAACATATTTGACCCAATGGAATAAAGTATTGTTTTTCTTCCCCATTATCTATCAAGATATTACGATTAACTTCACTCTCCAGTGAGGTGCATAGGTTATGTAATAATGTTTAACGTTACATGAAAGAGGGTGGGCTTCTTATTTTTGATTATAGTAGAATGTTATGTGTTATTTTTAAAAAATGTATTGTAAAAGTTTGGTCATGATTAATTGTACATTTTTGTTGTGCTGTACTAAGAGTAATGATTTTATATATATACAGTAAAGAAAAACTGTGGTGAAGTATTTATTAAATGACACTATTATATTACTGCTCTCTTTTTCCCTTTTTTTTTCTTTCATTCTTTCCTACTTTCTTTCTTTTTTCTTAAAAACATAGACGGCCGTGTGCTGAACAAAACAAATCGCAAAATAAAGAGGATATCACAACCAAAAGTATGTAATTAATCATTTATTATGTTCTAAATATACAAAAAAAAAAAAAAATAGGCTACTACCAGAAACGTTTTGTTCTTCTGTACCATATATACACGTGTGTTTATGTGTTTTTAACGAATGATACCTATATAATGCAAATAACAAAACGTAATAATTCTTCTTACTGTTACTTTATTACAGAGAAAAAATTTGAAACGGATCACACCAGATCATCTAATACAAATTCGTTTTTTGAAGAATATCACACATAAAGCACCATCTTGGAAGGATGTACATTATCTCATGGACTTTCCGGAAGATGATGAAAAACGACATTACACAAGTTACAAAAAACACCAACCCAAATAATTTCTTAAAAAAAAAGGTTCTGAAAATGTGGACAGAATTAAAAAGGTAAAGCCATTGCTTTTCTATAAAAATCAGAGTCAAACTTTATACGTGTATAGGTTATTCATTATGTTTACTTTTCTTAACCTTGAATCATCCTTTAAGACTTTGATCGAAAATCACAGGAAAAACGCCTTTCAGATCCAACTATTGTAAAAGCAAAAAAAAGAAAAGTAAAGTTGTAAACAGAAAAACAAATTGATACACTTATATCAATGTTGTACACGGATGTCAATAATCATAATGAAGGAAACAATGGTTATACATGGGTTGAAATCAAAGCAGCGAGCAATGGGTAAAACGTGTGGTGCTTGTGATCAGAAGCTACGCCGCCTTGAAATGGAATCGGATTCCTAACGGCCAAAGTATTTGCCGTCCTTGCAGTAAAATCATCCCAATTGGAAGTTTCCAAAGGATAAAAAAGAATAAAAATGTTCAAAGTTCAACAATGAACTGTTTAATGTATCTAACACCTCAATAAAAGAAAATCATAAAGTAAGTGAAAGCCATTTATATTAATACAGTTAAGTTATTTTCATAGGTTAATACATTTGACATATAATTGCAGGAAATGGTAACTTATTTTTTCGTTTTTAAATGAATATCTCCTCCATAATATTGCAAATTTTTACATATTTTTTTAATAGTTACCAGCCGGAACCATATGCGTCTCCTTCCTTCCCACAACCTTCAACGCAACATCAACAATCTACTATACCTCCATCTTCATCCACTCCTTCTACTGGGCTTCAAGCCAAACAAAAGCGGAAGACATCCCAACAAGCATTTCCGGTTTCGACTCAAGCTTGCAACCAGAGCGATAATTGATAAATAGTGGATAATGAATAAAATAAATGATTTCTATATAATAAAACAAAGTAATATTTATTAGACTTAAAAGAAACGTTATTGAATGTTTGGGTACACCAATTACCAAAAAAAGATAACTCATTGCGCTGGTCTTAAAAGTTATGTTCTGGATGTTCTGGTTCTTTTCCATGGTGTGTATGGCTGTCATATCATTTTAAAAGAAAAATATATAAGAAATGTAGTGTAGAACCATTTGAACTTATCTTTCTAAAATCACTTAATCTTCAAAACATCTAGTATTCTTTATGATTGACGTGGGTGAATATCGGTAAAAAGGCTGGTTTGAAGTGCTAATATTAAAAGGGAGAAGGGTATAGTAATAAAAGGTAGGTATCAAGGAGAAATTTAAATCTGATCATTATTAATAAGGCATCAAGGAAGTACTTTTTTTTAATGTATTCGTATACAGGGCATATAGCCAATGAAATATGGATCGATACTATTTTATTATTTTAAAAGAGGATAAAGGATCCAACAGAGTGGAAGAGAAAAAAAAAATACATGGCACGTCTATTATTGTTAATAAAGTTTCCTCCATGACAAAAAATCAAACATCAGATCAATTTTATAAAAAGAGAAGTAGATTAGCATGGTCCGTGCATTCGGAAGCCTTCCGGAAAATGGGTACGGTCAAAAACAATGGGTTTATAATGATGTTTATGATAATGAAGAAAAATAGTGTAGTTTATTAAAAACTATAAATGCGAATCAACTAACTTAGCATTTTATTGCCTACTACTACATATTTTCATTATTGCGACCTCCATAAAATACATGAAACTATAAAAGATTTTATTGTACAATTCCATGATATGCTGAGAATATTAAAAAAAAGGCACTATATAATCAAAAGATAAAAACATTGTGTTTGTGAAAGAAAGGTGATGTATACAATCGTGTATTTCTACAACGCTATATTACTGTAAAAAAACCTATTGTCCTCCATTAGTATGATTGTGGAATGAACAATGACTTTTCAAATACTACATACTAGCCCTGATAATGAATCGGCGCTACGGAGATATATGTCTTAATGCAGATCCTTAGTTTGTGACCAGGTGAAACAAAAATTAAGCTTGGGTACGGAGTGAACCAGGTACCACTTTTAACTCGTATAAAAATTTCCATGGCGAAGAACGTCTTTTTTTTTGACATTCACTCCATTTACTTTTTTTTTTTTTTTTCCCTCCATATGACTTATACACGCTTACTAGTATATAGAAAGTAGGAGAAAGAAAAATAACGATTGCGCCATAAGCAAGTCGCTTAATCGGGAAATAAAAGTATAAAAAGACACGCTGTTTTCCTTTCGCTCTTTTTTTTTTTTTCATCAGGTTACACGCTCATCATGTAACCAGGTTGGAAGAAATTTTTCCAGATTGATTATTACTAGGGTTGCTTTGGGATGTTCCCAGATGATGAAAGCATAGCGTAGGCCAACATAATCCCAGGTTCATCATTCCACGATTGTACAACTGGAGGGGTTGACAGTCGTGGGTGCGCCTTGGCATCATCATCTTACACTTGTGAAAAAGTATGGCGTCACTGCTTTTTCATAAGTGTAAGGTGATGATGCCCTGGCAAGTCTGGGCATGTGTGTTTGGTTGAGGCACGAGGAGGCGATGAGTACTGTCGTGACCGTTTTTTTTAATAATATATAAGAAATGATAAAAAAAACCAATTAGTTTAGTTTCTTCATGTAAAATAAAACGCTTTATTGTTTATCCTTTTTATCTTAATAAATTGATCTTCAACATTTTCTACTATATTAAAGTGTCTGCCTTTTTTTTATGTTGTTACATATCCTGGCCAATTGCTTCGGAATACTTCTAGATGCACAGACCTTACCAATAAAATAAAGAATACGTTGCCATATATTTTGCTTTAAGTTAATCCATCGTAATGTACATTGCAATTTATGAAAAAGGATCGTTTTATATGCCTTTTTTTTAGTATAGTTTTTGGAATGTTCAAACTTTATTATACCTGAAACTTGATATTACTTTACAACTTCCATAAAAATAGTGGCGTTACAAAACTGTTGATATATAAAACCTAACAATGGTATGAAAACAATTGTCAAAAGTGCTTGACACATATGAATCAAGAGTTATATCTCGTATAAAAAAATTATTTACCACTGTTTGTTCTACATATGACGATGCTTCTTTTATTATCAATGCAAGAAACAAGAATACGCGTCTACCTTTTGGCAGGTTCCTTTTTTCTTTTTAATAAAAACTATATATACATGATCAAGGAAACAATAGCACCAATTATTGATCAATAACTATTTGAACAGTGTACTCGCCAAAAAAAAAAAAAAAAAACCATTCAGGATGCCATTGGTCACCTTTCCCGATCTTCAACCACTTGTTCTTTTTTTTGGACCTTTGTGTGCGTGCCTATTCTTTATACTGTCGACTTGAAACAACGCGTGTCGATGCTAAATAGAAAATGATCAAATTTGTTCGTTCTGAATATATATATATATATATATAAAATAAGAGCTTTCGCTCATTATCAGTCTTTCTCATTTAATAATATGGAACAGTGAAAATAACCATCATCGAAAAATATAAAAGAACATCATCATTATATATTTTGTAAATATTCCCAGTAAAGAAATATAAATTCTTTATCCTGGCTCGATTATAGCCTGTTGTATATTTTCCATTTTTTCAATCGAATACGTATTTAGATATATAAAATCTGAAATGCGCATAGGTGTACCATGGTCAGTCTTACTATTATAAGTTTCAATTTTATTCTTTGCAAAAATAGAAAGAAGTGCTTAATATAATAAAAGGAAGGACGAGAAGAACATAAACTGCCATGTGCATAATCATGAAAAACTGTTTGCTCGCTGAAGCTTTATAAATAACCATTAAAGGAGTGATCTTTTGCTAAACATTCTCTTGTGTATAAAGGAGCTTTTTATTTGTGTTATTGACCAATCCTTATTATACTCCTTCAGCGAATCAAAAAAACCAATATCCTGGTTGTCTCTTTGCTTAATGAACTGATATATGTAAATCATGATTTTTTTTAATAAGCATTTATAGAAAACGATGTAATTAACTGTAAAAAGTAAAGTCTTAGTTTGTTACCAATAGCTCATTATATTCACTTCTTTCAACAGATTTTCACTCATATTTCGCTTGCAAAAAGTAGGCTGTAATTTAGTATAACAATAAGTGAAATCAATTACCACTGTAGAAATAATTTCATGGTAACCCAGACTTCGCGAAAAAAAAAATGTTAAAAGAAAAAAAAACTAGACTTTATGTAAAAATAACAAAAGCGTGTCAAAGCGTGCTCTTTCAAGGATATGTCGCGATATTTCATTTCCATGACAATGCTGCCTCACAGCTTTTTTCTTTTATCTATGGACTATCACGCTTTTATCACGCTTAAAGAAGCGTGTCGCGTAAATATGCTAGCAAAAAAAAAAAAAAAAAAGCGGGATTTGAATTACCAAGAACAATGATAAAATGAACTGTCTCACAGTAACGAACATCTCTTTACTTTTGTCCCTTTTTTTACATTCCCCTTGAAGATGTTACCCACCCGATTTTCTCTCTTACGCTTTCATTGTACAAGCTAAACAATGCCGTCAATGACAATTTTTTGAAGCAGCAGCAAATTTGTGGTCATTTGCCTTCCCCCCTCCGCCACTCTGGCCTGCAACTCTATTTTGTAGCAGCATTACCCAAGTGCTTCCATGGACCAACCCAACTCGGCGTGCATTCTCCCTGATCAGGTAATAAATGGCTAACATGAAAAAATTGTAAGGGTCCATGGAGGCAGTTCGTGGTATTTGCAAGTGGTGAATCGTGGCAGGCTTGTTTCGGCAGGTACATCCTCGAATGGCTGCGAACTTTCTTTTCTTTTTAATTAATGGTGCATTTGTCCAGTGCATCTTGGAAGGTTACTCTTACAGCGGGGTAATCAAAATGCCACAGCCTAATGCAGTTTCGGGTATGCACCAAAAAAACTTCTCTCCTTCTATTTTTACGAACAAACCTGGGGAGATGCACGGACGGGAATGACACCATTCATTTGGGGTTGTTTTCGTTACGATACGGTACGATCCTATATAGGCGGGGTTGTGGTAAGTGACCCTCGAGAGATACTAGGGAGACTCTCTCTGCCTCAAGTCGGACAGATATTTCGCTATCGCGACTGGGTAAGTAGTCTAGCTGTCGAGCTGCATGGAGGCGAGTGATGTCTGCGAATCTCCCAATGCCGAGACCTACAACAGTCGGCGGGGGTGGACCATTCATTGCGACTTTCTCTTTCGCTGTTTTGGACTACCGTTTGAACCTGATCTTTCGCCTGAAAGTGCAGGGAGGTGGAAGCTGATGTAATGCCACCTCCTCGTGGTAGCTTCTGGAAACCATTATTGTATTATTTTATAATAATTCAATTCTAAACATGGGCTAGGCGCATTACATTTGAATGAAATTACTATTATTGTGTTTGGTACGTGTTTCTTTTTAATGTCATACTATATACATGGTATACTTTATCGTTGTTATTGTCGTTCTTAATTATTAATATTAATTTTTCTATTGTATGTTATTGATCATGTGAGGAACAAATACATCCAAGAGATGCAATCAGTATACGAATGGCAGGATTAGACGACAAAAGCAAAGAAGCCAAAGGCATCTCTCTCTTGAGTGTTGGATTGGACATGGTGTGGCGTATCAGGGCAACAAACCCAGACAGACGAATACAGCTTGATCAAGCAACTCAACCAACAACGGATATAGTGAATGATGGATCAGGATAAAACCGAAAACTTGTTTGTCCTTTGGACCCAAGCGATAAAATACACGAATAATAATACTGGAGCAGAGGTTTATTGACTACTTTACTTGTCCATGAATAAATGTCTGAATCACATGCTTATATTATATTTTACTTTTTTTTGGTGCATAAACTCTTCATATTCAAACATCATGTGTGTAGGATTTTGTAATTAAATTCAACCTAGTGCGCCTTTTTTAACTCTATTGTTATACTGGTTTTTTTTTTTTTTTTTTTGCATAGATACAGCAAATAAAAAAGGAAACCAAAAGGCGCTCTTTGTCCTATAGTCGCATTATATAAGAACAAAGCACAAAAAAAAAAGATAAAGTGTTGCTTGGTTTTGAAATAATTCAATATTGGATTTGAATAACTCATATACTTCAAGTTTGAACAACCTATCATCTTGCTGACGAAAAGCATTTTCACTTAACTACAAACTAAATGGGTATTCGGATTTGTAAATATGACAAGGTCAGAGAGGAAAATAAAGTTTACCCATAATCGAAAAATTTGGTAAACCTACGTTTACATTTCTAGATAATATTAATGGTCAGTATTGAAAATTATTGTGCTCAATAACGAGAAACCCATCCCTTCATAACTAAAGGTCTTTTCCTTTCATGGTTGAATTTGACCTTTCATAACTGAAAATTTCTGTCTTTATAACTAAATTTCTATCTTTATTCCTGAAAAATATATTTTTTTATTGTCACTTATAAAATCAAAATATTGTATGTGGTGAATATCGCTAATCGTCGGTTTTGGTCGTAAATTATTCCTCTTAATACAAAAGCAGTAATAAGGAAATAAATGAATAAATAAGAAGTATGTATTACTATACATACACAATGAAGTTACAACTAGAAGGAATTGGAGCAACTAAAGAGAAAAGGATAATCTATCGAATAATTTAGATGATCTGAACTCTAGAGAAATTTGAACAATGTATTTCATTTTGCCAAAATCCGAAAAGAAAATTTACGAAACAAGGTTTTATTGTTTTTGTAATACTATTTGCAATATTTGTTATTTATAAAAATTTACAGTATATATATAATACATATTCATTTTAAATTATTATTAACCACTAACTCATTAGTAACTTAAGAATTTATTATTATACTATCTATATCTTCTTCTCGTTTCAATTTTCAACTCGTTCTTGATGTGTTACCATGGCATCATCTTTGACAGCTTGACCACGTTCCGCATCAGATTGTTCACCATCGGTACTACTATTTGTGTCTTTTACAGGCGTAGTAACTTTATCATTATTCTTATCCTTGGTTCTTATAGCTTCCTTATTTCTTAAGACAATGGCAGGTCCCGTAAAGATCTAGATACATTATATTTTACGCAGAAAGAACATTATTAGAACAAGAAGATCAAAATATATAAATTTGTTTCTCATCTGCTCATAATGCTACTATATGTTTTCTATGAGATAAACTAATAAACTTACAGGTTCCATGTCTTCCAATGAGCGATTTCGAGTTTCTGGAATGACTAAAGTACAGCATAAAACCAGAGGTTAGATTAGTATATAGCAGAGTACATAAAAAAACATTATGCATAAAAAATGTACATACATAGCCAAGTAAAGACTGTCATTGCAAAAACTGTGCTACCAAAGAAAAAGTAAGTCTTGTAAGTCAAGTTTGTAATCATCAATGGTGTTACTTTGGCAATAACAGTGTTCATTGCCTAAAATAAAATAAAAGTTGGATAATGTAAAGTTATTATGTTAGTATGGCCCTTCATGGTAAATTGTAAATATTTATCAAAGTTTTCTTACCCAGAAAATAGCTACATAATATATCAATTTAAGAAGCAATGATAGTTAGAAGATGTATGATAAATGATATTCTTGTAATATAAATATAAATTAATCATTATCCATTTCTTACCAATAGTAATAGACATGCAGATTGCACGGATACGAGTTGGATAGATTTCTGCACAAATCACAAAAACAAGGGGACCTATTATAAAAAAAGTATTATTTTGAATACGCTATATTTTTCTTCTTCCTCAGTGTGGTAAGCATTTTCAATATATTGCTATTACCCCAAGAAATTTCGTATCTAAAATAAACAATATGGCACATAGTAAGGGTGTGAAAAGTAAATATTTTTGAAATCAAAGCGATATTTGTATAACTAAATCAAAATAATGATGATAATGTTGCATTACCCAATGGCGAAAATGTAAAGCATAATCATTGAAACGTATCCTTTTCCTCCAACAGGAGCTTCTACTCCAGGCGGTACGGCTGCTTGGTCTATTTCAATATATTTGATAAGAGCACCAAGAATAAAAAATGAAATAAACATGATAACTGAACCAGTAAGAAGAGAGTTTCTACGGCCAAAGAATGGGTGGTCCACCATAAAGAAGAAAACAAAGACAAATACAACCTTTACCACACCTAAAATAATAATAAAATAGAAGGAAGAAGTTAATATTTCTGTATAATGATGTCAAATATTCAAAAAGCTTTGTACCATAGATTCCAGTTGCAAGGATATCGACTGTTTCGCCAGTAAGACCGATTTGCCGGAATATTTGTGGAGCATAATAATTCTAAACGCGGGGTAATGGTGATAAATGGTAGATGGTAAATAATAGTAATAAATATTAAATTGGTTAGTAGTTATATATAATTATTTTTGTAATACTTTATATCTTTTCTCTCATTTCAAGAATATATACACATTTTTACATACAATGGCATTTGTACCAGTCCATTGCTGACAGACACCAACCATGACGCCAATAATAAGGCGTCGAATGTTTGATCGTTGTAATAATTCAGCCCACTTGTTTGATTTATTAGCACGTTCCTCGAGTATAGATTCATGAATTTCGGTAACTTCTTGAATAATAAGCTCATGGTCCTCAGGCAAGCCACGAAGGCGGGATAAGGTGGTTGTCAATTGGTCAATGCGATCTCTATTATCAATTTAAATAGTAGTTATTATCAGTCGTAATTGTTAAGTTACTACTAACTGTAGATTTTTTGGTTGTTATAGCAAATCAATCGATATGAATAAAACCATAAAAGTGCATCATTACCTGCTTGCAAGCCAACGTAATGATTCTGGGAGGAAACCCATACCGAGAAGTAAGATACCACCAGGTACAATTTGTAATCCAAGAGGGGTTTTCCATTGTTTATCGCTTTCTGGCATATGTTTAAGACATGCATAGTCGACCCTATATAATAGTGTAATAATGGTAAAATAAAGAGGAAAAGAATTCTGTCAGAGACTTCTATCTATTGCTACGTTTACGATACAAATACAATATAACTAACATACCAGTAAGATACCATAATACCAAGTACAACCATGAATTGCCACAAATTTGCCATTCTCCCTCTGTTATAATTGTACTACTATATTAGTAAATGACAGATCACGTTGAAATGAACATGACGCAAAATATATAAAAGATAGAAAATGAGCAAACCTTAAATGCTTTGGTGCGATCTCGGCAACAAAAACGGGAACGATATTTGAAGCTGCCCCTACCCCCACTTTATATAAAACATATTTCTTTTTCAGCTTTCATGGTGATATATTCTATATATACTAGTGACATATTGTTGCGTGCTATGTGTTCGAGAACTACTGGTAACTCCATCAAATTCTATTTCTATATAAATTCATAAATGAAACTTACTTCCTCCAACAAATCGACCAGCCATCATTGCACCCACTAATTCAGTTTAAAAAGAATGTATATAACAAAGGTGGGTTAATATTGTATATTTTCAAGGAAATGAAATACAACAATCATGTAAAATATCCTGTTTTATGTACCTGTAGGTGCAACCACCTGAACAACACTTCCAACAATAAAAACTACAGCAGATAGCATGATACCAGCTTTACGACCAAATGGATCTAAATATTTTTATTTCAGTTACCATAGAATTAGACCAGCCAATAAAACCTTGAGTTAATAAGTTTTCTCTCTCGAGATTTTCACATCACATCACATTGTTCTTGTTAGTAATGCAAAACTTCAAATCGCCTGGAACGAAAAAAAAATATAGCTGTACCCACCTGCAAATAAGTTGATAAGCAATCCACCAATACAGCATCCGGCTTGAAGCATCGAAACAATATCTCCTTTTACTTGAGCTTGATACTGCTCATCACCTTCCATACCAAAATGTGGTGCAAAAGTTGGCATAACCAATACACCTATACATTACAAATTATTATTCTTCATTAATATCCAGCCATAGGGGTGTTCGTGTATGCGCATTTAATCTCAAATTTACCAGAGATAACCCCAACATCATATCCCATCAAAAGTCCACCCATACACGCAATGGTGATGGTTAATAGCATTAATAGGTTCATGGTCTTATTTCTATTATATTAATAACAACGATAAAGAAAAAAAATAATCCAGTAAAAAAAATAAAATATGAGAAACAAAGGAAAATGCACGAATACACAAATGACTTATATATTTATATATAATAATGTAATCTGCTGCATGATAAAGCATGAAAACTCACCCACGCTTGTCTCAGGTAGTACTGTTACTTGTTATCGTAAGCAAATAAAAGAACCTGCCAAAATACTATCATTGCTATGTCGCATCTACTAATTTTAAACTTTTTTTTTTCTGTTTCTCATATACTTAAATTGTCATGGTGATACAAATTTCAATTTTTGATCCAAGATGGTTTTTTTTTCTCGGGCTGTGCCAATGCGTCATATGTTCTGATAGAAATTCCCACCCCAAAGAATATAAATGCCTTGATTTAGTTCGTGGGAGACCCTGTATATAGAAAAAAAAACTCGTAGCTTACGGAGTAGTAGAAATAAGATTAACGGTTCCACAGCTTTCAAGACAGGCGTGGATAATATCAAATACAAGAAAGCAGATTGTGTGCGATGAGTAGTGTGTGTGAGAGCCAAACACTACCTTTTCCCAAATATTATTACTGTTAAAAATACAAATGTGCTTGAATTGATTTATCTAATAAATTCTCCTATGACCATTTTTTATAATAAACTAATCAAGTTTTTTGATGGATATATTATCCTTGAGACCTCCGCTTCATATTCATGGTTGCAGAATAGTTGTAGGTCAAAGCTTATATATGAACATATATGGATTTTTTATTAAATGACCACATTAGTTCATGTCTTTCACTTTTCACCATCTCTGGAGTTTAAATGAAAAAATAAAACCAGATAATACACAGTAGATACCTGAGAATTTCAAGGAAATCGTAATTCCTGTTTTTCGCAGTGTAGCACTAAATATCCATCTTAAGTAAAGTGTACAAATGACTTTTTTTTACATGCTAAAATAAAATCAACAAAAAAAAATACAGAAGAAAAATAAAACATGTGTGTAAAAGGAAAAGAATGGGTATCTATACAACCAGTAATATGAATATATGGTAGTAAAGGGGGAAAAAAATAAAACAAAACGAAAAAAAATAAATGGAAGAATGCTAAGAGAAAAAAAAAACTATATTACAAAATAAAGTATCAATATACCAATTGTCATCGTCATCATTTTTCGTCTGATAACATATCTATTTTTGAATAAAGAAGAATTGAGGTTAGTAAGTAAAATGGAAAAAACATCAACCTTGTATGAATAGTGTGAATCAAAAGGAAAATAATGCCATCCAAAAATAAAAACTTACCAGACCAGTGGCTACGCTGTAACGAGTCCATCAATGACTCTGCTAACTCGGATGACATGCTTGAATTCCCATCGATCACACGCCAATTTTGACGTACTATGGTGGGACTATAAGGGGTGTTTGGAGAGAGTGCACCGTTTAATAGAATACTATTCTCATCATGTTCATTGCCGGGATACGGAGATGCTTGTGGACTCACCGTACCAATGGCAACATTCAATGAATCTCCTCCACCTGCCATAAACGGGGAACCATATTGTGTCTCGAACGAATAGTTCGACATAGGTGATACAGGTACCGTAAGAGACGCTGGTGATGGGATATAGTCTGAGTTCGGACGTGGGGATGGTGGTGCGTCTTGGATGATAATAGTTGGAACAGGAGATCGTTGTCTCCATTTCTCCGCTGAAAGGGAACCTTTTGGTGAAAGAGTGGCAGCGGATGTATCCAATTGGAGGCCACTTCGTGTATTGATACCAAGTTTACGCATCTCATCATCGTTCTTTTTTTGCCACAAATCATGCAGGTATCGTTTTCGCTGTGCCATCATTAAGAAAAGTCCGCGTGCTTTTTCTGCAGCATAAGCTTTGTGAAGTTGATCCAATTTTTCCAGGCGCTTGATCAAAGGAACAATTCTAAGAAATTCACACCAGTTAGTACCAATCTTATTCAATGCCATCCTGGATCATGGATAATGATAATAAAGAAAAAAATCAGCTTACGTCAATGCATCTTCAGCATCCACAAAGCGATATGACATGATGGTGCGTACATCTTCAAATGAAATTCCTTTGGAGGTGGCAGCATCAATGATTTCCTGTTTGAGAAAAAAAAGCACACAAGGTTATGTTAGTTTTTTTTTGTAGTGTTTCTAATTTTACATAGTGTTTGCTCTAGGAATAGCGTACAAGGTAGTAGAGGTTATAGTCACGGCGTCTTTCTCGTAAACGTTCAGGATCCAGTTTTGACAGACGTTTATTGACTGCCTGAAGGTTGAAGCTCATTCTTGTAATAATATCAGTACCGGTCGTATAACCGCTTGTCTTTTCAATTGATCTATCTACTCTAGGAGATGTAGGAGCTGGCATTCCCTTCTTACTAACGGCTTGTAGATTTTTGATACTGTATCTATTACTATAGATAGTCATTTTCAATCTTCCATCCAATAACTAGAAAAATGAAAAATAAGGTTCAATGACATTTAGTTACTCTTTCATTTTCTTTTTTTTTTTTGGGGGGGGGTTGGAGATGGAAGAATAAAACGAATAAGCAGTAGTAATATTTTACCCGTAAGAATTTGGCCACATCTCCTTTTTGGATATACCCTGAACCAGACGGATCTACGACAGACCATGCGTATTTGAAACTATTGATGATTTGAAATAAAAATGTGTGTGAGTGTTTGACCATGATTTTTTTTTGTCTCTTGCATTTAGAATTATACACATGCACAAAACCGTAGATTTATTTGTACTACTACAACATTTACCTGCGCAAGTCATCTTTTGTCAGACGTGTAAATCGGGATCTTGTTTCGTAAGCATATTCAAAGTTACTAATAACAGTCTGTTGTACGTATTCATAATAGTACACACAAGTGTATAAAAAATCGTTAGAGTTGTTTCACAGATCAAAAGAAAAAAAAAAGGGTATGGAAAAAAAGTATATATACCGCAGTAAACAAATTCAGGAAAATATGTGTACAAATCAAGTAGTATAGATTGAACAAAAAGTAGGCCCATCCTGGTGAACCACAATCTGTGTAAAGATAGTTATCTGAATAGACGCAGTTGGGTGGTTGCACAGTATTATCCATCATGACAACATTCCAAGCTTCACCCGTCGTAATTCTCACTAGCAACGACAGGGCATTTCCGTAGTCACGGAAGTTGGCATGTCTTCCAGTTTCTAAACCAAATTTGGTCAAACCAAAAAGTTCCATGAAAACCATAGCAAACAAACACATCACCAAGATGAAAACAGCAGTAACGCGGACAATATTTGGCAATGCAAGCCTATAGTTTTGTTTCCAGGTACGTTTTTTAGTTTCCAAGTCCAAAAGAATCGTTGGTCCGTTTTTAATCATTAAAAACGTATCTTCAACTTACCTAACTGTGTGATATAAGGTTTGAAGTGAATCAATACCTTCACCAAGCCGGAAAGCAGCTAGAACCAAACAATACCGTTCGATACGAAGAGTCCAGAGCTAATATTTAAACCCATAAAAATGTTAATATAATCTGTAACATAACAGTATTTTTACATGTAAAGAAATTAGAATACATACATCAGGGGTTGCATAACGTGAAATAGTCAACACCAAAGCACTTAGAGCAATAAATGCATCATACCAGTTCCATTTGCTTTTGCTCCACTACATTCATGAGTGTTAAATTATTATTATTATCATTCTCTTTTCAACAATGGTAACAGTAATAATAAATAAATTAGATTACATACCTTAGCCCATCCCAATCCCAGGTACTTGATAATCACTTCAGCTGTATAAACACCACAGAATGCGATATACATATAATCTAATAATAAAACATAGATGGAATAAGTATCACAAAAAGAGTTTATAAGTGTGACACCTTTATGCTTCCCATTTCATCAATTTTTTTTTTTACCTTGCATTCTTGTAAGCCACATTGGCTCATTCTGAAATTCAGTTGCAATAACACAAATATTCAAAATAACAATGGACATGATGAGTTTGTTAAAAGGACCACGTTTATCTGCTACGAGACTATAGCAAAGAGAACGGATTTTCGAATTGGGTCGTTGTGCTTTTGGTGTAGGTTTGATTTCAGCGAGTTGTCGTTGCAAATCGGCATATTGTCGCTGACCTGTTGTCATGGTTGTAATACCTGCACGTTGTTTGAATTTTTCAATAATAACCTATAAACAGTCAAAAAAAGTACAATTTAATATATTGCATATTACTAAACATTCTTGATTGAGGTTACAAATAAATGCTTTTTTTTGGGTAATTGAAATATGATTACTTACACCAACAAACAGTTGTAGTGTACCGTGGGAAATCACCATGAAAACAACATAATAAATGGAATGATAAACAGACGATGAAGTCCAATCGAACTGTGGTTGAATATCAGCATTTGCAGGTGCACTCATGGCAAAGAACAAAGAATCAATCTGTAGAAAAAAAAAGGAATTAGTATCGATGGATTACTAAAAATCTCCCGCTTCTCTCCAAATCTTACCCATCCTTCAGTAGAAGAAAGACTGAATAATTGTGCTAATGCAATCGGAAAATCATCGTAACTAACTAGACCCCCTTCAGGAATGGCCCATGCTCTTGGTTGCAAAATTTCAATCGGTCCATCCGTACCAACATCGTTGAGAAATTCACCCACGCACTCGGCACGCCCCGAAACTTCATCATCATTACATGCCACCATGCGACCACCGAGAATATTTACACCGTAAATGGAAAAGAAAATCATTACTAGGAATACCAGCAAGAGTGCATCCATCATGAAAGGAAATGCATGGAATAAATCGACAAATACATCTCGCACACCACCAAAATATCGGATAAGACGCAATACACGCAAACTTCTAACAGTGCTTAACGCTCGTGCAAAATCACCCTCGCCTGCAAAGATGGCTCCAAAGTTAAGTGCAACAACGACGAAATCCAAACGATTCCATGGATTACGCAAGTAGGCATTTGGTGGTAAGAGAAATCCATCGGCAATAATACGAATAATAATTTCAATGACGAAGACAATACTAAGTCCAATATCGACTGCATTAGCTGCTGATTCACGATAGGTATCTTGTCGCATTTGACGTGCAGAAGGTTCATCCATAATGACAAGCAAAATACTGACAACAACACATGCCATAATAAACCAATTGAATAGATTTCGTCGTTCAGTACGGCCGTCAGCTGTTGATCCAGCTAACATCTTACACCAACGACGTAGTTTGCTTCGAGAGGAGAAAATCAACAGTGATTTAAGAGTTGGCATATCTGCTTGTTTTGCTCGACGGTTTTCTTCTTCAACAACAAGTTCATAATCATCTACATTATCATCGTCATCATCCAATAAGGAATCACTTGTTGGTTGCCTTCCTCTAAATACATAGAAACAGATGTTTAGGATAAGATTATATTAGAAAAAAAAAGATCAGAATCAATAGAATCTCTTTTAACTACCTTTCATCCTCAAGCTTTTGTTTCTTTCCACCTTTCAATCTGCGAGCGAGTCTACCAAAGAATCCAGGTGATTTCTTGGCTTTTACTGTAGCGTGATTTTCATTTGGAAATATGGATTCATGGTAACCAACCAATAAATCGACCAGTGCATTTCTATCCATGGAGGCAGTTAGGTTTGTCGGTAAACGGGGAATCTGTACCATACTCTTGTCTGATTTAACATAAAGTGATCCAAGGGTTCTAATAAAAATGGTATAAAAAATAAGTATTTTTGCATATGCATCATGAATAAACAAAATGACAACAACAACAACAACAACGAGATATTCTTACTTGTTGATAAAGTTCTGTAAACGATCATCACCGTTAGAAACGCGTTTTTGGATGAATTGTCGGATCTGGTATTGTTTGATTTCTTCATCGTCTAACTCGAAATTTTCGAGAATGACAGCAATGTAGAGACCCGCCATCACATCTAATTGAGAAAATGATATGTTAATATTATTAAATATTCTACATTAACGATAGAACAGTATGATATGTAATCCACCGTTTAACAACTTACATCGTGCAAAAGCAAAGTAGAGTGAGGTGATTAAAGCCGCATAGACGGCAGAAAAATGAGGTTGACTATACATTGCATTATATAAGAAATCCTATTCGATTCAAAGATGAATGGTTAGTTGACTGGTTTCTCAATATTCCAGACCACAGTAATAATAATAAGAAAATACAACATACTGTCCATGTTTCACTGGTGTATAACTAAATGAATATAATTTCACGTTAGTCAAAATAATCTTATAAAAAATGAAATTGTCAACGAATATCGATTGAATAAATTATACCATTATTAATGTCAAATAAGATTCCCAGAAGGTATCACATCGGAGCTCACTTTCATCTTGCTCGATAAACCCAAAATCACCACCAAATAGCTGCATGAAAATCGGAGAGCATAATGCAGTACAAAGGAGTAAGAATGCCACAACGTAAATTACACTTTCTCCTGTTCCCAACGCTGCAGACTATAAATGTATAATCGAATATAACATGTTTCTTCAATAACAGCTCATATATATTGTGAAAATATGATAAAAGAAAAAAAATCTTACCAAAAGCCTTCGCACGCGTGGTATACAGATAAATAATCGATATTGTCTCATACACTGAAAGATCGTTAGATATTTGTACGCATGGGAATCCTGAATCATTGGTAATTGAATCACGCATGTCACAATCACCAAAAAAAGATCGAATTTGTTTCTTCCAGAAGCCCAAAATTGCATCCAGCCAGGTGTACCAATCATTCGAAGAACAATCTCGAATGCAAAAAGAAACGTAAAAGCAGTTTCGGCATTATCTAAAGTAAAATTTTGTGTAAAGAGATGCTATCTAATTCATTTCAAAGTAATACTAAAGTAAAAAAAAAAGAAATAGAGCTTTACCAAGCATTTCGAGGGTTTCTTCTGAAGCATGTACGGATCGTACACACATAAAAGCGGTATCTAGTAATACAAGTAATCCACCAAAATAAAAGAATTTCCTACTTTTCACCATTTTAACAATTAATCGCTTAAGTCGCATACGTGTTCCATTGACACGCTGATCAGCATTTTCTGGATCGTCATATTGCCATATCAATTCATCTTGTTCGTCATCGACTCGGACGGATCGCAACATACGAGTTTTCTTTTTCTTTCCCGTGAACGCACTCACACGATTTGCAGCACGTACGCGTGAAAATCCAGATGTAATCACAGCTATTGTTTTAAAATATTTTTGTCATTAATATCGAATTATCAATAAAGTACTGGAAGGAAGGTGAGGTTAATACATTGAATATATAAAAGTTACCAAAAATCAAAAATATCAACAAGAAACTGATCACATAAACAACTAAGCAATAAAATAATACAGAAGCGTTGGAATCGGCATCTTGGTTTTGATACATTAGCTCTGTCCATAATTCTAGAGACATGGAGGTATACACAGATAATAATGCAAAGTAGATAGTATCGTAATTTACAAATCCAAAGTTCGGATTATGCGCTTGATCTTCGAGACATATTTGATTGTTGGTACATATATAGCCACCATAACCTGGATAACTATGAACACCTGTTTTTACATTGAAAGCACCCATGATCGTCGAATCATTGTAATATCCGGAACAAAATAATGGCGGATCAACAATGGTTTCTATATATAGGTATATATATAAATAGAGATAAATTTAAGTAAAATGTTCTAGGTACTACTAAGTATTAGTATTCATTAAAATTTGTTCCTATCCTTACGTTCTCCAGTAATATCATCTACTGCATAACAACGTCTTGAAAACACTCCTTTAAAAGATACTAAGCCAATAAGTGCAAATAACAAAGTAAAAAAGAGCACAAATCCAATGACATCTTTGAGCATGCCCCAGCTGACGAGGAGTGATCTCAAAATGGTCTAAATAAAAATAAATTTTTCAAAAAAAAGAGTTAATATTCAGTCAGTCATATTCCCAGCAATTGAGATGATAGTTGATAATATGTTATCGTTTCAAAGTGCTTACAGCTGTTCCACGGAATAATGATAATAATCGTAAGGGTCGCAAAGCACTTAATGCTTTAAAGAGCGAACAATAAGGATAATGATGCACCATCATTCCAAGATCGATCCAATATGAGATAATGGCTAAAAAATCAATGGTATTTGCAAAGCCGCTGAAATATGCACGATGATGAAATGTTGTGTTTTTTGTTGTTCGTTTTTCGGAATCATGACCATGTATATCATCATTTGAGTTTTCTGCTGATATTAAAGATCGACCAAATAATCGTTGTGATATTAAACTCGCTGTTCGGTAAGTCCAAATCTTTTGTTGTTGATGATAATCCGGTGGTATCCAAAATCCATATACAATGATTTTGCAAATTGCTTCCAGGCTAAAATATGTAAAATGAGTATATAATTCATCATTAGATTCGTTGGTTCATTACCAATGTTATCATTATATTTTCTTTTTTCCATTCTTTTCCGTTCCAATCAATGACGTACGTATAAATACATTGTATACATAAAATAACGTAATGTGTCCATTGGCCACCAAACACTGTTTTTTGTTCATTTTCGTAAATCGGTACAGAAATTAGCACAAAATAGTGCAAAAGTATAATAAACATTAGAAATGTTTCCAAGTATCTGATGTTCAAGGTAAATCCATAGAGTTAGTCAGATTTTATTCTTCATCCATTTTTCCTTCTTTGTGACCTTATTAAATGGGTATATTTTCCCCCTTTTCTGCTTTGCCCAATTTTTTTTTTTTTTTTTTTTTTTTACCTTGAGCATAATATATTATTCCAAATATAAAATCGGAAACTGTTATCCGGCGGTAAAACGTATAAGCTATTGCCTGCTAATGGACTACTTTGATAACGTGGTATGTTTTGCTTTTGTTCCTCTGGCAATGCTTGTTGGTCGATCGTTTCAGGTGCGGTATGGCGCGAATCATGCCTTGTAGCCGACGGTAAATCGGAGAACAAGGATCGTTTGTCAAACCGTGAAATAGATTCAGCAAAGATGGATCCAGTCCGGCTATGTGTGGATTGTTTTTCGAGAGGTGTTGAAGGTAGATCAGATGGGCGGTATTGTTGGTTATGGGCTGACATTGTATCATAAGGTTGTTGGCTGTGATTATTATCGTCTGCACCGCCACCCTCCTCTTTATTATGTTTGGATTTGGAATTTTGTTGTTGATGGCGATAATGATAATTGAATGACATTTTCGGTTGGTCCATTGCATTATCTTCTAATAATGTATCTATTTGTTCGCATCCACGTAAATTTACAACTCGTGCAGCAGAGTCATATACATGTTTTAAGATTTTACGACTTGTTCGTCGTCGATAAATGAGATCATTCGGATTAATAGTAGTAGAATATTGACTATAGGGTGGGGGCAATGATGAAGGGGGTGATGGATAATGATGCTGAAAATGATGGTGATGATGTTTCTTTTCGTCATAATCGATAGATGGTGACATTTTTTTAGATGGGGTATTATTATAGACAGAAGATGCAGTATTAGATGATGCACCTGTTGAGAGAGCTGAATAGATCATCATGGGTTCTCGAACAGAGTTATTGCTAATGTTGGGCGATAAATTTTTAAAATCAAAATCGTAATTCCATTTATAAGGTGGTTCTTGTGGTGATGGAGGAGGTGATTTCCGATTTGCCCTATTATCACCATCCATAATAGCTGTTGCACTGGTCATTAATGATGGTCGAGCTTGATGATGGTGTCTTCTATGACGAAGATTACTGGTCGCATTATTATTATTACTAAGCGGATCATGATCTTTCCCTGATGTTCCAAATGTCGGTGTTGGTGGTTGTGAAGTTGATTGTGATGGCGTTGATATGCCAAGACCAGCCGTTACTCTCTCATCAAGAAGAATATTACTATCTGCTCCAAATGTCATTATAGGTGAGGGTGGTGGGTGTGCCGATGATGACTGAGAATGGCTTGATCTTCGTTTTTTGTTACTCTCATGCAAAAATTTATCCAATTTATTTTTTCTTTGTAGTAAGTCCCGTGTAAGTGGTAAAGGAGGTGGTGAGTTTATATTTGAAGGTCGATTAAGTATAGGGGATAATGAATTCGGTGATTGTGGTTGTGATTGCAGTTGTTGATCGGATACTGAGGTGATTGGCGATGAAGGTTGTCGTTGATGTTTTTGTTTCTGTTGTCGATTTTGAGAATGCGTCGATGGCCCCGGCTGATTATCGTTTGCTGCTGTTAAAGTGATCTGTGGAACAGGTTGAGGTGATGGTGGTTGAGAATGAGGAGAATGATTATTATTGTTACTGCCACCACCTTCAATGTTAGGTGCCGGTGGTGGTAGTTGTGATTTCGGCTCGTCCTCGGGATCTGGCATATAAAAAAATATTTAAAGATCAACGAGGAGAGAAAATGAAGGGGGGAAAGGGAAGGAGACAGAGAGGAAAAAAAGTAAAAAAAAAAAAAAAGTAGAAAGCAAAATGAGGTATAAATGTTATAATGAATATTGCCAGAATCACTTAATAACTAAAACCATGACCTCGTTACTTTTTTAAAAAGATCGATGCCCGATATTTTTCTTAATTGAATTCACGATGGGAATTAATATGAGGGGCAAACTCGCTCTGTGAAGAGAGTGTGTGTGATGAGCTATTTATTAGTGACTGTCCCAAAAAGTAGGCTTTTGTTGCTGAAACAAACTTTATTGTATAGAGAAATATAAGAAAAACCCCTTCAACAAAATTATCTTTCCCTTGCCGATGATGGAATTTCATCTCAAAAAAACAAATTCCTTTAAGGTAAAATGCCTTGAATAAGGGCTCTTCTTGATCAATAAAGGCTTTAATATTTGATCCAAAAGGTACAAGTTTAGTAGTATATAAGGTTCCGCCACGTGCAACATGCATGTTTTAGTTTACCGATATACCCTACTTATTTCATTTTTACATGTACACGAATCCTTATTCTAAATTCTTACAGGTTCAATCTTTTGCTCCTGAATAAGTAGTACCAGTTTCTTAACAAGATGTTTTAAGATTTTTGTTCATATTCTTTCTGAAAGGTATAGTTGTTGTTCACAATCTTCAAAAAAAAAGGAAAGAACTGTTTGCCAAGACCATTGTTATTATTATTCTTCATGGCGTTGTTTTGTTTGGGATCAAGCACGGGGTCAAAGCATAACGCCAACAACATTGGAATCAACAAGTAATTGATGTACATATTATAAAAAACGAAACAATTTTTACCCCTAAAAAAATCCATCTCAACACAGACAATTATCGATTTTTGCGTTTAAACGGTCATCTAATTCTATTTTATATTTGGTGTACCAACGACTTTATTAATAAAAATTACAAGTATTGAGTGCGCGCCTTTTTTTTTTTATAATAATGGTAATAACATAGAAGACTTATGGTAAGACCAGTGAATGCTGCATTGGCGATCACTATGATGACGATCTATTGTTTTATTTAATCTTGTAAGTTTACAGCAAGTGGGTAACAATGAAAAAAGGCCCTTACAACAGACATCTTCACCTTTCTAATGTAATATAATTCATTGACGCTTAACATGATTTAGGATTATCATTAAATATGGAAGAATTATAAGACTTTAAAAGTAAAAAAAGGAACTTGCTTAATTTTCCATGCTAAAACGGCTATTTTTTCTTATTTTGGCTTTTCTCGACCTTCGAAATTTATATCTCAAGTTGCACATGACCCAAAAAAACCTCTTTTCCAAATAAATCACTATTTCGAGAAAGAACAATCAGAAGAAGAACAAGCTAGACGCCCTGAAATATTTATCCTACTGCACTTTATATTCATTTAATATATTTCCATCTCATCACCATCAATTATTATAATAACACTTTTTGTTCATTACTACCATTAATAAGAATAGTGTATTTTTAATTGATAGGTATAGTATATATAATAGTAACTGTTGGTATTCTTGCTGAATAGAAATATTAAATATTTACTCTTTAATTATTAATATCACATAATTAGTGATTGGATAATTATTTGTTTATTTATTTATTTATGACCCTTGTTGTTTTATTTGTTACAAAAAATCGAGAGTTTCCGGGAAATGTTGGTAAATTATAGTTCGACATATTTTCATACTATGCATATTAATTCTTACATTTAGTAACTGCCTGGTGAAAACTTCCGTATAGCTAACCTAACTACAGCATATGATCTTGTTCTGTTAACTGATGTATTTATATCATAGTAATAATGTTTTTTTCCCCAGCGTTAAGATATTTATTTAATTTAATAGACAATTTATTGCCCCACAATAATGGGTGGTTATGTAGTGAAATAAAATAAAAATACAAAAGATATCATATCTACTATGAAATAAAAGTATAAAGAGAGCAGAATAAAAAGGGGGAACGGAAACTATATTATATTATATTGATAAGATGGTTAGTTGCCTTCATTCTCTGCTCTATATTCAGCATAAGGGATTTTCAAAATTCAAGAGAAAAAAGAACTGGATACCACACTTTACAAACATCCTATATTGTATATGTTTTAGAATTGATTCGAATCTCTCTTGACTCAAATTCACTTTCATTTAAAAGTTGGTATGTAAAGGTTTAATTAATAGAGCTTGGTAGACTTTAACATTGGTAGCCAAAATAAGCTTCCTCTACGCAAATCTATAAAATCTGACGGATCGATTGTATGTTGCCCTTCAATTTTCCAAACTTACGATTACTTTATTTTGTACGCCTGTATTAACTCCATTATAACACGCCTTACATATGATTGTTATCCTTGCGCGGAGATAATTTATCTGATTCAAGTCAATGGTTGATTAAAACCATTGTGAATATGCTGTGTTGGCACAGACTCAGCATTTGCGGTAGGTATGACGTAAAGAATCAAGGTTCACAAGTTATTTTTCATGATCCAGTTTCTAGAGGAAAAACGAATGCGTCTACATTGGAGGACATTCGATTTCTGTTGCCTAGCTATAATATGAATGGCATCATTCTCGAAATACTACAACATCATATCATTTCTTGTATAAACATTTGCTGAAATTTTCTTGGATCAAATTCATAACCATGTCATTTTTATAAATGCATAGCTTAAAATTGATTGGCATGTATCAATTTCAAGATTTCAAGAATGACAGCTCGATTTCACCAGGGCAGCTAATTAGGATATTTGTCCCATTTTCAAAATGATGGTATATTTTTGTTTTGTATGCAAATTTTACACTTCTAACGCTGTAACCCATACTTTTGCCCATTTTTCCAATTTCCCAAAAAAAAAAAAAATAACCATTTTTTATTATTCTTCAACAAAGTTGTAGAGAATTACCCTGCAATCACAATGATACCAATGATACCACCATTATTCAATGTTTTTTCTGCTAGAAACAAGTTTTAATGGAATATTGAAAACATAGAAACAATATATGTTATGGTCAAAGTAGGGCCAGAGGTAACTGACCAAATCTTTTTAGAAATTACTTGTTACCTCTTAAGCAGGGTTATCGGTAACAGACTGAGAAATTATTTGTTACCTCTTAAGCAGCGTTAGAGGTAACAATTTTTGTTTTTGTTACCTTGGAAGCACTGTTAGAGGTAACAAGTCTCACAATGTCCAGTAATTTGACCGAAGTTGGTAAGTTTATGGTAGAATTGTGGATTGTGTTCTCTTATAGTTTCTTATAGTTTCAGTCTTTTTTCTCTCTTTTATAACATCACATACCCCCCCCAAAAAAAACTTTTTAATTCCAATTTATATTTGACTTGAAAGATGATCTCTTTGCTATGGACGATATGGCCTTCCCGTGGCAGTCTCTGAACAACGTGTCTTTCTTTTTTTGTAATGAATTTCACAGTCGACTGGTTTCGTATTTTTGACTTTATAATTTTCGATAAAGTTTTATTATTTAATATTCTATTTCATTTTGATTGTATGTATTTATAATAGAAATATGACATTTTCTTTTGCCGAGATTATTGAAAGTATACAAACAAATTGTAATTCATTGAATGTTAAAGGTCAATGTTGGTTAATTAATATCAAGAATGATATCTCAAACAAAAAAGTATTCCAGCATCACCTGCAACAACAGTGCCTTTTCAATTATTGATAAAAAAAAAGCAACTATGTTTTATATAGTTATACTATAACAACTAATAAAAGTTTATTTTTTATTTTATATCAAGAAGTGAAATTCAAATTATTATAAAGAGCCTTTTGTTTATTATATATATACTACAATGTTGTTTCTTTTTATTTTAAGAGAGTTGAAAAAAAGAGAGCGGGAGAGTAGGGGGGCAACTATGGTAAAATTTCAAATGAAATATATACCATTAATAAAAAAATACAATAATAGATGATTAAACGGAAAAAAGAAGAAAAGTGACTTTTTAAAATGTATCGGTTTTTTTTATCATATGTTGATGTTATTATTATAATTTATTGCTTTTGCTTTTGTTCAGCTTTGGCAAGATCAGATGCATGCTTGGATTTGCCGTTAACATCATAATAAGGCTTTTCAGCTTGAGGAGTAACACGGAAACCATGACGGCTACCAACATCAAGATAATCAAAGATAGCATTGTGAGAAGTAACTCTGTTATCCCAAACAGCTACAGAGTCTTCTTCCCACTTGAAGCGAACTTGGAAGTCGTGGCCAGTTTCGATATGGTTGAAAAGGAAACCAAGGACAGCATCCGATTCACGCTTGCTCAAACCAACAATACGCTTAGTGAAACCAGGTTGAACATATAAGGCCTTCCATCCAGTCACAGGGTGAACACGAACAACAGGATGAGTAGTTTCCCAATGTTGACGACGAATGGCATGACCAGCTTTGTTGGCTTCATCTACTTGCATTTGACCGGTGTGAACAGCTTCTAATCCTTCAACAAACTTTTGGAAAGCAGGAGAAAGGCGATCGTATGCAGAATAACCACTCGACCACATGGTATCACCACCAGATTCACCAGGAAGTAAATCAATCTTGAGTATAGTCAATCCTGGGGGTTGCTTTTCGTAAGAAACATCACTGTGCCAGCCTATTTATATATTATTAGTAAGTCACTTTCCTCTTCATATACTATCTTGATAAATAAATAGTTAAAAAAAGAAAAAGCTACATAGACACATACCATCACCTGCACTTCGATAGTTAAAGTAATGCTTGGGAGTTTGTGTATCGAAGTAGACAACATGAATAGGAGGAAGTTCAGGAGGATGACCAAATGTGTTGTGGATATGTAAAGGACCATAATGCTTTCCAAGGTCAATAGCTTCATGAACATTAATGTCTTGCTTACGGAAAAAGACAACACCACGTTCAGCAACCAAAAGAGCCAAATCATCCTTTTGCTTTTCGGTAAGCTTGTTCAATTGCAAACCATGGACTTCGGTACCAATTTGAGGGGTCAAGTCAAAGATCTTTTCAGCATTATCGAACAAAGAAGACTTCTTGGGGTCAGCTTTGAGACCTGGGTCCTTATGTTCGAAATCTTCAATTTCTGGATACTAAATATATTCAATAAATAATTACTATTAACAAAAACAACAAATAAAAAAAGACAAGTGTATATAAACAAACAATGCTAAAATGTATTGGTAATATATTTACAGTAGTTTCAGGATAGACAAGGTAGCGACCTTTTTCACGAGCAAGTTGCTTCAAGTCAATCTTTTCGATTTCTTGGGCGAGAGCTTCAGCGTTGGGAGGAGCCATATTATTGTTGTTGTTTTGTAGTTAAAATAAAGTAGAAGTATTCAATAACTAAAATCCAAGGAATAGTAGAAAACGTGTCTTTATATATATACGCAAGTACGCGCAAGTGTTCGCGATTTTGCGAAAGTAGAGTCAGCAATGGCGTAATCGGTGTTTCTCACTCACACACAATAATTTACATTAAGTATTTTGCTATAACATACATATAAGGTGAAATCAAGATAATGCTATAGTGTCGAAAGGGAAAAAAATAACGCAAGAAGGCTTATAGTTATCCTTCCTTTTTCTTGATTATCAAGAATGGCGTAATATGTTTCAGCAAGTCGCAAGATTTCGAGTGAACTATCTGATGCTTATAATACGTTATTTTTTATTTATTTATGGACACATGTTGTTGATTTTTCTATAATGGTGGCATATAGTAATCCTCTTAGAATTTTGTGTTGGGTCTATAGGCACTGTACTCCTCCTCGTGCTCATGAGAACAGAATGGCGCAACAAGACACGTTAATGATGAAAATTTTCTTTAAGTTCTATGTGTACGTAAAAATGTGTGTGAAAATTAAGAATATGATCACTTTTGATATATAGTAGCGTGTACCATGATTAAAATAAAATACTAATGGAAATCATTATTGTTGTATAAAATTGATATATAAAAAACCATATTTATTTGTTTATTTCAACGGAATGATGATGCTCATATATATATATATTAAAATGTAAAAGTGAAATTGAATAGGTTCTTGACTTGTATTATAATTAGCTTGAACAATTTGATAGTATTATTATTTTTACCAAGAGACGATGGGGCCAGAGGTAATCTTGCAGGGAATACCTAAATCGTCTGTATCCTTAATGTTGTTGCACACATAAGTAGCCTCTCCATCAGGTGGAGTTACAACAATATCTTCAGCATACAATTCTGTACAAGGAGCATCGTTTGGACAATCGAAAATTACAACATTGTTTCCATAGCTACCCGTGGTGGTACCTTTGAAACCACTAAATTTAACATTGCTCACTTCAATCAAGGAAGATCCAGGATAATCTTTACAACCACCATCTTCGGTATAATCTTCAGGGTTGCAAGGATAATGGGAGTGAATCCATATAGGCAAACGAACGTTTTTGACTATAAAAAAATAATAAATGTCCACAAATAATAAAATTAGATTTGTTGATGTGATGATTGGTGGTGAAAAGTTTATTATCGTTTTCTCGGGGAAAAGATTACACCCTTTTTTTTCTTTATCATTCCAAGAAAGAATAATCTAAAGAAGAATCGGGGGAAGATCTTGTTTTTGAATAGCACAAGATAATATTTACCTGTAAAGTCAGTGGCAAAAAAGTTTTTTACATATCCCGAGGACCCGGCTGGGTAGAACTATTAAAATAATCATTGAAGCAAGCCAAAAAGGTGGTGAGCATAAAGTGAGAGGTAATTACGTGCTCTTGTGTTACCTATTATTTTACCTTGATTTGAGCCACTGCCCAACAGTCTTCGCAAGTCATTCGAGTCATGGTAATATCAGAAACAACATTGTAATCAGCACCTTTTCCAAGACTTCCAACAGAAAAACCATGACCTCCTTTACAATAAACATCTTCAGCAGTAACAAATGTAGTTCCTATCATGAGTAGAGTAAAGGTAATTATTTTTAATTATTATGCAAGTTGTAAGAAACACTAATTATGACCAATCCAATACCAAACTCCGCCTGTTATCAGTGCACGCGGGTAAACTGGATGAACCGGGGAAATTTTGAGTAATCATACCATTCTTGAAAGCTATACAATCATCCTGATTGTAGATATCGACATTACTGAAATATAATTGCGTGCTATCATGCAAGTCAAAACCATCAGTATTCTTGGGTGGATTCTCTGTTGCACTTTCAGCTGTCAGTGCTAAATCCGTAAAGTTGACGTTCACACAGTTACTAAATGTAGCAGTATCAATTTTTTACATTTTATACAATGATTAGTATTATTATTATTATTATTATTCGTAACTCAATATCATTGAGAAGTAAAATTAAAAAACAAGGTTATTTCATCATTGCCTCTTGATATTTACCGAACATTGAAGAAGTTATTACATGGTTCATCCAACTTGAGATTGCTAATCACTGAATTTTCCAATTTGATACCCAATAAAGCAAAACGATCATCCAATTCTTTCGAGTCATACCATTCTTGGCCATTACCAACAATATGACCTCCTTTTCCATCCGGGTCACCTTGAAATGTAACGCCTTTCCCTTCAAGCCAAATCCAATTGTCTGTACCAGCAGCCTTTTGATCATCCATGGATGTTGGTAATTGAAGGTTACCAATTAAATTGATAATGACGTTATTCAACCCATCCACTTTAACAGGTGTTAGTAACTATCATAAATAAAAATAATAAAGGTGGGTTAATAATTGTCGACGCATCCCAACACAACATCTTTGTCTTTTTTACCTGGTAATCTCCGGCAGGAATTGTCACTGTACCGGAAGTACCACATTTTTTTAAAGCATCAACTAATTGTGGTGTATCATCACCTCCAGAAGGTTTACCCAAAGTACATTCTTCTGCTATAACCACGCCGCTCATGACAAGTGCTGCTAGTGTCGTCAAAGAAAATATTTTGGAAAGATTCATCTTTTTTTGTTGTTGTGGGTGCTTGTTGTGATGAATAAGTTACAAGTCGAGGAAAAGAATGAGAAAGCCTGTATTTATATTTTTTTTTGTTAAATTACAATTATTAGTTACATGATGAATGTACGTCAATTTTAACACTTTGCCCACTTTGGTGTACATAATGATGACGATTTAAATAGGTATATAGCACGTAGATCTTCCAGTAAATTCGGATTATAGGAAGTATTTAAACATTATTACGTAGTATTGCATTATATAGGAAGATCATTCCCAATTTCCCATGTTTTAACGGAAGTAATAATAATTCAATAATGTACTTTCTTCCACTAATAAATGAATAACATGATATTTATTCCATAATAATTAATGTGGTGGGATTTTAATTATTACAACAGAAGATGTGTACTTGATACACCAAAAATATTTTTTTTTGTATTAATACCGTATTTGTAAAGAATTCTCCTAGAATGTCATGTGAAATTGTATAATCAAATGAAAATGTACCGGTTTGCGTTTTTGGTTATAGAATTACACTTAAAGGAACATAGAAAAAGTGGAAATGAATATATGGCGACTTACTACATGATACATCTTATTTTACGTAGCGTAGTAGATCTGTACTATGGCAATATATTTGGCTTATGTGGCACCAATGTAAAAAGTCGTAATAGTTATACTTAAATTCATTTAAGCATAATTAATGCGGAGGATAATACTGAAAAAAAAGACAAGAAATCCATGTACCAAATTAAATTAATAAAGTAATGCATTTTTTTTTACTTGAAGTAAAGTAAAAAAACATGAAAGATAATAACGTTTTTATTTCTATAAAACTATTAGAAATTTCTCCACATCAGAGTAAAATATCCATTTTCCTTGACATGATGAAAAAAAAACTCCTTATTGAGGAATAATTCAATCAGAAATTCCCCGACCTCAAGTAATCATATAAAAGTTATATTACATGGTAGTAGTCTTGTCATACTATGTGAATAAATGATAATAACAGTTGATCATTATTATATAAAGTTTTTTATGACTCAATAATGGATAACATTTTATAGTGTATATAATAATGCATGTAAAATGTTGGTGGGATGCTTTAGGACAAATAAAAGAAACAAAGGTCTATAATAGTTGAGAACATATTATTACTGATTCCAGCGTAAACTTACTTTTTTATATTGGTAATAATAAGCGGATTTACTATCACCATCCATCTAATTGAAGGAACAGCAGCGTTGTCTTTTCTTTGAATATTTAGAGCAACAGTTTTAATTGTTGGAATAATATATACGTAAAAGAATTTTATTATAAGTAAGAAAAAACGAGTAGATAATGATACAATTACATTTTGGAGAAAGAAAAAATATAGAGAAGCTATATATACGTATTAAAATAAATCCCAAGATTTTTTTTTAATCTTCCCATTCATTTGCTGGTGTACAATCAAGTCCAGCAGTTGCATTGTTGGCAAGGTTTTGGCAAAGATAGACAGGCTTTGACCCATCATAGGGGACCAAATCAACACCATCAAAAGTAAAGTCTTCACAAGGTGCTTCAGCAGAGCAAACAATGTAAGCCATCGCTTGACCAGCCTTTTTGCTACCACCGCCGGTAACATTCTTGAACAAGAGATTAGATATCTGAAGTTTAGCGGGATCTGCAAGGCATTCTGCTTCTTCGATATTGAAATAACACTGATCAATTTGGATAGGATTATCTATTTATGTTTTTCATCATCATTGTTATCATTACCACGGTCAATCATGAAGTAATAGTATGTAAGGATATATTCAAAAGTTGTATACTACAAAAATAGCAATTTTTTTATATCTTACCAGAATTAGTGACATGGAAATCAATATAAGATACATTTTTGACATAACCAAGGGATGAGCGTGGCCACTATAATATACATATATATATATATATAGTTATAAGTATTTTTTCTGTGTTGCTGTAACCACAGATAAATTGATAATAAATTAATATTGAATTTTTACCGTTTTGATACGAGCACCATTTTGGCAATTTTCACAAGTAACATTTTTGACAACCATGTTAGAAACATAGTCTGGTAATTCGGGAATGTTTCCAAGAGAGCCCTAAAAAATTAATGCGTTTATCCAAATCATCCATAGGATGAGTACATCATCATCATATGGTACTCATCGTAATAAATGACTTTCAAATAAGATGAATGTAATTAATACTTACAACAGAGATACCATGGGAACCATTACAATATAAATTCTCAATATGAATATTTGAGGTGTCTAAAATATATTGATTGTTTATATATTAATGAGTATGACTGTCGTTCCATAAGACCTATGCTTGATCGAATTTGCTTTCTTTTAAATAAAGTAATCGTACTTGTCTTGATAGCAACACAATCATCAGAGTTATTGATATGTGAATTGATAATAGTAATTCCATCCACTTCACTTGTATCCCAACCATCGGTATTGTGGGGCTACAGATAAAATTTTATCATGTCAATGAATGATGTTTGTTCCTTCCTTCACTATCAAAATGTCTCTTGTTAACATTTTACCTTTTCACCATATTTATTATCAACATCCTCAATAAAGATATCTTCAAACTTGACATCTTTTGATCGATGCACATAAAAGTTCCAGTTGGGAGAATTGATCATCTTCATACTACGAACATCCAATTGATTTACCATGAATGCCATCATCACTGGTCGATTGCTTGGCAATGGATCCAAATGCCACCATTCTTCACCGGTACCATATATTTGACCACCATTACCAATCACCTTAACATTACTGCCTTGAATCGTAAAGAAAGCGCTTACACCTTGTACAGCGCCAGGAACAGGAGGTGTGGTATCATTATATGCCCTAGAGTAGTATATTATTGTCTTGTTGTTAGTATATTCATTTATTCTCCAATGTTTATTTCCAAACAAACAACAAACAAAAAAAGTTAAACTTACATATTAAAGGGGTACGTCAAACTACCATCAAAGACAATTTCAACATTGTTGAGTTCTGGAGTGACAATCACATCACCCAAGGTATATTCATGATTTTTTAAAAATACAACACGACCATTGCTTTTACATTTTTCAAAAGCATCCATAATAGCTGGAGAATCATCCTTTCCATTGTGCTTGACTGGACATGTTCGAAGAGCAGATACTGCTTGTTGACCAGCAAGTAAGAGCACTGTCGTCAAAGTTGATATTGTCGAAAATCCTTTCATTCTTTTTTTTTTTTTTTGGTAAAAAAAAAATACAAAAATACAAGTGGGGAAGGGCAGGAAGATGTCCCTTCATTTTATTTTACGTATGTCCTTTATATATAAGCAAAAAATAAAATTGGATGAGTAGATGTTATAATTACAGATATTTTTGTGAATGACGATGATGCTGGTACTTATTACTACCCTAGTATACATTTTCTCACGTTTATTCTTTTCCCAGTGTACATGTTTTGCCAAATTTAAATTACTGTATAAAGCTATTTTCCGTGTATTGTGCAAGTACAACCAGGTGTGGGGGTTTACAATCTTGTGTATAATAATACTAATAATAATAATAATAATCAATTATGACTATCCTTTTCCCTAATGTCCGTGAAAAATGGGCGAGTTTTTTCCGTTCTGATAAAATATTTATTTCTTTCTTGTGCTTGTGAAGAAGAGTTATTCTTGCTCACTCGCTTTTACTAGTTCATCCGATTATTATTAAGAATTCAAATGAATCTTGTACGTACTGTAGTCAGCAAAAAAAAAAAAAAAACAAGAATACCCCAATAAAGTGCAGTGTCAGTTCCCATTTGATAGAAATAATCTTTTACGTGATCTGACGTCAAGCTCATGAGACCCCATCTTATGCTTCAGTTTTATTACAGAAAATATATGCCTAATTTCCGTAGAGAGTGACGTTCTGTATGTATTCAATGCAGCGATGACAGAATGATTCGTATAGTAAATAAGAATGTGTATATAGAAAATGATCCAAAGAGAGGCATACTACTTAGCTGGATCCATCAGCTTATATATAATAAAAATAAATATTGATAAAATTTTCGTTATAGAAAAAGAAAGATCCATCTTTCGTTACAATTTAAAGGGGATATTTTTTGTTTTGTACGAAATTATGTTTCAAACAAGAATGTCAAGCAATTTCACATGTATTTGTTTATCTTCCTTCTTGGCATCACTCATATTATATAATAGTCGTCATCGTCATCTTGGGATGGATTAAAATATTGATATATTTTCTTCATTTATGCATTTCATTGACTATGCAAGATGTTGTCTCGATATCATGTAAAGGCATGAACGGAAATTGTAACGTGCATAAAACAAATCGTTGAAATTAGTCCTGATATGATTCTCAGAATGCCATCTATCATCCATTGGTTAAAAAGTTGTTGTTTGTTTAGCGTAACACAAGATGTCCATGATGGATGATCGATCTCCCTTTTTCCTCCTCAAAAAATCATTTAAAACAATATGAAGCGGATTTGATATACGTTGGATAGTATAAAAAATAATCGATTGGAAGGAGAAGAAAAAGAGGAAGAGAATATTGTACAATGAAAAGGAAAGAAAGAATGGAATTTATAGGGTAAAAAAAAAGAATGAGAGAGAGAGAGAGAGAGAGAGAGAGAGAGAGAGAAGTAGTAGGTGTAAAAACAAAATCATATGCTACAAGAAAAGAGAGAAAGAGAAAATAAAAAAAAAATAGGATTGTATCGCATATAAAATAAAGGGAGAAGTAAAAGGTAAATGAATCCATTTAACTTGTGTAAAAAAATAGTTATGATGTGTGTGTTTATACTGAATATATGTCATTATTATCTTGGACCATTTTCCTGCTGGCCTTCGTGTTGGTATCGACTTAAATTATCCAGATGGTCAAAAAGCATCATATTGGCAGAAGAAGACCCATTATCATTTGATATATAACCTTCCATGGCAGTTGTTTGTAATACCATCGTAGGATCTCCAAAACCTTGACCTGCAAGCACCGCTAAAAGGTCCTCTCTTGTAAATCCTTCTAATCCTTCTGAAAGATAATCGTATGCACCTTCTGGTATATTTGCTATTATATATTAGTTTCCCAAAATGATACAATTTGCCTTAAAAGAAAAAACGAGAAAAGGAAGGATGGGGGCTAGGGGGAAAGAGAGAAAAAAAGTATAAAAAAACTAACTTACCATTTTTCAGAAAGGTAGTAGATGTTGCATTGGATGTATCCACTCCTTCCATTTTTATAGGTTCAGACGCTGGTAACGAAGAAGAGGTTGGATAATCTGTTGGATTTTCTTGTTTGATATTATAACCCTCGTCTTGTTGTTCAGACTTGATATAATCCTGGTCTTCCATATTAAGATCATCGAATGGATCACGATCATCATCTCGGTCTGGCGTTGCAAGTGCCGAGGAAGCAAAGGGTGCATATGTTTTCGGCCTGCCGTTTGATGTTGAAGTATATGCATTAATTGGACGTGACCGTCCTGTAAATGAAGAGGATAAAGGTGACCCATAGGTAAGACTACTGGGTGAAGAAGACAAAGCGTTGGTAGGGACAGAAGAGGAATAATTAGCTTGTTTCTGCGGTTGAAGTTTTGGTGATGCTGAGTTCATGCGTGGTGATCCCGGAGTTGCATAAGGGGAATAGCGGCGTGGATGTTGAGGTGGTGATCCGATATGCATGTTGGCAATGGATCTGTTGAGTGAATACGTGACAGAACTGGGTGAACCAGGTGGAATAAATGAATTCGGCATAGAAGAGGGACTACCCACAAGTAATGGTGACTGTGGCAATGGTGAAGCAACAGAGGCATGAGGAGTTAAGGGAGACGAGCCCTGATATGATCTGGGTCTACCAGATTCATTCAATTTGCTCGTGGAAGAACCAGCTGCTGCTGAAAGTGGCGGTTGCGAATGTCGCTGTGCTTTACCACTCTTTGCAAGTCTGATAAGATCCCTCTCATCCTGAAGCCGCTGAACAAGAATGGCTTTTTTACCTGTTGCTGGTTTACCACGTTGACGTAACATATCTTTTAATTCAGAAACAGTAATATCGTCGAAATCCACTTTTTCCAATTGATCATCGAGTTTGCGTTGATGTTGCTCAGCATCTATAGGTTGCGGAACAGTTGCACGTTGTACTCGCTGGATTTGGATAGGCATGGTCCGTGAAGGGAAATTAACCGCCTGGTGTTGAACTGATGGACTTTTGGATGCTGCTCTCACGTTTTGTCCACTGCCACTATTATTACTATTATTATTCCCTCCTCCTCCTGTTCTTTCACTACCACCGGCTCCTGTCGTCGATGATGATGGTGATGTAGAGGGTCCCTTGATACCCTGATTTTTTCTTAATGATGAACCTGGTAATGATGGATCAGGAGTTAAAGCGATTTGCGGACTTGTCATGACCAAGTCCGTATCAAAGTCCTTCATATCTGACGATGGCATATTTGGAACAGATGTACCAAGTGTGGATGGTGGTTGCACGTGGGCTGCCGAACTACCCGAAAATGACGACGGAGTTGCTATAGCCGCAGAAGATCGACTTGCTTTTTGCATTTGTTGTTGTTGTTGTTGTTGCTGCTGTTGTTGTTGTTGAGGTTTACGTGCATATGTAATCCTAAACCGAGCCTGTAATTCATTTTGCCTTCGTTGATGATCTATTTCTGAAGGAACCGAAGATGAGACGGACCTGTCACCACTGCATGATGGATCCATTCCTTTAATTGGAATTGGACTGCTCGTTCGCTTCGATGCTCTTGCATTGTTGTTTATACGTTTTTGTTGCAGTTGTTTTTTCGAAAACATGGCCTGTTCCCATGATTGTTGTTGCTGTTGCTGTTGTTGCAATAACTGCTGCCGTTGCAATTGCTGATATTGTTGTTCCAATTCTTGTTTGATTTCTGGAGCAGGCGTTGCTGGTGAATAAGAAAGCCGAGTTGTTCGATCACCTGTTACAGCAAAGGAACTGTCAAGTGACGGAGCTTGGAGTGAGGAGGTCACATTTGGATCTCTGTCGGCTTTGTCATCCGATGAAGTTTCATCAAACATCGCCGACAGATTAGATCGCATCATCGTTTCTGTAGTATCACCACCACTTCCACCATTTCCACTATCACCCATCATTCCTCCCATTGTTCCAGTATCTTCTTCTTGTTGTTGCATATGCATCATCCGTTGTTGCTGTTCATGTAATAGCTGTTGCTGTCGTACAAAGTTCGGGTCGGAAAGGAGGATCGCATCCTCCTGACCTATCCCACTGAACGCATTTAGAATAGCATTTTCTGCTTCATGGTGATGGTGAGGATGATGTCTGTCGTCTGGAGTCTCTGACAAGTTTTGATGTTGATGCTGTTGTTCTTGTAACTGTTGTTGCTGTTGTTGAAACTGTTGCAGTTGATTTTGAGAAAATAACATCATGTCATCATCCTCATCATTATTGTTGTTATTGTTGTTGTTATGAGGTTGATTCCAACTTGTTCCAATAAAAGAAGAAAAATCTTTATGTGCATCAAATCCATCATGTTGTTTCTGAAACTGTTGTGGGTCACCTAGTCCTCTCTGCATATCGTATTCTTGACTAGCAAGTGTTAAAAGGGGATCGTCTAAAAATGAAGAATCAAACGGTTGTCCTGTCGTCCCCGTTGCGTCATTATTAAACCCAAAAAATAATGAATTGTCATTGGGTATGGATGAATGGTGTGGTTGTTGTATTGGGATATTTTGAGCTGGTGTAGACGATAGATTAGGTTGGTCTTGTTGTTGTTGTTGTTGTAAATAGAGAGGAAATGAATCACCAGCAACAAAAGAACCAGATTCTATAAAGTTGTTGTCTTGGTTGTTATGGTGGTGGTGATGACTTTGCATTGATTTATTATGGTTGTTATTGTTATCATAATGATCGTCGTTGGAACTTGTATTTCCGTAATAAAACATTTTATTCAAATGAATATATCAATGATTATTTTATTTTTTTCACTGAGAGCATCCAAGATCAAAATAAGAATCGCGAAAGAAAGAAAAAAAAATATACCAAAAAAAAAAGAAAGGTAACTTATGCCGTTTTTGAGTAGAAAATATAAAAAAAAGGTCTTGGAATTTCGTTATTCAGGTTCCGTTTCTGTACTCTCTAAGAGAGAGAAAGAGGCGAAAGTGGGGAGAACCGGATGGTGGTCCATATATTTCTCTTGTTTCTAAAAACAAAAAAAAACACAATCTTCCAAAAAAGTATTTTATTCTAATTATGAATGATCTTTTAAAGGACTTTTGACATTGTTATTCTCTCAACCACTAGGATCATGCGAGATTAAAAGCACACACAATAACTATAGTAACTAAACGTCAGGAACCCATAGTCAAATTTTCATATGAATAGCTTATTTGTATATAAATATATATTTTCTAGATCTTTATAGTACGTCTTATGTACTTTGGGGCAATAATAATATAAGGAGGGGAAAGGGATATATATATAGCATCATAGATTATCCGCTTATACACTTGTATGGTTATTATTATTATTTTCATTCGAATTTTTTTTGTTTTTGTTCGGTAATCTTCTTTTCATGTTATCATGCCGATTTTTGTAATAAGCATTATATCATTCTATTTTGAAATGAATTTCTTCTTCTTTATACTAAAGAATACGTAATTCTTTCTGTGTAAAAGAACGTCACCTTATATAGTGCACACAGTTATTTCTATATAACAGTATAGGCTCTGTTATACGTAAAAAAGACGATAACATTATATTATTTTATAAATGTAATTAAAAAATAATTATTCATTGAATATTACCAGAAGTCAAAAACAATAAAAATTACTTTACAATTTCTAATAGCCTTCTTGCTGAAATGATGACAATGTAATAATAAATTTGTATGAGCTGTATATATTATTACAATAGAATATAAAGGAGAGCATGTGATTATGCAGAAAACCATTACCATTGATGGATGATGACCAACTGTTATTATGGTACGGGTCCATACTGCTCCATCACTTGCTGCTCTTCTTAGCTTCTTTATATAAATCCAAGGATTGATGGGTGGAAACAGGGAAAATAAGAGTATTATAATTACCAAGTACATAGACTGCTCTTATATAAACCAAACCCACATAAATAATATACCACATGGATGATCGAAGAAAATCGTCGTTTGCTGAGTCTAATGTAACAAAGAAAAGTCCTAGAGTAATAAATATTACAATTAATGAAGAGGAAATTCCAATTGTTGGCACTACATTATACACACATTTATCCATGGAGATTATATAAGCATTTATTAATATAAAAGACTTTAACTACTACTACTGTATAAAAATATACAAATAATATTAATCTTTTTTAATCCATTCTTACATTCATGGGCCAATAATTTGGATTATACAGCAAGAAGAACCTTATTTTATTGGCAATTGGCTCGGTTAGCAAATCCTGCAGATTTCATTTTTATTTATTTTTATGCATGAATACGTATGTTATAGTAATCAATAGTGATGACAGGGAGGGTATACAAGCTTTTTTTTGCTGCGTTATACTATATACAAACGGGAACGTATTTCCATTTTTTCTCTTTAAAAAAAGGAAGAGATCTATAAGATAGGAAGACAAAAAAAATAGAGGAATAATTTATCTCGTTATATCATTATTACAAAATATAGATAGAGTTGTAGAAGAACGAGTTTATGAAGCATGTTATGACCTTCGTATTAAAGAAGTTAAACTTGACCAAGTAATACGAGATCGACTTGAACGTGGGGAGGTTGTATTACCGGCCGTTGTTTGTTGATATGAAAAACCACCACCTACATCATGATCTGTAGTATAATGATTATCCGACATGACTTCCCCAGTACCTGGAAATCCACCAGCGGCAAATCTTGCGGAAGCAGTATGAAATTCGGTTGAAATATGATAAGGATCACCATAAAATTCTTCATCTTCTGTTTCTGACATCATACTTTCAGGACTTTGTCTTCTTCGACGTCTTCGTTTTAATAAAGTACCCTTGTGTTTCTTCCTTCTTAAAAACAAGACAGCAGTGGCAATAATCAAAGCAAGTCCTAGTACACCACCAATCACACTACCAATAATAATTGGTGTTTTTTCCGCTGAAGAAGAATTATTATCATGACCATCACCACCGGCCAATGATGGAATAATCGTTCTATATATATATAAAGTAAAAGGAATACAGAATTAATATTTTAATTCAAAGACAATCTTTTCCTCCCTCATCAATAAAGAAAGTTTTCACATCCATTGGAAAAAAAAAAAAAAAAAAACTAAAACAAGTAAAATCACTTACGTAGTTGGAATCACGGTGGTGATCATTCGGGTTGTACCGTTGGTGACTATTGGTGAAACAGTGGATATACTAGTCGTTACCGTGATCATGGTAATGCCTTCTTGTGAACTAGAGGTTGTTGGAGGTGGCGGTGGAGGATCACTTGTTGTATGTTCTTGAATCGAGGATGTAGTAGTAGTAGGTTCATTGATTACTGACGAGGTAGTACTTGGTGGAGGAGTTTCTGTAGTAGTAGAAGGGATGGTAGGCTCTGCTGATGTTGTTGTTATCGTCGGATTATTTGTGCTTGTAGTAGAGGGTGGTGGCAAATCACTTGATGTTGATGATGGTGGCGGAGGATTGCCAGAGGAACTTGGTGGCGGTGGCGGTTGACTAGAACTTTTTTAAAGTAAATAAAACACAAAGTCAAGCGTTATTATCAGCACATAAGTCTTTCTTTACGTTCTATATGTTGTCGCTCATAAACAAACAATTGGAAAATTAATAATATAAAAACTTACGTTGAAGGAGGAGGAGTATCGGATGTAACACCACTATCACTAGGAGGACTATCAGACATTGATGTAGATATTATTACGGAAGGAGATGATGGTTCTTGTGTTATTGAAGGTTCTTGTGTTATTGAAGGTTCTTGTGTTATTGAAGGCTCTTGTGTTATTGAAGGCTCTTGTGTTATTGAAGGCTCTTGTGTTGTTGAAGGTTCCTGTGTTATTGAAGGTTCTTGTGTTGTTGAAGGTTCCTGTGTTATTGAAGGTTCTTGTGTTGTTGAAGGTTCTTGCGTTTCTGATGGTTGCTGGGTTTGTGATGGCTCTTGTGTTATTGAAGGTACTTCAGTTCCTGAAGGATCTTGAGTTTGCGAAGGTGCTTGTGTTTCTGATGGCTCCTGTGTTTCTGAAGGGGCTTCAGTTTGTGAAGGCTCTTGTGTAGGTGAAGGCTCTTGTGTAGGTGAAGGCTCTTGTGTAGGTGAAGGCTCTTGTGTAGGTGAAGGCTCTTGTGTCGGTGAAGACTCTTGTGTTTCTGATGGCTCTTGTGTGGTAGAGGGCTCTGGAACTACGGTTGTGACAGTCGGCGATGGATCACTATTATCAGAAGGTGAAGGAGTAGATTGTTCGTTATCTGATGATGGATCCGGTGTTTGTTGTTGTTCTTCTGATGTTGTTGGTGAAGGTTGAGAAGGGGTTATTAATTCTTCTTGATCTGGTGTTGTTGTAGGTATAGGTGCTGGATCGTCCGTTGATAAAGACATTCAAAAAAAACAGAAAGAAAAGAAGAAAGAAAGAGAAGGTCTGACAGAAATAAACAAGAAGAAAAAAAAAGATGCAAAAAAATACTTTTTTATCGAAAGAAATGTAAGTAAATGATACGTTGTTAGAAAAGACAATCGTAAATGATGTGTCTGAAAATAAAGTCAAAAAAAAAGGGGGGGGGAGAAGAGGAGAGAAGAAGAGGGGAATGCGCTGTATATTGTTATTATTAAAACGAAGCAAGTGAAAGAGAAGAGGCGGAGACAAGTATGGATTTATAAAAGAAGACATCGTTTATTATTTTTAGCTCTCTTTTTTAACAATATTAATGATAATAATCTCGAGATAATATAAATAAAGTGGGGATTTACTACCATGTTGAGTATTCATTGCAAGGAAACAACATTTACAAGAACAGGAAAATGTTTATATTTGTAATGGGGTGATCATAATTCATAAACATTGACCTTTAGTTTATTACATATTTGTTTTCATAAATAGACTAGTGAAACAAAGGGTCCTTTTATTATGATTGTGGTTACTGTTCATCGTATTATTATATATAATGTACTACTACAACTCGACTGAGCGAACTTTATACCAATAATAATAGTAAAACCACTTTGAAAATCTATATACAGTAACTTATAGATAGTCTATCAGATTTCAGGAGTAGTAGTAATAATAATCCTAAAAAAGGCGGGTTGTAATTAGCAACATAATTATATGTATCATAGGTATGTTTATTATTATTATTATTATGTATATACCATCTATTCAGGGGGGGGATATAACGTATGGATAATGATGATAAAGATGATGATGAAGCGACAACACAAACAAACAAAATTATATAATAATTTTAGAAAGTCTAATGATCCCTAAAAAGATGACTATGCTACTATTTTTATATATCGATTATATAAAGGTAAAACGCTGTAAATAGCGATTTTTTGTGTCCAATTTTAAACTTGAACTTTAAAAAAGTCAACGCGATTTTCTGTTCCGTAATTATTGCGTTAACAAGACAAACCATACTCAAAAGTAGTGGCGGTGGTACACTTATTTTTTAAAAAAGAACAAGATGATGTAAAAACCCATTGAACAAAGTAAATTTGTTACTCATTTCTTTTTTGACATTGAGTTACACAATCATCATCATTGGTTGTAACTTGTTTTATGTGGCAAGCAGTACCAGGCAAACCCAATATTTTACATTCCGCTGTAGAACGCCTAAAGAAAGAGATATGCTCAGACCATTAAACCGTTTGGTTTGTATCTTGAACAACCTCCACATAAAGTAGAAGATATTTTTTTGACAACAAGGTCAACCACCGCCAGAAAATAGCATTACTGTTATTGTATAGCAAATAAATGACTCTACATATACTATAATGACAGTTTCGGCTGTCGTTGTTGTTGTGAGCCTTGATACTCTATTTATACCTCTCCACCTTTATTAACAACAGTATCATCATTGTTAAAGTCTAAAAGCAGTAAGGGATGAAACTGACAACTTGCTTAACTGTCCAAAAAAAAAACCAGTTATCACAACAGCTTCTATTACAATATATATCAGGACTCTTTGGAGGTTTATTTGGCAGGAAGATGGTGATGCAATTCATTAGAAGGTATATATCGTAATACTATGACTGTGATAAATCGATAGTAGTTTAATAGTGACTTGTGCTAGCCATGCTATACAATACAAATGTTTGATGAAATCCGAAACGCACCATTGGAAGCACTTTAATGCATTATATACAACAGAGTTTCCGAGGATGCTCTGATCTATAAATATTGATACATATAACGAAAAATTATATCTTCGTGCAATTTACTGCTGTTTTTCATAGAAATATAGATATCTTTTATCATTTTTTGTAATTCGAATAGTAGTTAACAATAATCGTTTACCGTTCCATCGGTAGGAAATGACAAATTTTATAATGATAAGTGAACAAGAACGGAGAGAAGTTTTTTTGGGTAATACAAAAAATGTGTTCTTTTTTTAGAATAAAGTCTTGAATCACGACACCAAAAATTCTAAATAGAGTCAGCCTGTTTTTTTTTTTTTTCTTTTAATGATCCTTTGAACCACACACACACACACACACACACACACACATTCTCACACATCATTTTAATAGTTTACCAAGTACTTGGTGTAAAAAAAAAGACAAAATAAATGGTGATCCCTTTTTATTTTTATTAATCTATTTATAGTTTATATGTTATATTTGATTGTAGAAAAAAGTATGATACTGTAACCTCTTTGATTATAAAAGAGAGGAGCACAATGTGGCATAAATATAAAGTAGTACAATGTTTTATCATATATTATGTTGATGGATGGCGCTTAGGAATCATATCATACAAGTCCAAATAATAAATGGCATTTCTTTTTCATGGTGAACGTTCAAATAATTTATAGTTAATCGATATATAGTTAAAAAGTGTAAGATTCTTTTATTCCGTTGCATACTATCACAATAACCAACATTACATTTTCTGATATTATTATAAATGTCTTGGATAAGAACGAATAAGTAATAATGACAGTCATCTCTTTGGCTAATTTAGGAACATATAGAATTGAACATATGCATCGTTATTCTCTCAACTTGAGGAAATCAGGTATATATAAATAGCGGTTCATCCAACCTTTTAGTCTATTCTATATACGAATAATAATACCGTGCGTAATTCGCATAAAAGTGTAAAACAAAAGAGAAGAAATCTCTGGATAGAATACCAAAAATCACAATTTATATGATACATAAGCTATTTGCCTTTCAATTTTTACATGTAAATTTAAATACGCGAATCAGAATTTAAATTTAGTCATTGGATAGCTGTTTGTAGCTATTAATACTATAGAACCATTGTTTATTAGATGGATGGATAGGTATTAGAATGATGAATAGGTATTAGGTGGATGGGTAGATATAAAGAAGATCTCGGGAATAAAAAATAAAGAAATTGATATTGTATCGACAGAGTAGGAAATACGATATAAAAAAGAAATCTTATTAAATAATAGTAACTAGTGATGAAGAGGTATGTAAACATAAATTTCAGTAGTATATGTTGAGTACGTAGATTTTTTTTATTTCTGTAACATTTAATTAAAATTCTTCTTTTCATACAGGACAATCAGCCAACTAGCAGCCTGACTTCTTCATTCACACCGGATTACCCTCTATTCAATACTCCAAGGGGATTTTTTTGGGGTATGGATTCATGTGAATTACCTACAAAAAAAAAAAAAAAAAAAACCAAAAAAACCAAAAAAAACCATCCCAAATCCTATATCCAGCACCGGAAGCATTAGTCACTGAAGCCCAAGAACGAAAAGACGGCACATATCTTCATTTTCTCATCATGATATAACGTCTTTCTTTCTTAACCTTTTGCTTCAGTTATTTAACTGATATCGTCCAACTACAATTTGACCATTATGATTTACCGCCCTCAGTGTGATCCAGCGCTAGAACTCTCCACCATGCCATTCAAAACTCTTCTTTATATTTACCTACCATTCAACCCAAGTACAAATACTGAAGAATTTTCACTCAATAACTTCCTTAAAAGTATATACGTACTTCATGACTTTCTCACCTCGAAAGTAAAAGAACCGGGAGGATGTATCTTATTACTATGTCAATATCGATGTTTCTTGGTCTTTTTTTTTTTTTTAGCACACAATCTAATCCAACTTGACGAGACTGTCACTTCTTGAGTGTTCAAGCAACAAGTACCATTAATATTAATAAGTTGCGATCCATTCAAGGTGAAAATGGTGATACGCTGGAAATTGACTGTGCCAAAAAAAAAAAAGCAAGACGTAGAGTAAGACATCGTCCATAATTCAGAACTTCGAGTTCTTGAAATAATGAAAAGACAGCTGTAGGTAAGACTAAAGCATGCTAAAAAACCATATAAAGGACTGATATTTGGAAATTTGATAATCGATAAGATACATGAGAAAAAGAATGCACGGCATCAACCCTTCTATATGAATCAGTGTACTGAATATAGAATTTATCTATAGATACTCTCGTCATTTTGTTCGAGGTGGAATTATGTTTATCATGAATTTCTTCCTTGTACTTTACCCACCACCTATATGACACACACACTTGTCAAAACTACTATGGAAGTGGTAATAACAACATTCAAAGTACGAAGGAGTATCATGAATAATTTTTTTATATGAATAAACGTGAACTCGTAAAAACGCATTGGTACGAATGTTGACTCATGTATATGGTATTACAAAATGATCGCTTCTAGCTTTGTAACTTTGAATGGGAATTTTAATTTGGAATGCTTGATTATGCTTATATGTTTCTGTTTACAAGGTTTTACAATATGTCATCATAAGGAATTTTATAATGAAAACCGCAAAAACTGAATGCTTCACAATGTAACGTATTAATTTAGAGACAATGAGACGTCATTTCCTGGAAGGTTTGTAGACCACTGAGTATTGAACCCTTTATTGGAGGCCGCGAAGAAATTCTTTTTGGCAGATTTCTTTGAACTATCCTTTCTCTTTACATAATAAAGATCATTTGTGTTTGCTTATAATTAACAATTCTCTATGTTCATATAAAGAAAGTCCAACCTTTATATGGCCATTAGAACCTTCACACGGTTGTTTATATATAAACTTATTATTCACACAGCTTTGAATATACACCATAATATAAATTAACGAACGTACTACAAATTATCTACTCACGTGTTGTCACGCACCACACAAACACATTGACGTAATTTATGTAGTATCCAAGGGAAATAAAACGTCTTTTTCTATAATCCACCCCACCACTCTCATTTATTGAGTAGAGCAAGCTCAGCAAGAAGAAGCCTCTCCTTATCTTTATAAAATAGAATCTGGACGGATCATCGCGGAATAAAAAAAGATATGATATAAACCTGTCACGGAAAAAAAAAAATAAAAAAATGTTTTTTTTCTCTACGTAACACGGGATGCAAAAATTAGAAGATAAGAAAAATGGGAGTTTTTTGTTGTTATCATATACATATATATATATTTGCATAATACTGCTTATTATACACGTTATAATCTTATTCTTACTTCTTATTATTATGATGTGTATCTATCATCCTATATATACTAATTGATAATAAAAAAAAGGTGAAACATGGTGATAAATTATTCAGGAACCATAATTGTTCAGGAGGAAACTTTGAACGCTTCTCTCCACACCTTTTGTTTATTGGTGGGTTTTTTTTTGTACCGGGAATTATCAAATTTCGAACAGAAAAAAGTTTTTCTGAATGACGACGATATTCACTCCGAAGGATAATACCGTCTACAATTGAAGTATGTTCAAAGGTTTATAAAAGTTACATCACATGGATAAATCCTCTTTATTCATAACCCATCGTAAAAGAAAAACAAGCAACTATTTGTGTACGTGTATATGTGTGTGTGCGTGTGAGAAATGTAATTTTTATGCAAAATAGCGGGTACAATGTGTGAAATTGATTTAATTAGTTTATCATTTAGTTGATAGTTGTTTTTTACGTTTCGATCAAAATCCATTATAGTTTATAGTTTGAGAGGGTTGGATCAAAAGCAAAAGCAAAAAAAAGTGTGACTTTTCGGAACAAGAAATATAAAAAAAAGTTTGCTTGCCAATTTGTTTCGAACCTCTTTTTTTTTTTTCTTGTAAACAAGTTTCTATATAGATATTAGCCACCATGACCGATTCATATACTTTGCCTTCTCAAGTTCAGTTATTGCCTGCTACTCCTCAATTGAAAGGTCTCATGACCATTATTCGTTCCAAGGCTACTCCTCGTGCTGATTTCATCTTTTATGCTGATCGTATTATTCGTCTTTTGGTCGAAGAAGGTGAATGTCAAAACCATAATCTTGAAAAGAAAGAGAAAGAGGGAGTGGAGAATATATTTATATAGCGAGCAAAAGAAGGCACGAGTTTCTTATACCCTATTTTTTCTTCCTCAAAAAATGATTAGGCTTGAACCATTTGCCTGTTATTAGCAAGGATGTAGAAACACCTACTGGTGCTACCTACAATGGTATTGACTTTGAAGGTCGTATTTGTGGTGTTTCCATTATGCGTGCTGGTGAAGCTATGGAACAAGGTCTTCGTGAATGTTGCCGGTAAAAATCTTTGTTTTTATTTTGGGAGGGAGGGAAATGGATTGAGATGGATAATGAATGAGGTTCGATCCTTTTGTAAGGGTTTTCTCCGTCATTCTAATACACCTCTATTCTTGAATATCATCATAGGAGCGTAAGAATTGGCAAGATTTTGATTCAAAGAGATGAAGAAACTCATCAACCCAAGGTAAGCTTTTTTTTTACACATCTCGTGTATCCCACTTATGGGAAGAAATAAAAATAAAAAAAAGGGGAGGAACAAGAAATCGCATGATCGTGAAATCCTGCATACACATACACACGCACATAAGTATATATATTCGCGTTTTAAATATACTAAACTAAGGAATCAACCCACCTATTAGCTTTTCTATGCCAAGCTTCCCAAAGATATTGATTCTCGTTACGTATTGTTGTTGGATCCTATGTTGGGTAAATTGGATTTTATTTCGATTATTATTACCATGGTGAAATTAGCAGTATATTCATTTTTTTGTTATAATATATATATAGCCACTGGTGGTTCTGCCATGCAAGCTGTCCAAGTCTTGCTTGATAACAATGTTCGTGAAGATCGCATCATCTTTTTGAACTTGATTGCTTCTCCTGAAGGTATCGAAAACTTTGCTGCTAAATACCCCAAGGTCAAGATTGTTGCTGGTGAAGTAGATAGCAACTTGGATGCTAACAAATATATCGTTCCTGGTGTTGGTGATTTCGGTTGCAGGTAAAATAGATACCGTGAGAAAAGAATTGCTCGCATAAAATAACTAATCCAACTCGCATAATTTTTCATATAGATACTTCGGTACTGATTAAAAATATCAATTCTCATTCCATGTATAAAAACACACACATAACCTTCCCCCACCTCATAAATAGCCCTTACATTCTCACTCAACACATACTTCCATATTGTATTTCAAATCCATTTTGTTCTTTCATTCACTCACTCTTTTTCTCTTATTATTACCTCATTATTTAAAAATAAATCAATCCCATTACATCATTAGAAATCATCACTGGAACATATTTGTATATGTATGAAAAAAGAGAATGCCTTTGTCGAGAGAGAGAGAGAGAGAGAGACAGTTGTATAGTATTATTATTATTTTTGAAAAAACAAGAGCGTAAGAAAAGGAGAGAGAGGATGCATATATATATATATATATATGTGTGTGTGTGAATGGGTGTACAGTTGACTTTTTTTAACCATCATACTCCAATGCAAGGACAAATTCTGCACCCCATGGAATTTTACATCGATTGATACCTATCCTTCGCCAGCTCACACTAGGAATACCAATGTCGGCCAAGAAAAGTTCACCTGTAATGGAACGTGAAGTGCATCCTTGTTTAGGTGCGCCAAAACATAAGGTCCATTTGGGTTGAATATGATGCATCACATGGAATGGTAAACCTAATCCCATTGAAAAAAAGTGTCCTTAGCCCCCTATCCTGTTGCATTTCAGAGTTCATCGAATTACTCTTCCTCATCCACTTACCATCGCTGGCATTGATACCACTTGGGAAATCAAGACTTAATACAGGCGCCTTGTTACTATTGGCCCAATCCATAGAAGCCCATAATAATTCACGCGTCACATAATCACCTCTTAATAATGATACAGAATATTCTGATCCCATTAATCCATCAATGATCAAGTCTACGGGCGTCTTTTGTTGTTGTGGTAAATCTAAAAAATAAGTATTTCAATCATGAGTTATCTTGTCTCTCACTCACTTAAAAAAATAAATATATACACATTTTTCTCCCCTTCCCTCTTTTTTTTACCTTCAATATTATCTACAATATGGGCTCCAGCAAATTCTGCACATTTTCTTTGCATCGTCACACCATCCGAAAGTTTAGTATCTTTACGGAAAGCAAGCATCACATACACATGACATCCTCGATTAGCTAAATGACGTGCGGCTGCTAAACCATAACTACCGGCCTTGGTATTACCCGTCAATACCACAATCACTGGAGCAGCATTATGATTACCAGGTTGAATCCTACGATGTCCACCTAATGATATATCATCATCATTTCCCCTCAGTTGATTAGCATCCCGTCTTTTTTTTGGATGTTCCCAATGATTTTTAAATGAAATATACAAATTATTTACCAATAGCCTTTAGTGCCATCACACTTGTTCCATGACCCGCATTTTCAATCATCATTTCTTCATTAGGTCCAGTTTCCGATACTAAGAAATAATAATAATAATATTAAAAACCTTATTCTATCGCCTCTATGTACTCAAAAAAAACAATGAAAGATATATTACCACAAATTTCTTCCACTTGATGCATTTGTTCAATGGTCACGACTGGACATCGTGCACCATTAACCACCGTTTTAATAATAGGCATAGTACTATCCTCATTCTCTTCCTCATCTTCCTCTTGCACCTTTCCGTTCTTTTCCACAATAGCTGGTGTTGTGAATACCGGAGAACTTGATTTCTCTTTCACCAAAGTTTTTTCTTTCACCGTCTTTTCTTTTCCATCCACCATAGGACTTGATTTTTCCTTTGTTGGTTTGGGAGATTTTTCTTTGGGTGATGCTAATGATGATTTTTCCTTAGTTTTTTCTTTGGGTGATTGTACCTTTTCTTTGGATTTTTCCTTCGGAGTAGGAGGACTGGCTTTAGGAGAGGAGGATACTTTATTTCCATTCGATTTTGCAGTGGAACGAGCTTTAGGGGGTATCAGATTCGCAGGTATTTTGAAACTGGGTTGTGACGAGGAAGACGAGGAGGAAGGTGATTTGATCAATTCTTCAGTATCGACTTCTTCTATCGGTTCTTCTTTGGGTGATTTTTGTGGCTGTTCCTGTTGTTGTTTGGGAGATCCTTGTAAATGAAGCATGGATGCTAAAAGAGCAGAGGCTTCTTGATTGACAACTTCGTTGGCCTACAATAGTCATACAAAATGGATTGTCAGAACAAAAGGTTATTTTTAACCCCTTCAAGTTTGACAAAATAAAAAAAAATAATCGCTTCTCTTTCCATTCCCAACATTGATAGTAATTCTTTACCTTGGATGCTTTCTTTTTCTCATTATTATCTGCCTTGTTGACAGCAGGAATAGTAGTATTCGTACTAATAGTAGTCGCTGTTGGCACCGTTGGAGTAGGAGCAGTAATAGCAACCAGTTCTTCCTCTTGTTGTTGTTGCTGCTGTTTTTGTTTTTGTTGTTTCTTCTGATCCTTTTCCTTTTCCTTTTCCTTCTCCTTGACAGTTGCCTTAGTATCTGACTTTGTTTGTTTTTCAACCACACCTGTGGTAGAGGATGCTTTATGTTTACTTTTGGATGATTTGGGTGTAGAAGTAGCGGATCCATACAATTCTTCAAAATCAAAAACCTCTGTTTCAATGATAGGTTTACGAGGTTGTTTTGCTCGTGTACTAGCAAAAAAAGGTAATCTGGAAGACGTAGATTTGGGTACTGCCTTGCCATTGAATGCAGGTGATAATGTTGATGATGCAGGAGAAGCAGTTGTACTTGTAGATTCTTTTTTATCTTCCTTTTTGGGAGCGACGACAGCTGCTGTTGTCGTTGTTTTTGATTTGGGTGAGCGCGTGGATGATTTGGTCGATTTGGTAGTACTCGTACTAGCAACAATTGATTTATTATTGACAACAACAGATTTAGGTGGTGCTGAAGGGGTTGTCACTTCATTGGGTTTATTAAATTCGGATGGAGGGGGTTGTAATGGTTGTGGTTTCTTTTCTTGCATCCTATAATTGAAGACGAGTGAGTAGTCTTTCTTCTATCATCTTCTTATTGTTTATATATTATCTTCACGGAGCTTACTTTTTTACAGGAGCAGCAGGGCTTGGTGGAATACTCATCTGTAATATATCAATTTTTAAAAATATATCAATGAAATGACTAAATATCAAAGCCAAAAAAAAGGGTGTATTTTTTTCTTTGTTTCAAATTGTATATCTATTACTTACACTAATAATAGCTGGATCTACAAACTGACTTGCCTGTTGTTTAGGTGGTGTTTGGGGTTGTTGTTGTTGTTGAGGAATACTTGGAGGAGCTGGTGGTTGTGAAATAGATGGCTGTTGAGGTGGTTGAACATGCTGTTGTTGTTGAGGAGGTTTTTGAATAACTTCCAAATGACGAATTTGTGATCCATGAATAACAAATACAGGAAGTTCATTGATTAAACCGTCTATACCACGTATAGTTACTATTTGAAGAAGAAGAAGAAGGAAAAAAAGAAGAAAAGAAAAGAATGGAAACCAAAAGAATGAATTCAAGGATTTTGTTTAGACGCGCGTATACAGAAGAATCTAAAATTTTTCTTTTTTTTTATTACCTGAACCTAATGTCATATAAGTGGTTTGCTCATCAAGTGCAGCCACAACACCTATCACAACGGAACCATCTGTTAAAGTAATTTCGAGATGGAGGCCAATATACTGTGCCATTGAAATATATTATCGATGGAGAGAGGGGAAGGGAGGAGGATATTATGTATATAAGACTGAATAGCAATGTATGTTGGCAACGCGTCCCATCACTGTATATTCTGCCCAGGTTAAAAAAATTCAAGCTGAGTTTCGATCAACCGTCCCACTTAAAAAAAGTAAAAAAAATGGCTTGAATATCAATGGGTGGTACAGAGCGATTAAAATAACAGTAAAAATAAGGGTACACATCTGCTACTTTTGTGTAATTTTTTTTATCATGCTCACCGAAGATCCAGAACAACGTATTGAAGCATTCACTGAAAAGCAACATGAGGAATATATTCCTTTAGCTACTGAACTGGGTTGCAATGTTGACGAAGTCAACAACATTGTTCTAAATAATATGTAGATCAAACGTACTACCAATTGGAATGGCTCTGTTTCAGAGACAAAGAGGATCCTTGGTAACGAACGTACCCGCGATGTCGACTCTTTATTTGATAAATATGATATTGGAGATGAGGGTGGAGGGGAGGAGCTTAGGCAGTTTGCTGAAGCTAGACGTCAAAGAGCCGTTGACAAGAACAACAGCTATCCAGATATAGTTTTAACTGGTGTGATTAGTTAGTTGACAAATAACTGTTGAATAGATAGTAAAAATAATCTATCAAATCGCAACGAAAATCGGCAAGATCATTTATTTACGGAGGCATTTATTTTGCATAAAGCATTTTGCATGCAACCAGAACAAGAGCAAAGGGCTGCTACCACTACGACTAGTCAGATTGTATCTGGTAGAAATAAAGTTGATTTGTGAGAGGATTACAAAGACGAGATATTTAAGATAATGAAACTTTGTTTTGTTATATTTAATGTCGAATCTGTTTTCAATTTCACACCATTTCCGATGGATAAAAGAGAAATGCAAAACAGGACCATTGGCTCCAGCTATATGCATGCTACAAATGCAGATAAATACAACGCAATGGTAAACTAACGGTTAATAATAAATGTTGAATGCTATACAGAAATTGCACCTGATGCTGCTATTAATGATATTCTTCGCCAGGAATTTGAGGTAAGGTATATTTCCTTCATGTACTTCTCAACTTGGTGCTTCACCAAAAGGTATGCGCAATATGTATCAGAAAGATTGCGATGTATAGTTGGCGTTGCCTAATAAAACCATCATAGTAAGCTCCCAATATGCTACTAATTATAACGATTTACAATGAAGAAAAAGACATATGGGAGACTTTTGGAGCAATGGAACAAACTGAGTAAAGCCGCTGTATGAAGCGAAGGCAATACATTTTAATAAATCGAATGCGCGAAGCAACTCAATATGGAAGGCGATTTGCGGGCCTTTGAGGGGGAACCAAGAAAAAGATGATTACGCAACAAGTAAGAGCAGGAGATTGCCCTCTCTTTACAGAAATGAAAATCTCTTTGAACTGTGGCTATAACAAATAACAAAAGCATGAATTTCGTTTTTTTACTGCGCTAGAATGAATATTTATACTATTTATGATATCTTACCGCAGAGAAACACGTAAGTGACCTTGGTGGTTTTATATTGGTTATCACAATCGCACACATTATCCGCATACGGGATGTCAATGGCATTTGTTGTTGGTGAATTATTGCCCACAAATATACCAGTAAAGCGTCTGCCATACCGTTAATGGTATCAGTCTAATTGTCTGCACGACGCTCCTTTTTCTTTTGTTGGACTTCGGTTTCTGTATCAGTAGCATACCCATAATCGTAATCTTCAATCGTATTGCCTTCTTGATCATGGATAGAAGAATCAAATGGGACGGAATGATTACTGATTCGAGGCGTGGATGGATTCACAGCGAGTTGGTCTTTCATCCTCAAGCTCAAGTATTCATCTGTTCGCCTGCTGTTTTTTCCCTAAGTGCTACGTTTTTGTTATTTTCGACCATACAATTCATACAGGTCGCCAGTCAAACGATATATCTACTGGCATAATCTGCTGTTGGAAGGTCATCGACATAATACACTTCTGAAGTATCCATATCTTGTATGATATCTGTTGAATTTCTTTTGTTGTTTTTCTTTTTGTTAAACATAGTTGCTTTATAAACGGAGGATAGATGGTAGGTGAAAGAAGAGGAACGTATTAATAAAACGGCCATAAAAAGAGCAATATAATGGCCTAATAAGCACGTGTTATATCAATTAAAATAAAATAACAACTTTCTATATGATATAAAAACAATATTTATAGTATGTAATCTAGAAGTGTTTGATCAATGGCTTTATTATATAGATCTATGTTTGTAATGTAAGTTAATTTAATATATGTTCTTATAATGTCAAGTACAGCTCCTAATGGGCGATGATTTATTTACTTTTTCTCGATTAATATTTTCAAAAAAGTACAGTTGCTGTTGATCGGTAAGCATGGCATAAGAAAACAAAAGTAGCAGTTTTATTACAGTGCGAATCCTTATTTTTACTGGTTTTTTTTAATCGCTCTGTACCACCCATTGTTATTCAAGCCATTTTTTTTTACCCTCAAGGAACTTTTTTTTAAGTGGGACAGTTGCTTTTCAAAACAGGAGTAGACATCGCATGCCCTGTAAAAGTATTCATTTTCTTGGATGAGGCGCTTTTCCAAGTTTCTCCCACAAGCAACTCTTTTCCATTAAGATCTTCATTTGTTGTATTTTTTTCATAGTAATATTTTATATTGGTAGTAAATAAAATAGATTGACTATTTGAAAGAAAAAAAAAGGTTAAAATTGACACTGGATGAATGAATGATGCATAAATGTTTAATATATAAATTATGCTCACTATAGCGCTCTAACCATAATGATTCATTACACAAAAAACATGTTAGAATGACGAATATGTGTAGTGATTGTACTACAAAACATAACGTATTATTGTAAAGAAGAAAGAAAGAAAGAAAGAAAGGATAAGTTTATTTCATGGCATAATCGCATGAAGATCAACGGCATCAAAATTTATTATTAATCAAAAGCAGATAAAGCGGAAATAGAAATGAGTCAGAAATTGTTAGTAATAAATTTATTTGATTGTTTCAATTGTTTTAAATGGGTAAAACGGGAATACTGTTCTTCCTTTTGATCATTCCTAAACCTATCTTCCAAAATAAAAAGGGTCTAGATTATTATGTGCACGTGCCCGTTTCTAATTCATGATATTTGTTAATTTTATATGGATTCAATGGATTACTTATGTATTCGGAGAAACATCTATCTCAGTGTAATGAAAAAGAAGGAAACTTGGATCGAAACAAGTTACAATCAAGGGAATAAACAAATAAGCAAAACATCAACTTCTGTCTTAGATTATTCATTAATTGATTGGTGAAGAAGAAGAAAAGGTTGATCTTATATATGTGCACTATAATAAGTACATGTGAAAAATACCTCATGTCCGATATAAGTGTTTGCCACGTGGGATGTTGTAGTACTACTTGATAATCAATCAATCAAGATAAATATATATATATATATATATATATATTATACCTTTAACAATATTAAGGTTTTATAAAGAAGTTTCAATTATGCAAGAACAAATAAAATGGAAGCATCCGCGCATATTTGTAGTAGAAATAACAAATAGTTGGGCAAAAAAAAGAAGGGGTTGGAAGGACGGAATGAATGGCAAAATAAAACTTTCGCCGCCTATCCCGAAAGAACAAAGGGGCAAAATAGTGCGCGGGAAAACTCCACCCCGAATTACGGAAAAAAAATACCGGGCCGCAGCAATGATTATTTCAATCCAAAATAAAGAGGAGTGTTCTTGGTAGTACCTTCTTTTTATTATCATTATCATTATTATTATTGATTATTTATATCATTGTTATTAATAAATCGTGGTTATAGAATCATAAAGAAGTATTTATATTTAGATGAAGAAGAATCAAGTAATAATAATGAAATCGCATAATAATAATAAAAAAAGCTTGAGCGGGTTTCAGTTCAATAATCAAGCCGATTATCTAAAAAAGGAAATGATCTGGGTTCAACTTTTTTGCTACGGGTACAACAACTAGTTGTAAATCTTTTTTCCATTTTACAACACTTCTTTCACTTTTCTTTCACCTTTTTTTTTTTTTTTTTTTTTTTTTACTTCTTTATCTTTTATTCATCACACTCATCCCATCGATCGAATATATATATATGACACAACTTCATCCTCATACTCAATATTATTCTTCTACCACTGAAAAATCACGACCTTCTTCTTTATCTCAAAAGGTGTTGGTTCATAATTTAAGTGATCGACTTCACGCTGCAGATTTTGATTCTCCAGCAAAGATTTTTCAATCGAAACAACTTCATCCACAGCAAAATGGTTTTCAATTTGAAAATGTCACACCCGATGTATCCATTCCTGGTACACCAGGATACCATGAGCATCCTGTCGATGATTATTTTTCAAGTCATGATGAAGCAGTGACCGCGACAGCAACACCTACAACACCTTCTCCTCAATTAAAACCCCAGCCCTTTGTTTCAGGTGTAGATACACCTACTTCTTTATCACCTCGTGAAAGTGGTGAAAAAAGTAAAGAAGATCTTGATCAAGAAGAACAGGAAGAACAACAGAAAAAGAAACGCCCTCAACTTGATTTACGACATCCTTCTTCGGGTACCATTGTTACATCCACTTCAAGTTCTCAACATCGTCTTTCTTCTCCACGTATTGTTATTTCTACTACTTCGTCACCTTCCACACCCCTTTCTCTTTCTCGACCTGTTTCCAAAGATCAAAGTCATGACGAAGAAGATGATAATGCTACTGTCAGTAGTTTAGGTGGAGGGAGTCATAGTGGATATCGTCAACGACGTGTTTTGGAAGATCCAGCACCAAGTGCAAGTACTTCCACCTCTATTCCAAGTCGACCTTCTACACCTTCTCAATTCATGTTCAAAAAACCCGAATACAACTCCAAATACCATCAAACACATTTCCATCGATTGGAAAAAGAAAAGACCTTATTCCATGGTTTGAAACGATTTTTCAGAAATGACAAGAAAAATAAATCACAAAGCAAGAAACATCCCAAACCTCTTTTGACCAAGAGTAACAATAGTAGCATGAGTGATTTATCCTTTGCCAATGAATTTAACAAGGATATTGAAGGCCGTTACGGTAAATGGGGTAAGTATTTTCCCGCTCTTTCTCTCTCTCTCCAATGGATGGATTGAGTGGTACCAACAAAAAAATTATTACACTAAAAATAAATTTAGCCGGTTCCCTCCCCCCCTCTTACCTTTTTACTAATCTATATCATTACTATAATTATATATAGGCCGTTTTGTCGGTAAAGGTGCCGGTGGGTCTGTCCGTGTGATTCGACGAAGTACAGATAACAAGACATTTGCCGTAAAACAGTTCCGTAAACGATTTCCTAATGAAAATGAAAAAGAATATGTGAAAAAGGTCACTGCTGAATTTTGTATTGGTTCTACTTTACATAATGCCAATATCATTGAAACGTTGGATCTTATTCAAGAACGGTCGTCTTTTTATGAAATCATGGAATATGCACCCAATGACCTGTTTAATATTGTCATGAGTGGTAAAATGACGCGTGAAGAAATTGCTTGTACTTGGCGACAAATGTTAAATGGTGTAGACTACTTACATTCGATGGGTATTGCCCATCGTGATCTTAAATTGGATAATATGATGCTGGATGAACGTGGTGTGGTTAAGATTATTGATTTTGGTTGTTCAGTGGTATACAAGTATCCATTTGAAGATAAAATTCATCGTACCAAGGGTAAGCATTCTTTTTTTTTTATATTTGCCTTAATATTTAACCGTTTCATTGTTTATTGGTGACTCATGCAATAATAATAATTTTTAGGTATTTGTGGATCTGACCCTTACATTGCACCAGAACAATACTCGGCACCCGATTATGATCCTGCACTATCGGATTTATGGTCGTGTGCTATTGTCTTTATTTGTATGACGATTCGACGATTTCCTTGGCGGATACCTCGCGCTTCTCAAGATCAATCCTTCAAGAACTTTGTTAATCCAAATTCACAAGGCGCTCAACGATTGTTCAAGCTCCTGCCCAGAGAAGCTCGTGAAATATTCCCACGCATCTTACAAGTAGACCCAGCGAAACGTTGTTCATTAAAAGATATCTTGTCAGATCCATGGGTTTCTTCCATCCCCATGTGTACACCTCAAGATCCTGCTCACGATCATATGCATCATCTTTTGGTGCGTCCTTCATCACAAGAAGTCATGGATCGGGGTAATATTAGAGTCTTAGATATTGATACACCCGACCTTTCTGGAGAAGAAGATTTTCCTACAAGTAAAAAGGAACGACGTCGTCGTGTCAAGAAGCACTAATTTATATATATATACTTTTGTTTTACCTATATACTCACTCTTATTTATACTTATTTAAACTCCATACCTCTTTTTGTTGCTTTTTTTTATACACCTCACACACACGCACACACAAATTTATACACACCATTTTTTTTATTAGTTATATTTTATTATTCCATTTATTTTTTTTTTCACACATTTTTATTTTATTTTTTCTCAATTTCTACTCATTATATCATCAATTTTATCATTTAGAACCGCCTAAAAAAAGAGACTCCCCTTCCTCCTCATTTTCTCGCCTATCATCATTTTGTAAATTATATCAAGAAAAAAAATATACATCCTTACGCAAATTATACAATTACCATATATACAGATTTCACACACACACACACACACACACACGCACATTTTTTCCCTTGCTTTTCCTCTATTTGTACCGATATATCATCAAATATATAAAAAAAATATATTATTATTATTGAAAAATATACATTGTTTCATATTTTGCATGAATTCTTATTGATCTTTTGTTTCCACACGTTCATTAATTAAATTTTCAATATCACTAGGTTGAATAGCAGCTTTGCCACGTGTCCAATCCACCACAATAGGTCGAGTTAATAGACTAGGTTCTTCATGGAGGCGTTGCGCAATTTCAGACCAATCATGTAATTGATCGGGTTTCTGCACCATTTGATGCCAATGTGTTTCACTATTGCCTTGAGGGGATGTGGGTAAGAAACTTGCTACTTGTCGTAATTGTTCAACGGTAGGGGGTTGAGTATCAATCACATCAATACGATAAGCATCATTCCCATTCTTTTGAGTGGCTCGTTTTTGTAATAGGTCAAGAGCGGCACGCGATCGTGCAAGATTGCCATTATGGAAAATGGAAAGGATAGGTAATGTCTTTGGTGGCCGAAACGACATATTTTGTTTGCAAATAAAGGAAACTTTGGGGGATTTGTTGTGTAGGGTGTGGAAAGAAAAAAAGAGTGATGTACTGGCCAACGTTTCGGGGAGTTTAGCATAAGTTTGGTTTGCATGGCAGCATAAATATGACCTCACCCTACCCACGTATTGTAAGTAACTGCGCAACAATTTGTTATTCATAGAAGCATTCAATTTTGAGTATTTGGAATAGTATGGAAGAATGATGTAATTTACTATTACTAGGTTAAAGGTGGATAAGATAAATAATAAATAGCATATATACAAGTTTGTCACTGATAATAACCTGCTATTCACCCATTGACAACCCATCAAGTTTTTTCTTTATCATTTGTTCTAAAACGAATCATCATTCCCATTCGAAAATAATCTGAGATAGATAATATATATTGAAAAAAAATGTGTGTACAAGTGCCAAGCTTGTTTTTTCTTCGTCCTGACTAATGGAGAAAGAAAAAAGAAACCAAACTTTTCTTTTTAATGTGTCATTATGTTGTATATATAAAAGTAGAGAAAAAAAAGTGAGGGAATGAAAGGAGGAAAAAAAATTGATAATTAAAAAAAATAGACGATGAGATTATATATATATGTATATACGATTGCTTTTTTTTTTTTACTTGCGACCAGCATTGGATCTCTTCTTTGCGCGAGGAGATTGCTTGGGGCTCTTTCCAAGTTGTTCTTGAGGAATCCAAGATTCATCCAAAATCATTTGGCCCTTTTCATCACGATGTGTAGGCTTGACAGCAGGTTCCTTGGAAGCCTTGGCCTTGGCAGGCTTGGATCCACCAAAGAAGGCAGCATTGATAATGTAAGCAACACCCAAAGCAACAGCAGAAAGAACAATGTACAAGAAGATCCTATATTTATATCCCCATCGTAATTCTCGATGAATATTTTTTCTCTTCTATCGTCTCCCCTCTCCTCCCTTCAAAAGTCCAATACTAAAAAAAAAGACTTACAATTGAGGGTCAAACCATGAGGTTTCAGGATCGACAATGGTGACAATACCTTCATAACCAACAACACGAAGCAATTTTTCCTATTTTTTCATTCATTTTATAATGAATTGACATTGATTCGTGAGTTTCATCTCATTTTTGTACAAATATCTTCAATAACACAGAAGATTTACTTACATCACCAAGAACATCAATAAAAATGGTCAAAGCAAGATCACCAGGAGCGAATTCAGAGTGGAACAAGTAAGGGATTTCAACAGTACCTTCAGGAGTCACAGTCAAATCATAACGGAGAGCAGTCAACTAAAAAAAAAGAAATAGAGACACATCAATTCCCATATGAGTTAACATCGCCATCCATGTTTAGATATATAACAAATAGAGGGAGTGAAAGATTCAACTTACGTTACGGAGAATCTTATCAGGTTGTTCAACGAGAGAAACCTTGCCAGAAACAGCAAGAACCGAGAAATCAGCATTATCCTTGTTTGCGAGTTTCAAAACAACTTTGTTACGTTGACCATTGGTGATATCTATTATATATATAAAGAATATTCCAGAATTTAGAATATTGGCCCTTTCTCTCTTTTTTATCCAGATTCCTAATAAAAGTCCCAGATTGAAGAAGAGAAGAAAAAACTTACGTCCAAAGGGATTATCCGGGAAATCAGCAGTAACTTCAAGATTAGCAGACGCGTATTCCTTTTCTTCTTGGTCCTGTGCGTAGACTAATATATATAAATATATATATTATATGTTTTTATAATATTTTTCATTAAGTAAAAAACAAGATATCAGGTTTTGAAAATGTCTCCACTTATTTTGCTCGTCCATTTTTTTTCGCATACACATTCTCTTTCACATTCCATGGAGTCATATTGAATAGATCGCTCTCATCGAGTTATTCATCGTCTCTTCCTCCCCTTTTGTCCTTCCTCATCAAAAAAAATAAAAGACGCGCGCGATTTCATTTTTCCTCTCTCTATCCTGTATCTAATAACAATTATGTATTCTTACCAAAAGAAACACAAGCAACCAAAAGTAAAAGTAAAGTCCAGAACGAATTTAACTTGGCCATCGTTAAAAAAAAAAGTGTGTGTGGGAGAGGGAAAGAGGTAGAAAGAAAGACGAAGAAAATGTGGTGAAATAAAAGCTGGGTTATACACATAACCCATCTCTCTTTTTTAAATTAACCAATGATAACTCGTTACGCACTTGTAAATTTTTGCTGGAAAACAAGTTTTGAGATAGACACCTAGGCTTTTTGCATTTCAACCTCTTTCCCCACAAAGTGCTTCAAGTTATTAACAGGTGAAGCTCATTTAATTAATTATCATCCTATCATAAATAAATAAATTTATTTATATTGATACACTGCTTTATTATTGTGGTTATATATATATTGGTGCAATTGTATTTTTATACGTAGCCTATAGACCTAGAAACAAGAAATAATGCGTCGCGTAAAATTAAAATAATAAAAAAGACGCGTTTTGACCCAATTTTTTTGTTTCTCGGACACCAACTTTTTTTTTCCACCTACTACAATAAATGGAACGATCATTAGTAGATCTCATTACCAATGCCTCGTTAATAAAAAAATTAGAACAATCTGGCTATGAAAGTATTATTGATATTAAAGAAGTCGGTGTTGTTCAAATCACTGAAGGTAGCATCCATTCTAAAAAAAAAAAAAGGGTGCCATGTAGAGAGAAGACTTACATATATATATATATATATATATATATATATATATTTGCCCTTTTTATTTTCAGAATTACAATTAACGACAGAAGAAGTTGAGATAATCTTGAAACTGGTGCATGGAGGTAAATCTATATAACATTATAGAAAACGGAAAGAATGATATATTATATACTAATAGAGGAAGTATTTTCTTCAAATATTAAAATAGGACATATTGTTGCATCACAAACGGCCGAAGCCCGAATAAAAGCTGATAATCAAAAAATAGGAATTAGTTTTTCATGCAAGGCATTGGATAAATTATTTGATCGATATAAAGGTGTTCCTCCTTCATGTATTACGGAACTTTGTGGTGAACCAGGTTCTGGGAAAACTCAAATATGGTAGATAATATATAAAGTTTTATAAGATAGAGAGATAACCTTCATTCAATATATTTCAAACAAACAAAAACTTATTTGCTTTCTTACTTTATTAGTATGCAATTGGCAGTCAATGCACCTGAATGTATATATATAGGTAATTCGATAACAAACATCACTCTCTCATCCGTTTGATGTGAAATTGTACTAATAATGCAAGCATTAGATACTGAAGGTAGTCTGTTTCCAAGACGATTAAGACAAATGGCTGAAACGGTGATGATGAACCACAATGCATCTTCTGATAATAATAATAATAAAACGGATGGTAACCATCAATGGAATATTAGTCCCCAATCCCTTGAAAACAGAGAAATCTAATACATGTTCTTATATAGTGGATTCCATATTAAATAAGATACATTATTTCCGAGTATATGATCATGTTCAATTGATTGCACTTACCCGACAACTTTCCAATATGCTCGATGAACTTGCTCAAGTGAAGCTACTTGTTCTAGATAGTATTACCTATCCATTACGAACCAATATTAATATAAAATTACGAAATAATATATTGTCATTTTTGGGTCAAAATTTGGCTCAATTGGCAAGTCGACATCAAGTAGCTGTCGTTGTCACGAATTATGTCACAGAAGATCGTCTAAACACAGCAGTAACACCTGAATTAGGTAAATTGTCATAGATTACGAATATTCTTCTAATCATAAGCATCCGTTTCTGATTTTTTTTTTTGGGTTTTTATATGTATATTTGAATAATAGGAGATGAATGGGGTAGACGATGTGCGAATCGGTTTTTCTTATATCGTACAAGAGAACAACGGTAAAGAAAATAGTTTGATTGTGATAAAGAAATATGTGGGTTTTCTAATATGGAGTTTTGTGGATCATGATTTTTTTTTTGTAGGTATGCAAGATATTACAAATCATCATTAGGTACAAAAGATACAACGATCCGTTTTAAAATCACAGTAAGTGAACATTTTTTTATTCACGCTGCATCCTTGGGAAAAGTATGTATTTTCATACGCAACATATATAGAACAATGGTTTAGAAGATGGATCAAAAGATGAAAATCATTCTATACCTCTACCCGGCGATGAGAATAGTAGCTCATTTAAAGAATACAAAGAAGAAGAAGAGGAAGATGTTTGGGATTCAACGCATTTTACCGATCAAATCATTTCACAAATACCATCACAAAATACATCCTCCATGTCACAATTAAAACGAAAAAGAGAAGACGAAGATAATGACGATCAACAAGCCCCTACCAAGAATGAAGATGATGAATTTGATTGTTGGAATAGTGAAGAAGAAGAAGACATGTTGTTTTTTGCAGCTTATAATTCTCCACCATTTTGATAAGTTGTTATAACAATAATAGTACTGAACAGCAATTCTGATCTTTTTGTAAATAAACATACACCATTTGATGAAATAGTTTTTATTGTTTATTAATTGTAATATAAATATCATAATTTATAGAGACTTTATCATAGTAGTAATAGTTAGCATCATCCTTTGTTTGCCTACGTCCACTTTTTCTTTCGAGAATTTCCACCCCCTCACCCCTTTGATATTCGCCTTATTAGTAGTAAAGTGTAACAAGAATACTCGAAGCATCTGATAAATAAAATTGAAATAAATACGAGGAGATCTTCTGTTATAGACAAAACATTTATTATATCCTACATATTGAACTCTTCTCGATCCCACAGCATGCAACTCGATAAGAATGAGAATTATCCCAAGGGTTAAAATAGAAAGAAGGTGGAACCTTATTATGATAACCCCTAGTAATATATGTAATATATATTATACTATGATAAAATAAGGCTCCACACTGCCACCTATACGCAAGAAAAACGGCTGAGATGAAAAAAATACATATATCCCTTGTATGTAATAAACTTTCTTACGTCCGTAGGGCTTTCTCATCATCTTCCAATTTCTTATAGAACAAACTCTTTAAATCATACCTAATGTCATCATTTTTTGTTTTACTTAAAACGGTAATGCAGATGGGTGGCTACCACCTTCTTTTACATAGACTAAAAAACCTCGAAAACGTGCCTGTTAGAATAATATCATTTTTTTAGGGAGTTATTATTATGTAGGTACTCAAAAATAATATGTAATTTATTGGAAGAGAAAAAGGAAGAAATATGGTCCCTGTGCACTGACCTTTTTTTTCCAAGAAAGAAAAATAAATTGCTGCATGAGGAGTATTATGTTTATATATCAGTTTCTATAGGTACATGGTCATGGTTCCCTCTTAATTTAAAAAGGGATTTATATATATATATATATATATAACTATTGAGTTATTATGTATCGTCTTATATTGTTTTAAATAAATTCAATTAGTTTATTAATATACTGATTATAAATGTATCATTGTTATTATAAGAATCTTTATATAAATAATATTGATGCAAATATGAATGTAGGTATATTTTTCAATGCAATATATTGTCAGGATGTAAGTTATATACACTTTTATTGTTCTTCAACAAGCTTTTTTTAAATACCTTGGCAACAAAATCGTGATAATACCAATGTACTACCTCAATCATATTATGTATTCTTCCTTTTCTTTTTATATACATAGATCAAAAAAATATTGTTCATAATAATAAGAAAGCATATTAAATAAGATCAATCTATATAAGTCTATGAAATAAGTCAAAGTCTTTATATATACATATTAGAATCTAGCTGATCATTGTTGATTATTATCTTGTCTTGATACTAGTTCAATTTAATAGCAATATAATAATATGCACTTTTTTTAGTTATCTCTTCATGACGATCTAAGGATAACAAGAACAGGGGGGCGGGCGGATCTGAAACATTTTTATTTGTCACTCGTGTTTTTGTGTTTCTGTAATAACAATAATGAAAGAGAACAAGTAGTATGTACATACCAGAATAGTTATCGATATTGAAGAACTTTTTGAATAGGGCTCGTGTTTATTATTGATGCATTCACTGACCCTCCTGCTTAATTCTCATTAATTATAAACTCATAATTCCGATAAGGAAGAAAAAAAAAGTTTATATTCTCCACATTACCATAATAATTATTATGCAGCGATCTACACACTAACAATGATCATTCTGCATAATGCATGAACAAAAATAGTCCATTGATAGAAAAATTTATGAACGACAAATTTTTGTATATTATTATTTTGCTATAATTATTATAATGAAGAACTACCTACTTCTTACTCTATTTTTCAAGGGCGTTATTTTTTTTTTCAAAGCCTTCTTTTGCATAATAAATTTCTTCTCATTATGTAAAAAAAAAAGCAAGATGACCATTCCCCTCCTTTCTCTCTTTTCTTTGATCTCCCAGCCAATCAGTCCATCTACCTATCAACAAGTTATCAACAAAAACGTTGTTCTGGTACATTGTAACTTCAAGGGTTTATCGATGATAGATTATCAAGAAAAATCAAAGTTTAGAGTTTATAGACTTACTCCTCTTTTCTTTACATTTTGATTTTTTTTTCTTTGCATCCATTTAATAAGAATTGGTTGGAAAATACAGCAAAAAAAAAAAAAACAATACTTAAACACGATGATGGTCAAGTTCATTTTAATTACTAGGAGAAAATATATCATTGGTGGTGGAGTTGGTCACCAATGAATCGACAAGAGAAATAGATGTATATATAAAAGGCGCCAATAATAAAAAATGAAGTCTCTCATCAGCCGATAATTATATGAATCATTTCAACAAAACGTGTTCTATTTTTATTTAGCCATGCGCTTGTTGATGAATAGATTGATACATTAATATAGTTTGTTATTATTATTTGTTTATTTTTACTCGTCCATTGAGTATAAGACATTGTGTCAACATACGAATTATAGAAATTTGGATTGCTCAATCATACTATTGAATGTTTATAAACCTTCATTCTTTCTCCTTAACAAGATATAAGAAGTATATCCACGTCGATGAAAAAAAAGGCGTCCACATCAACCAGAAACCCTTGACCTCCGTCATTCATCATCCTTTCACCTCCTTATGATCAAAAAAAAAAAATAATTTACTTATCTAATTATTCTATCATGTTATAACTTAGTAGTTATAATAAACTCGGAATGGATGAGAATTATAAATGCAGCACTACTGAATTGCTAATGTGTTGTTAAATCATTTCGAATCTGCGCAGAATTAAAATCGACACACGTGCTTTTTATACTTCAAAATGGAGTAGCATAATAGTAACAAACGTACAGTTAAAATGATTATAATATATATATATATATATATATAATTTTCCTGTAGATGGTTATTATTAGCCATTGGATGAAGAAATCGGCAAGATTTCCATTTTTGTTTGTAAATAAGGAAACAAAAAAATGAACAACGATGAAGACGACGACGTATATTATCGGTATTTTTAGGCGCGCACAAACTCAAACTCAAAACTTTATAGAGAGAGAAGAAAACCTGTTTTTTTAAGCTCTCTGTCATCATCATCACTATCATCATCATTTTTAAACAACAACAGCAACAACAAAACTAACAAACAGAGAAATAGAGAAAGAGTTATTAGTAGTAACAGTAATAAGCACGGCCAAGAATAAAGGAGAAGTGGATGATGATGAGAACAAGGAGAGATGTGAGAAAAAAAAAGGCTAATTTTTTTTAAGGAATTGGATAGTTTTAAGGGTAGGAAGGAACTTGAGAGAATAAGTCATTAAAATATGTTGTGTAATATAACAACTTATGCTGATGTCGCCTGTAAAACTGGATTCTGTTTTTGTCTTCAAAATCAATTAAAGAAAAGATGGTAATATCAAAAGTTGAGGAGTCAAAAACCTATTTTCTTTGAATCAAAAATAATAAAAGTATTATTTTTTCCTCAAACTATTCACAATAATTATTCATACGTATAAATGTTGATTATAATAAAGCAAGGTGTTGTCTGATAAGTCTATTCACACAATAATGCGTGGCCGTAGCACAGCACATAATAATAATAATAATTTTGGGGCGTAATTTTTTTTTATTATGCTACTCCTTAATTTTTACGTATTTCTTATAATATTATATATTTATTATATACAGATGAACACATCCTATATAAACTATCTACTTGCTGTTGCTGCTGAGCAGTTTTTTTTTATTTATATATATATATTTATCAAGATTGGGCTAATTTTTATCCAACCTTAAAAAATTCATATTTTGAATCATCATTTTAATATTCAAGTTCGACATAAGATTTTCTTATTTTATGCAGAAAAGAATGGTAGTACAAAAAAACACTAGTCTGCATGATTTTTTAATAGACTAACTTCAAAATAAATCAAGTGTGACTATACGATTTTTTCATTATAATAGTACTACCAGGACGAGTAGTGATAGTGGATGTTAAGAAGGAGAAGAAGAAGAAGAAGAAGAAGAAGAGAAAAGTCTGGTTTTTGTAGTAGTAGTAGTAGAAGCTAGTTATTAGTTGCTCAGTGTGTGTTGTTTTTTATACAACAACAATTGAACGAATAAACAGGATTATTTCTCTTTCTAGATAAAATAGCAATTTTTTTTTTACTGAGAATAGATGATATCAAGGCTAGAGTTGTTGCAAGGAGGATATTTATTCTTATAGAAGGGAGTAAAATCATCAAAAAAGTCAGTTTTGTGTGATATATCCAAGATATCCCAATCACCCTTTTACAGAATAAAGGGAAAAATCCCTTGTTTCTTATCCAATTTTGGGTCACTTCAATCACCTTTTTTTTATAGCAATAAGAAAAGGGATACTATTCTCTTTTTAACAAATATATAAAAAAAGGAGGTTATATATACTTAGCAATTAGTAGTTGGTTCAACAGTGTCTATTAGTTATTATATACTTGGAGAAACGGGAAGGAGGAGGGAGGGGGAACAGAAGAAGAGTTACAGGACACGGACCGGATTCCTTTTTCGCAATTACTCAATGCAGGTTTTTTCCAATGAGTTGGTCTTTTTTTTTTTTGTTTATAAACATGATTTGACTCTCTCTCTCTCTTTTCTTTTCTTTTCATTTATTTTATTTTATACGTACATAAATAAGCCCGCCTTCTTAGTCACTGCTTATTTTTTTTTTACCCTGCTTATTTTCTTATATACCCCTTTCTTTTCTACTTTTATTTCTCTAAATCAAATAATATATATATACCATCATTTTTCATCAGCACTATTGATATAATAATTATAACGTCATGACCACGACTACTACAACAATTGGAACCACTTTTGAACAATTCTTAGCCAGTCCCGATATTCTCTTGAAAACATGGATCGATAAAAACACCATTCAATTGATTTCAGTACTAGGGTTTGGAGCTTATGGCATTGTCTATCAAGGACGTCACGCAAAAACCGGGAAAATATACGCAGTTAAATTACTTTCACAAAAAAAGGAACGATTCAGTGAAATTGAATTACATCGACGATTATCCAACCATCGTAGTATTTTAACCTTTGACAAAGTGGTTCAACATGGCGATTGGACATTTTTGGTGTTAGAATATGCACCAGAAGGTGATTTATTCAGTGCCATTACTCAACCTGCGAGTCCCATTGTAGGGAATAATGACGCCATCCGTCATATATTTTTACAGATCGTAGATGCCGTTCAATATTGTCATCGCCATGGAATTGCTCATCGAGATCTTAAACCAGAAAATATTCTCATGTTTCCCAATTGGCAAGTCAAATTGGCTGATTTTGGTTTAGCTACGACTCAAACAGTATCAGCCGATTTTGGCTGCGGATCCGTGTTTTATTTTTCTCCAGGTAAATTAATAATAAATAATAAATATTATTTTTTTTTCTTATTGTTTATCATAAACAAATCCTATTGTTATTGTTTTCTTATCACAATAACAAATTATATATGCATTTTTGTTTTAATTGTTATAATTAACGTACAATGACGCCATTTTTTTTCCTATTAATTATATAGAATCACAGGGTGGTTTCATTAGAAATAATACACGAATGAAAGGTTACGGTACACAGCAAAATGATGTATGGAGTCTCGGTGTCATTCTTATTAATCTTGCTGCAGGCAGAAACCCATGGAAACAAGCAACCGTCAATGATCCAGCATTTGCTGCGTATGTACGCAAACCTTCTCAATTTTTCAAAGGTATCTTGCCTTGCATTTCAACAGAATTAAACTCTATTTTGGAACGCATCTTTTGTTTGGATCCTGCACTTCGCATATCATTACCCGAATTAAGATTACGTATCCTTCAATGCAAATCTTTTACAAGTCGATATGCACCATCCCTTCATCATCAGCAATATCCTCCCACACGTCGATCTTTCAATATCAACAATACGTTAAAACAGCAACAACAGCATGAAGAACGACAACGACCAGCATCCGCTGTTGTTGTTAGTCATAAAAATAAAGGTCGTGTGCATAATCATTACCGTCGTCCTCGTTTCGATGATAAACAAATGGATTTTCAGTCTAGCAATGATAGTCATTCCACGGATATGGAATATACAAGTTCCACTGCAATGACTATATTACAATATATTCAAGGTTACGTCGATGAAGATCGTGATGTGAATACTGCTCTTGGTAAGAAAAAAGTGCCACCCACATTAAATACAACATGCGGTAATAATAACAATAAAAAGAAATCGCCTGGTCTCTATGTACAACCACCTTCAACAAAAACACCATCCGTAGTAGTATCTCCTAGACCTCCTACACCATCCTGTTCATCATCGTCATCATCATCTACCTCTTCTACTGCATCAGAATGTCCATCGACACCTCGTATTTTTAATACAACAACCACAGTATTGAACGAAGACGAACATAATACCACCACCAAACAAACCAAACAGTATTCACATCAAAATACATCTTTTTATTATCAACAATGGAGTATGGAACAACAGCAACAATAGTAACAACGTCAATCCACCAATTTTGAAATGAATATTTTTTTTACGTAAAAATATATACTATCTCCTCCTCATCTCTGTTCTCTCTCCTTGACTTCTTTATTATTATCATTCTTACCCATTTACTAGCAAGTTGTTTATTGGGATTAATTTTTGTTTTCTCTTCTTCACCCTTCCTCTTCCCCTCCTAAAAAAAAAGCCAACCTTTTCACAGCAATAACGAAAAAAAAAAGCAAATCGATACTGCTGCCGCCTACTACTATTACTATACCTTTTATTTATTTTTTATCTTGTTCAGATTTCTATGCATCATCCCCTTGGTATACATAAAAAAAAAAGTCGCCTCTCTCACCCCCCCTCCCTTCCTCCTGTGGTAAATGCTGCACGCGAGAGGAAAGGAAGAACAAGAACGAAATAAAAGGGGTTTTATAGTATAGATCTGTCTATCGATTTGTTGTTATTATCTTTTTTTTTTTTGCTGACGAAATGTCCATTTCTTTGTTTCGATTCACTTGTCATTTTCATTCCAACAAAAAAAATACATCTGTACAATTCTCCTTATGTTTTAATCCAAACTAATACTAGTTGACCTTCTTTATTATTCATCCCCTCCAAAAAATTAAAAATTAAAAAACAAATTATTTTCTATCATCTATGATATAGTGATTATTATCATCATCAGAATTGAGTAGTTATTATTATTAGTAGCATAGAGAGTAATAATTTAGTGAGAGTATTATAAATAATATATGGCATTATTATAAAATATTTTTATACAGTGGCAATTTATGTTCCAAGGGCAAGTTTATATATATATATATATATTGTATACTAAAACTATAGGATCACATTACTACACTTGTACTCTTTATGATTATTATATATATTGTAATTATTATTTTAACCTGAACTAGTACTTATTGAAGATCATTATTTTTATACCTCAATAATATATTTATATATTTATAATAAGCTTAGCATCCACCATCTTATATTCTTTTTTTGAAATGATACCTTATGGAATAAGATGAATGATCTTCAAGTTCTTTTTTCCTCGTGCTTGTTTTTTTTTCAATTTTACCTAGGTATCGATTGTTGACTACCAAAACTACTGCAAATCCGAACCCATTATTTATTATATTTGTTTTGAACAGTAAAGAATGAACAGAAGCAATTGATATTGATATTACTTTGTATCTATTATTAGACAAAAAAAATAGCCACCTTGATTGATCGAGTCATCGTGTTTTTAGTAAAAAAGAAATGAACGAATTTTGACATTATATTGTACTACATCTTCCCCACTAATAAAAAAAACCGACTATGTAATAAGAATGGGATTAATGCGCAATAATGCACCATTAAAATTCTTATAGTTTTTACTCTCGGGCCATATTGAAGAAAAATCATATAAATCATATATGTATATATAAAAAAGAGGAGAGATCATTGCATAAATGATAGAAAAGAGGAATCGATGTTGGTCAAATCATTATTATACCCTCGACTAATTTTTTTTTCTTCAGGAGCAAAAGAAACATATTATCAAATGGGTTCACCACTATTCAAAAAAAAATATGAGTGATCAAGGATATATATGCGACAAGAAAAGAAAAAGGATGTATCGTTAATAAAGCTTTGATGGATTTGTTTATTATGCAAGATGGAAACCCTTAAAAAAATTATTCCATGATTTAGTAGATGGTGAGCTGCAGTGTTTTTCTTTTAAGGAAACGACGATGACCTTGACTATGAATGTAAAATAAAACGCAGGAGGATATAGATGAGATAGAACAATACTATTTTTATTTCTATTAGTGTTTTGGTTCATATATAATATAATAAATGCAGCTATTATCAGATAATAGATATTATCCTTGTTGACTTGTCAAATAATATATCTAAAAGCATGTGTTTTTTACTCTAATTTAAATGAATATTCTTGAGTAAAAAATAAAGTAACACTAATATGATAAAATAAAATGAGGGGAGAAATATAAAGAAAAGACGAGGAGAGTTGATGATGATGATTATCATCAAAAATAATACAAGGAGTGAATGAGTTGGCTTAAAGTATAATATGCTGCAATTTTGGGATAAATAATTCTAGTATCACTTCCTTGTCGATCATCAATCATATAGTAATAGTCTTTTTTTTTCTATTATTATTAGTATTATACCTTTCTTCTTTCAACTATTAATACTATAACACTTCCCTCTTCTTTTTCTTTTACTTATATATTTTCCCCCAAACAACCCACATTATAGTATATTATAGATAATACAGATATTATTTTATCTCTCTCCTTTTACCACTACTAGTAGCGAAGAAGAGGATCGAAGGGAAAAGGCAGATATATGTAGTATATACTCACTTATCACTCACGCTGTTGAGTGATAAGTTAAATATTTCCCAACTCCTTTTCTATGGTAACTCCTTTATTAATTATTTATTTGATGACTCAACCTGGACAAGTCTACCTAAATTATAATAACATTATACAAATTGTTCCTCTCCCCTCTCCTTCTCCTTCTCTACTCTCTACAATTATCTATTTTAACTCCTCATCAGCAAATAAATTACGTTTGACCCGCGCAAGGAAAAAAAAAAGGAAAATAAGAGCCGATGTATATATATAAAAAAAACCTGTAATTGCTATTTTTGTATACTTTAAAACTTGCTTAATGAATGACAGAAAATCTAGAAAAAGAAAAGACAAGTTTTTTTTATTATATATAAAGTGGCTAAAATAAATGATGTACATTACTTTTCAGAACTTTTTACTACTACTACTACTACTACTACTACTCTTCTGCATTTATTCCTTTAAAGAAGTGGATGGTGATGATAATAAGAAAAGACCATTGAATCAATATCATCTTTTCTCCACTTTTTTTTTCACCCTGTCTTTTTGCTGTTGGATGATCTTATCCTTCTCCTCTCTTATTTTTTTTCCTTGTCATTGACATTTTCTCTCATTGAGTTGTAAAGACAAGGGGAAAGAATGTGAGGAAATGATTCCTATTTTTTTTTCCCTTGGCACTTTTGAATAATAATCATCATAGATCGTGTATTCTCCTCTTTTCTTTTGATAACTGTTGACAACAACAAATGTATACAACAGTAAATGTCACAACTTGTAACTGTAATTCCTTGCTATTGTCACTTAAAATCAATCAATCATAAAATGATACACCACGTTAATTCTTCCTTTTTTTTTATTCCTGGTAAACATGTTATTTTTTTCTTCTTCTTCTTTGCAATAACCATATTATATATCTAGGGCAGCAATTACCCATAAATAATACATAGTTATTGTCAAATATATCGTTTATATATTATTATAATGATAGAAACTCTATTATAACTCCTAATTCAAAATTATAAAACTTACACCAACTCTAATACACAAGAGTGTACATGTATATACAAAAATGCAGTACATATTGATTGATTCCTTTTTCACTTGATCCATTAGCTGCATAAATAATGTTCATTGTTCAGTTTTATGCTTTTATTTCTTATTGATAAGATTTATTATACTTTAAATATATAATCAGATCTTTTTTTTATGAAACATCCTATTTTTTCGATTCACCGCCAAAATATATAAAATGAACTATTAAAGGAGTTGAAAAAAAAGACAGTGATATATCCTTAAATAGCCAAAAAAAGAAAAGAAAAAACTTGTACTATGTATCCTATTGTAATATTGTTGTTGAGTTACTGTAGATAGAGCAAACGAGTGGAAGGAGAAAGAGACAAGAGAGGAGAAAGCTAAGGAACATTTGTTGCTGCTGCTGTAAGGTTACCTACCTCGTATGTATAAGACTTAGTAGGGACAATGATAAAAAAGTACTCCGAGAGAAAAACGACGTAAGTGGCGCTCAAGTGAAATTCTCCTGGTCTCTATGTAACATTCTCCTCTTTCATCATCATTCTTATAATAATGGGGCAAGATAAAAAATATATATTTACAGTTATTCTCCTCTAGTTCCTCTACTCCAGTATCCCTTCTTTTTCTTCCATGACACTGGATACATAATACCTTATAATATTGTTTATTATTCCAAAGAATCTTTTTCTTATTCTCCTTTTTCCTCCTAGTTTTTTTTTCCTTCTTCTCCTCTACCTTTACCAACAACATCCAAGTTAGGTTCTGGGAATACATCATTATGCTTGTATTAGAATATACTACTATATGAAGTCATAAAATAAATGGAGAAACAACAATGAAATCATCTTATACATTGTCGACTCATAGTACAGTGATACGATGGGGGTTGCATAACAACAAGTATTATTACATCGTTACTACCATTCTATAAGTTATCACAACAGAACATATTAGACGCGTTCTGATAAGTCATTGTTTTTTTAATTATATAGCTACTAAATACTGATTATAATGCTTAATAGATTACATATCATCCATAATAAGATTGAAAGGAATGTAATGTTTTCTTGTAATTATATCCATAGTATGATACTCTTCTTATACCTGACTTTTTCTTCCATCACTACAAACTCCTTGTTCCTTTTTTTGTTATAGGATACCGAACTAGTTTCTTTTTAGGCATTGAATTAAGCTTTTTTTATATAAAGGGGGAGTGGAGAGGAGCAGTTGATATACAACCTTTTTTTTTCAAGGTTCAATTATTCAACCAAAGAAATAGACTATAATTTTATTCATTAAATATAATAACAATACATGATGAAAGACATATATAGAATTATTATTATTATCTAAATTTATCATTATTCTATAAACGTTTACCGGTCTCAACGTACTTCTTTAATTGTCTCATTTTTATTATAACCATTATTATTTATATTTTTCACAGTGCTACATTAGCTATATTATGTTTGTACTATAATATAAAGAAACTTGGTATTCAAAAAAAAAGTTAACAATTTGCATATTTATCCAGTGACTTTATTATATGATAAAATAACAATCTTTTATATTTTATAACACTAACAGACGTATATAGCGGTCAATCCAATTATTTTGCCTGTTATAATGCATGATATCACTCATCTTGAAGAGGTAAAGACTACTTGATACTGGTATCGACGAAAATAAAAAGTTTTGTTACCGGTAACGATCATAAAGTTGGGCAATTTTTAGAAATACTTTGCTTACTTTGGGACTTACCGGTAACTTTGAAAAATCATGGATCTTCGTAAAACATTTGGTGGTGTCTGTCTTCCAATGATCGATATAGAATTCGTTGACAAGTTTACAACAGAGACCAATTGTGAAAGCAATATTTCCGAATCCCCATGGATGTAGTGTACCCTCTCACTGTATAGAGCATTAGTTTAACACCTTAAGAAAAAAAATTGCACAGAAATGTAGCTTCCACCCTTCCCCATAAAAAAAATAAAACATTGTCTTATCATTTTGATGGTTCTTCTTTCAATCACATATTCACATATTTTTATTGCCAATAACTAACATCAACAACAAAGGTAGACTCATATTACATGAATATTTTAATTTGTTTCAATCCGTAACAGATTATTTTTACTTATTTATTTGGGATATCATGGTAGCATGAACCAGATTCAAATCCACCAAATTCAACTTTCAACGCTGCTGTTCAGCTTCCTTTTTTTTTTAGTATTATTTCGTAGGAAATTATTCAAGGGCCAAAAAAAAAGACCAATTGAAACACTCAAAGTGTTATTAGTACATATAATAAATGTAAAGGGTAAATACATGCCTATTTTTGATAAATTCTTCTACTTCACCAGCTGGTGTCCATTCATCGTTGGCCTTCTTCCTCTAACTGATTATTCAATTAAATTCCACCAGCTTCACCTTCCAAGATTGTTGTTGTTTGGATTCATAGATCTTTTGATATGTCGATCCATTCATGGAAGTTTTTTCTTTTATCTTTTTGAAACATGGGATGTTCTCCGAATTTTGCCAACCGATTAAGAAACTATCAAAAAGAACCTTAAAGAAGTAACTCCAAAACTTTAGACTATTGTTTCCATGTTTGGTGAAAATTGGGTTTGAAACAATAAGGATGTATATTGTTGACTTTTCCCGTACTGATAATGTAATAGCGAAGGTTGTAAATAACGTTAAATATATAGATTACTGTTTTACTACTTATTTCTACGTACAGAATCAAGCAATTCTATTTTATATAAAATACGAGCCAAGCATCCGAAAAGAAAAAGATAATTGATTCACAATCAGATATGTTTACAAGGTTTCCAACAGGTCATATGTAATCGCATTTCTTTTGTTTGTTTTTATACGTATAATAAAAATAAAACAGCAATTCCTTTATTTTGGAACGGCGTTGATTTAGAGACAATGGAACATCAGTTATTGGATATCCGGTATATATTATATATTATAGGAATAATTCTTTTATTAATACAGTCATGTTAGAAGATCATAATACTATATAGGATATTACCTGAATAGCCTGCTGCAGTGTATATATATAGGAAATCAGACTTTAAGGAGAATTATTGGTGCAATAAAAAGCTAAGCTGATCACAGGAATGCCTTTTTTTTTACGTGTGACTAAAAAAAAAGCGCTGTGTTCCTGAGAGGGGCTCGATCTTTCTTTTAAAAAAAGAATTGATCAGTGCTCTTCTGGTGTGGCCCTTTTTTGTGTAATTCTTTTTACTTTTCATTGAACACAAACCAAAGAAGATAGTCGTGATGATGATGCAATCGTTCTACATTCACTGTTCTATATTTAATACATATCGATTGAATATTATATATTCAATTGCATTATCTTGTTCTTTTAATTTTTGATTCCTACTTGATGATGATGATGATGCTCAGCTACTACTTTTATCTATTCATTCAGTAAATCAATTACAATAAATAATTAATAAAAGTGCGAGTTGTTTATATACACGTGTAAAATAAAAAAAATGTATAATAATATGCCTCTTTTTCTTTTCATTAGAATCATCCTCATCATTATCAATTATAATAATAGTTAAGTAATTCAAAGTTTTTTTAAGGAGGTGTAAAAAAGAATTACATTGTGGAACAAGTTAGTTGCATGTCCGAAAGTTGTGTGTTGATGAATTGGCCAACCAAATGTCTAATTTCTTTTTATGTATTTTCGTTTCACTGCAAGGGTATCGCCCCGCTCTCGCAGCAAAAAAGCAAAACGCTTATTACTAATACAAATATAAACAATAATAATAATAAATCTCGTCATGTTGAAAATAAATAAACAAATAGATCCATTTAAACAAATCATTTTATTTGTTGTTGTTGTTGTTGTTCTAATGAAATCAAGTCATGATGATGATGATTGCTTTTACAATATGAACGAGTGTATAAAAATCTGAGATCGCGGATCGGTTCTGGAATTACTATTCTTCCGTGACCAAGAGAAAGAGTGAAAATGAATCATGAAGAAGTATTTGATTGGTTGTCATATTAAACACTAGAACCTCTTGGCATTTTTTTTTTGTTCCTTTGGGCTTTTTACATAGACTATTACTCTACAGCGAATGGATCTATATGCTAATAAGAAGAAGAATGATAATGGAATATTTAAAATAGAATAATAAAAAAACACGAGTCTATATATCACGAGTAAATGGAATTTGGATCATAATATAAAGATCAGGAAAGAGGAGAAAAGGTCAATTTTGAAGGAGTGATTCTAATAATTATTAATTAGAGAAGAACTTTTATATGTTTGACATGCATTTTTTTAAAAAATATGTAATAAAAGAAAGAGTCAATACGATTCGATTCGATTCAGCCAAGATACAATGATCTAGTAGGTATTTATTAATGCCAAAAAAAAAAAAAAAAAGAAATGCAAGGTTCATTGATTTCTTTTTGGTAAGGACTAAATTTTTCATACCAACAGCATGGAAAGCAAAGATCAGAAAAAATTCTATTTGAATATCCGCATAGAAAAAAACACCAAAAAAGTTTTTATTTTTCCTCATTTGGAAATGTCGTGTAACTCAAAAATGATGGTAAGCTGCTCTATAAAAAGTTTTTAGATATTACTCTGACTACTCCACCAAGTATATATAACTTATTATAAAAAAAGACATGTGCAGCACCAGAAATCACAGCAATTCAATTTCTTAAAAAATCGGCACTGGCCGATCAATAAGTTTATTATTATTGTTAATATATTGAGATATATATAAATATATATATATATATACAATGATCTAATCACGTGATGGTCTCACTAAAGGAATTATGGCTGGTGTGTGTGTGTGTGCGTGTGTGGTGTCGATGGTTTATATCCACATTTGTAGGCATATTCCAACCTTTTTTTTTTTTTTTTTGACTCTGAGTTATTATGGCCTGGGTCTCTTTTCCAATTTAGTCGCACACTCTAAACTCTCTCTCTCTTTCTTCCCTTTCTTGACTTTTAACTTCTTTCAACACTTTTTTTTTTTTTACTTTCTCTCCATTTTCGGTTGTGGGGACGAATTTGGGATCCATATTTAAAAAAGAAATATAATGTCAAGTGGTGAGACAGCTGAAGAAGCTGCAAAGAGACAGAGAGTGAGCCGCGCGTGGTGAGTCTTTTTTTTTTGTTAAATTCTAGAAAAATAATAATAATAATAAAAGCTTATTCTTCTATTTCTCCTTTTTTTTTTTCTATTCTCAACCGTGGGACTAATTGGGGTGAATGGGCTATTGATATTTTTTTTAAAAAACAAAAAATAGTGACCTCTGTCGTCGAAAAAAAATAAAATGCGATGGACTGAATCCTGTGTGTAGTAATTGTCAAGCATTTAGTTTAGAATGTAGTTATAATGATACAACGAAAAAGGTATCTATTTCTATTGTATTTTTTTTGTCCTACTACTCCACGCGCGATAGACACATTAATACACACACAGCTATCGAGATTATCAATGACTAATGATTTACAAAAAAAAAAAATGAATTCCTCTTTTTCTTTTTTTTTTCTAGCGAGGTCCACCTAAAGGATATATTGAAGCCATTGAAAATCGACTACATAAATTAGAACAAATATTAAGTGATCTCGCCGAAAATACAGAAGATCCACGATCACAAGCAGTTTTAGCGGAATTGCATCAACCATTGGAAACAGCTACAGGTGAACAGATCAGTACTCGACCTGTAAGACGTGGACGTGGAAGTAATAAGAATCGAACTTTTTTCTGGCAAACCACCACCAGCACAGGAAGTTCAAGTGGAACTTCTCGTTCAAAAAAATCTAAAAAAAATACTCGACCTACTCCACCAGGTTCCCCAGCGTCGTCCTCCCAACTCATGGACAGTCCGACACTCGGCCATGAAGAATTAGCACCAGGTAGTCCTGGTGGATCTGTGATGGATGATAGCAATGGACAATTATCCATGGATGAAACAGGTCAAGTCAGGTACCTGGGAAGATCGTCCGGTTTTTATTTACTTCAAAACAGTCGTACTTACCAGAATGGTGCGTTTCATTTGACCAATTGTGGTCATATCAAGGCTTCGTTGAATAAGCGATCCGCTCCTTTGGATAAGTTTGAATTGCCTCCGCGGGATTTGTCAATGCATCTGATTCGCACTTATTTTCAACATTTTTATCCTGTCTTGCCTTTGTTTTATAAACGACTCTTGCATTCTTCCATGGATCCTCCTTCGGATAATATTTCCCCACTTTTATTGAATGCTATTTATGCCATTGCTTCCAGAGTCTCACCTGATTTAAGAGTACGTTCTGATCCGGATTCCCCAGATACCGCTGGTGATATATTTTTTGAACGGGCCAAATGTCTTTTGGATGATTATTATGATACACCTAAAATTTCGACGGTACAAGCTCTTTTGTTGATGGCATGTCATCAACATGGTGCCATGAATTCTCCAAGAGCATGGCTTTATAGTGGTCTTGTAAGAGAGAAAGATTTTTTTTTGGGCTTGAAAAAAAAAAAAAAAGAAACAAAAAGAAGAAATTAAAAGAGGAGGAAGGAGAAAGAAAAGAAATTAATTAATTTGTTTCCATATCGATTGTAGGCTTTCCGAATGGCACAAGATCTAGGTCTACATCGAAATTGTGATCATTGGAATATCCCACCAGATGAACGAGAACGACGAAAACGTGTGTTTTGGTGTTGTTTTATTGTGGATCGATTATTTAGTGCATTGTTCGGTCGAGCTTCTGTCTTTGAAGAACGTGACTGTGATGTGCCCTTTCCAACGGTCGATGACGATCAAGATATACGGGTAAACAATAGTAAAGAAAATGGAGGACCAGGAGGAAGACCACCCGTAAGACTTTTGGAATCATTTGTACAACTGATCAAGATCTGCGATATTCTCGGCCACGTGCTTAAAAATATTTATTATGCAAAGGCACGACATCATGCAGGAACACAACACATCGACCATGTTTTATCAGCATTGAACCAACAATTGACCAATTGGTTCAACAGTATGCCACCTTCTTTACGATATGATATGCCTGTAGGCAATGGGGAAGGAGCATCAGATCCACCGTCACCTGTCTCTCAATTACATATGATTTATTACACCACCGTCATTTTGCTCCATCGACCCTTTATTCCGGGTCCTTCTACTTCTTCCTTATCTTCTTTATCCTCTTCTTCTCTACCTTCTTACAATATTTGCACATCGGCTGCCAATTCCATCTTGGACATTGTTTCCATTATGTTATCTCATAATAATCTCAAATTCGTCTCCAATTTCACCGTCTATTATATTTTTACTGCGGGTATTATTTTTATGAAATCGGCCACAGCAGCGTCGGACTCGGAAAAATCATTTGAATCCAAAGTGAAAATCAATAAGATCATGCGTGCCTTGGACGAGATTGAGTTGACTTGGAATACAGCGTCACGAAGTTGTAGTATTCTTGGTGAATTGGCTGGTTTACGAGATATTAATTTGGCATTTGATAATCGGGAAGCATCGGCAACCTCACGTCGGACAGCAGCAGCACAAGCAGCGGCTGCAGCCGCAACAGTATCAGCGCCACCGACAACAACAACAATGACAAGTCATAATGAGGCGGTAACACGAATACAAACACCACCTCTTTCTATGGTGTTTTCATCCGATGGTCCGAATAAAGAACCTTCTGATGTACAACAACAACAGCAACAATTACAGCAAGTTCCACAACATCATCATCAACAACAACAACAACAGCCTATGAGTAGTGCGAGTAGTAACGCCAGTAATCAAAGTGGTTGGATGAATAATAATGGTCGTCTTACGCCAACATCTTCTCGACCACCAGATTTGTTAACTAGTAACAATAACACACCTACTGGTACAAACAATAATGGGTTCCAATTACCAACACAATGGCTTCCAGTATCCAATACGTATGGTTCAACTGCTCCCACCGTAGATCCATTTGCAGCACCAGGTACGATTCCAGGACCAGCACAACAACAACAATTTGATCCATTGGGAGCTGCCTTTTGGGGTGTGCCTCATACAATGGACATGAATGAATGGAATAATTATTTAGGAGCAGCTCAAATGAATACGAATCCAGAATATGGTAACAGCAATACCAATAACCCTAGTGGACCATTCCAACAACCTGTTTCTACAGGTCCACCAACGGATCATCAGCAACCTTTGATTCCTTCTCATGAATTTGCACCTGTGCAACAACAGCAACAACCCACACGTCCGCAGCAACAACAAGCGCAACCACCACGACAAGATAGTCCGATACAAGATAGATCCTCATCGAATCCACTCAGTATCAATAAACATTTGATCCATACAGATGATACTGTGGATGTATTATCGGGCGTTTCGAATATGACGCCACCTAGAGAACTTGCACTACTTGGGTATTTGGGTGCTACACCGGATCCTACTGGACCAACTGGTTTTGGTAATATGGGGCTGGCAGGAACCGGAGCTACCACCAATACAACAAGTAGTAGTAACAGTAGTACCACAAGTAGTAGACAACTACAACAACCTAATGATAGTAATGAATCTAGTAGAGATCCTTCAGGCCTTATGTATTGGTAGTTTTTTTTTATATTTCTTTTTGTTTTATTATTCTTTCTTTTTTTCTTCGCATTAACTTATTGCATTTTGTTATTCATTTTCTTTTTATTTCTTTTTCATTGTATATCTTCTATCTTTTTTCTTTCTTTCTTTCTTTCTTACTACTTGCTATACTAGTTTATTTTTGTCATGTTTACATTCTTCTTCTTTCTTCTTGCATGTTATTTTTTTATTATTATTTTTGACCTCCCTACCTAAATAATGTGAATGGCGTAACTACAACATACCCCACCCACCCCCTCAAACACCAAACACCCAAATTGTAGAGAAATTCTATATTATTATTATTTATTATTGTTGTTAACTTTTTCCTTTCTTTATTTTCTGAATGATAATCAAATTATGACTCATATCTCTAACAAATAATCATATAATATTTTACCCGTTTTTTTTTTTTAAAAAAAAAAATTGTCTTGGTGATCATCAGGTTTTGTGTCATGTTTTTAAACACTTATAACTATAATTATTCCATAGTTTTTGTATAATTTACGTTAGCTAGATATAAATTATACATTGAGATGTGCTGCATAATATTATTATTATAAAAACTCTAGGAAGTGTAATTGGATCAACTTAAAACCAAGTAACAAAAAATGTCTACACATATGAATATGATATCATCATAATGTTACATCAGAGATGCGTCATAGTTATATAATGAGATAAGATTAATCGGCATCAAAAATTCATTAATGCATCCCCGATTCCAGGAATAGTTGTAAGCACGACTGAATCATCTTCATCACCGCTACTATCCATATTGAGAATATGAGTGTATTCCTCTTTAATAATGAAAATTAATCCGTCAGCAATTCTCTTCCTTTGACAAAATCAACCTAACCATCGTAAAACAAACTTTTTTTGGGTTTTCAATATTGCGTAAAATAGGAATGGGTTAAGATTTGATATTTCATCATGCAAGAGTGCAATTGAGAAAGGAAAACCAACAATAAACATACATATCATCCGAATGTTTGTTTATTTTACAAATTCCATCAGCCTTACATCCATTCATGCATATGTAGCATAATACTGCGCTCCCCATTCCCGTATCATTCGAATTATGATAATAACAGCATAATGGAATTGAGAAAAGAATGGTAGTGGACCCAGTAGCAGTACACCACTACTACGCAAAAATAATAAGAATGTCGTCTATTGGTGATGAAACTAACTGCGCAGCTGTTGCAAGGTAATTATATATCTTAGTATACAACATATACGATAATAAAGCCAACCGTAAAAATGAGCAGCTTCTCTTTCCGCTTTGTTTTTTTTTTTTCTTTATTTAGTTTGCCAGTGAGAGACCAATCACTTCAGAACAATATTGTACCAATAAGCCAATATATATTTATAGTGTCACGTTAAAAAGTGACTCGAACCCTTTTGTAGAACATTTTTTTCCTTCCTATAACTAAAAAAGAGTGACAGGATTACATATAATAGACTTATGTACCTTTGGTGGGAAATTGGCCTTTATTCATCAAGAATGGCATACCAACGTCATTGTCTAGCACAAATTCTTCATATAAATAAAAATAACGATGAAGTCATCCATTGTAAATGAAGTAATAACAAAAACTATTATATTATAGTAGTATAATGACACTCATGGATGTTTAATATATTGGCACTTTCGAGCAAAATAAAATGATATAAAAGTAAATTGAATGAATGGTACAAGGATGGGTTGCAAACAGTTAATAGAATGATAAGGTCAATTGAAGGGAGGGTAATGATGTTTACAATGATAGGACAGGTAAAAATGAAGAAAGGGTATTGATGTATGGTACAATAATGGAGGTCAAAATAAAGAAAGGTAATGATGTGTGGTGTGATATGCTGTTGGATGTATATGACTTAGTTGGTATAGGACATATGCTGTCTTTAGACTTGCTTTTGATTTGTATTTGTCAAAAAATCCTAGATCCTTCCCAATTTTAAAACATAGTTCCCAATCCATTCCATCATCAGAGCGTCCCCCCCATAAATCAACAAATGACCAACTAGAACTTTTATGCTAAACGATTGGAAGCAAATCAGAATTCGTCGATGAGGCTGTGAATGAGATGGTGGACGATGATGATAATGCTGTTGAAGAATCTGATGATAAAGAATGTTTCTTACGCATTTCATTAACAAACAAAATACCATCCTCCAATACTTGCGCTGTACGTTTTCTTGATTCTTTATTATTGATATCCTCAGCTAATGTCCGTTTCGCTTTTATCAATTGCCGGTGGAATTGGTTGGAAACGGTATCAAATGCGTCAAGAATATTATCGTGTTTTCCAATATCACCATTAAAAATAATATGCTTGGTATATTTAAAGAGTAATTGAATCGTTGGATCACCACGTCGTTCCATTGATATTAATGATAACTTTTGTTCAATAAAAAAAAATGGGCCATTGCGACTGTAGGCTCAAGTAGCTCGGTATCAAGGTGTGTGCGAATTGTTCCGGCATTAACCAAGTAAAACAATTGAGCCCAACCAGCGCAAGGGGTTCGAGCAGCAAATGGAACCTCCGGATCTTCTTTTACTGCAATTTCCAAAATATCTTGTGTGGTACTGCTTGATACCGATGATTAAGACAATGTGAGGAACTGGATATCGTTTGATCATTTGCAAGTAGAAGTATTCAATAACGCGCTGATAAAACTGGAGATCAACTGTATGCTGTATCTCAATCAAGATAGGGGGCAAGTGACGATCCTTGTGTGCAAACGGCTCGTACACAACATCAGATTTCATTAGATTAGGCCATTCAGTTGGGGTTCCTTTATATTTATCAACAGCATTGGGCACTACAAAATACTCTGTGTTAATACAATATATTAAAGGGTATTACATGTAACTAGGTGATGTACAAACATACCAATGAATTTTTTTATAATAAGATTCGTAATTTCGGCTTTTAACAATATAAGTTTGCTCTTGAGATCCGTACCAGATTTCCTTTTCTCGTCCAAAGCAAATAGATCATCTTTCAAGTCAAATATAAATTAGAATTAACTTTATTTTGGAATATGTGATGATATAAAAGATAGAAAAAAGATTGAAACTATAAGAAACTATAAGAGAACACAATCCACTATTCTACCATAAACTTATCAACTTCGGTCAAATTACCGGACATTGTGAGACTTGTTACCTCTAATAGTGCTTCCAAGGTAACAGAAACAAAAATCGTTACCTCTAACCCTGCTTAAGAGGTAGAAAATGATTTGGGTCTGTTACCGATATCCCCGCTTACGAGGTAACAAATAATTTCTGAGTCTGTTACCGATAACCCTGCTTAAGAGGTAACAAGTAATTTCTAAAAAGATTTGGTCAGTTACCTCTGGCCCTACTTTGACGATACTATGGGTTGTTTCCATGTTTTCGATATTCCACTAAAGATTGTTTTTAGCAGCAAAAACATTGAATAATGGTGGTATCATTGGTATCATATTGTGATCGCAGGATAATTCTCTACAACTTTGTTGAATAAAAAATGATTTTTGGGAAATTGGAAAAATTGGCTAAAAATGGGCAAAAGTATGGGTTACAGCGTTAGAAGTGTAAAATTTGCATACAAAATAAAAATATATCATCATTTTGAAAATGGAACAAATTTCCTAATTGGCTACCCAGTGAAATCGAGCTGTCATTCTTGAATTCTTGAAATTGATTCATGCCAAACAATTTTAAGCTATGTATTTATAAAAATGACATGGTTATGAATTTTACCCAAGAAAATTTCAGCATATATTTATACAATAAATAATATGATGTTGTAGTGTTTCGAGAATGATGCCATTCATATTATAGCTAGGCAACAGAAATCAAATGAGCTCCAATGTAGATGCATTCGTTTTTTCCTCTAGAAACTGGATCATGAAAAATAACTTGTGAACCTTGATTGTTTACGTCATACCTACCGCAAATGCTGAGTCTGTGCAAACACAGCATATTCACAATAGTTTTAATCAACCATTGACTTAAATCAGATAAATTATCTCCGCGTAAGGTCAACAATCATATGTAAGGCGTGTTATAATGGGCGTACGAATATATTATTTTTTTTCTTTTCTGTTGGCTGGTTTTGTCCAGTTTTCTACGGGATTATAAGCAACAAGACCTCCTAGTGGTTTTTCCGGGAAACGAGAAGTTCCTATATCCATATGGATTATGAGTATCTCGGCAACAGTGTCGCCTTTTTGAACACTTTGTGGATGGTGATACATTGTACAAGGCAATCCCTTTATCACAACAAGAATGTCATGCTTTCAAGTAGCCAATTGGATGTTTCGTTTATGATATGCTCAAGCTACAAGTGTTGTATCAACACTATCTAGTATTGAATGAATAGAAACTTTTTTTCTTGCTTTTGATGAAGAAATAAATTTGGTTTATGTGGTAAGATCGAGAAGAAAATTTGTTATTATATGCTAATTATTTCAATGACGGTAATGGATAACTTTATAAAAGATGGATGGATTGATCATAAATAATGATTAACTTAATCGATCGTCACCATGGTGACAGCGTCAATGCTCTGAAAATAAATGAAATGGAGGGAAAAGTAGCAACCACCAAACAGATAAAAATTTATTGCATGCAATAACAATAGACCATCATCATGACAAGTAATATAATTATTACAAATAGTAATGACAAAAATGATAAATTTATTAAAATACTTGAGCTGCGCAAGAACATGTTATCTCATCAGGTCAAACGAATTTTTTTTATTGTTAAATTCATGTAAAACCGACTAGTAGTCGCATCTAATGAAGAAGAATTTGCTATCTGGATTATTAGTGTGATTAAAAAAAACCAACTTGATATAAGTTTAATAAAATACGAAAGATCCATACACAATTGTTATGCTTCATTAAGTATTGTTATTAGTATGAATGAATAAGATATGTATAAATGAAAATAGAGTATAGGTAGAATGAAATATAACACATAACAGCAAGCTTGTTAAAGAAAATAAATTGCAGGAAATTAATCCACTATCTGAACGTTAAACAAAAAGGGCCGGTTCATCTTCCAATCCATACATCTAGTGATTTCACATTGGAAATGAGATGTCTATGTATTACTCACAGTCGTATTTTGTACTTTTTACTTTTCCAACAACCATCATGTTCATCAAGAGGAAAGGAGTCGATTAAGTCACTTCTATCAAACTTCACCCAAAAAATGGGATTCTGGTGATGTCTACCATGTTTATGACAAATATCGTAGTTTTGATTCGTTTGAAGATATCTTTGAACATGTGTGTGGCAATCTTACATTTTATTACTGTTGATTTAAAATAGCCACAGTTCAACAACTATGTCGAGACTAACTTGAAAATGATCAATGTATATAACAATTTATATGCACCTGTATATGAAAACTTTTTTTTTCTTTGGTTTTTCAGTCATTGTTATCGATGAGTTGTATGAATCTTTAATTACATCGACAACTATAAATTTCACCATTGTCATAAGTACAAAAATAGCATGGTTGGGGAAAATATATAAATGTTTCTTCTAGGTACTTGTTTACCAACACCAATAGAAGCAGTGAATTTCCTGCTTGAACTTGTGTTTTTGTATAATAATAAAATAAAATTTATATTTATATTTATATTTATATAAAAAGAAAAAAAAAAGAATTTGTTGATATTTGAAGAAGGGGCATATAATAGAATTATCGGTACAAATCGAAGGCATACATCCAAAATAAATTGAAAAAAAAAGAAGTTGGGGAGAGAAAATGATAAAGAAAGGAAGAAAAAAAAAGTGCAGCATGAGAAGGGTTTTTTGCTTATTTCAGCTCAGGATTTGATAAAGAGAAAAAAAATATAAAAAAAAAATGAATGTGATGGGGAAACAAGAACTAAAAAAAATGAGAAAGAAAATGAAAAAAAAAATAAGAGTGTTCGTGCCAATTACTTTTTTTTCTTCTTACTCATTTTCCTTTCTTGATTTCAAAAGTTATAAAATAAGGTTCTCTTGTAAAGAAAACCTTTTTTGCCAGTTTTTTTTTTTTTTTTTTGGGGGGGGGGGAGAAATAAAATAGTGAAGGTTCGTGGCCAAAAAAAAGAGAAGATTGAATAACAAAAATGAGAGAAAATAGTATAAAAAAATCAAAGTACAAAAAAATAAAGAACAAATAGTACGAAGTAAAGAAGTATGTATACAAAATGTAAAATATAAGTAAAAATACAATAATAATAATAATGGAACTGGCCCTATTATTATTTTTTTTTGTTACATGAAAAAAATTATATATATATATATATATATATATATATATATATATATATATGAAAAAGCTTCAATTGATGATATAAATGCAGCGACTAGCGCTAGCAAAATAAAAAGTGAAGATCAGCCAAATCAGAAAGCTCTATATAATATATTCGCTGATTAATATCATTATTTATCTCTACTCAATATTGTTTAATTAAAATAGATAACTTACCTTGGTAAATTTTTGTTCATGCTTGGTTTTTTTTTTTTTTTTCATTGAAGAAAAAGATAATAATAATAAAAGCTGATAATAATAAGTGGAGCGACCACAACGACGTACGATGATGATGATGTAAACAAAACGGAGATTGGGAGCTTAAAAAGAAGAAGGTAGTTTTACGATGAGACAATTAAGGAGTTTCGAAAGAAATAATGGAAAATACGCCCTTCTCTTGATAATAATAATATTAAATAACAAACCTTAAACAACCCAAACAATGATCAGGTCTAAAACCCACAAAAAAGAAACTACCATTTCGAAGCGGGGACATGTCAGAAATGAAACCGTACTTGCGTCACCAATTTTGATAATAATAGTAAATGCGTTCCTATTCTCTTCTAAATTATATATATATATATATATATATATGTGATCCGTATAATATATAATCCAAATTCCAACGTGTAATTCTATTATAAAGTCCACTTGTTAGATTACCTTATTATTCTCCATATTACATATTAGATTTTAATCATTTACCCTTTTTTTTGTGTAGCTACTAATGACCAAATCATTGCGTTTTTGTTATGATCCATTCGATTCGACAATATAGTTGAAACCCCCAAATAACAAAAAGGATGGCAACGTGTAGAATAATAGAGTAATGATGATAATGATCTATTACTAATAATTATAATACAAGTTAGATAAGGAGAATGTCATAAATCCATATGAAAATATATTTACATTCATCAAAAATGTGAAAATGATTGGTTGGTTGAACCTCGCATACACACCCTGCTGTATATTGTTGATCGACGTAATCATCATTGTTCGATATTGTCGCCCAGCATTATCATGTTCCATAAATGCTTATTTTTATTTCATATTTGAAAATATGCGAATGAACGATCGCCAATTCCAAACAGAGGAAAAAAAAATAAGCAGAGTCGGAGGCAACGAGGATAAAAGTACAAGAGTATATTATATAAAAGAAAGAAAGAAAGAAAAGGAGTAGGATTTGGGTGAATTCACCACCGGGTTTTTTTGATATCAGGTAAGAAAAAAAAGAGAGACTTTATATAATAATTGGGTACTTCTTCTACTCTCCCCCATCCTTCTACGTTGGAACAAAGCTCTTTTTCTATGTCGAATGTGTACAAAATAGATAGATATACACACTTTACCTTATTTAGTAATTGTTGAACTTGCTGTTTATGCCACGTTTTTTTTTCTATTATTCGATTCAAACATTCTATTTTTCTATTAGTTTAAACTTGCTTTCCTGACAAGAAAATTAATAAGAACATCCGATGACCTATTTATCCCCCAATTTCATCTTCATCATCAACATCATCTGGCGCAAAATAGATATATATATATATATATATATATACAAAAAATACAGGGTCGATCTTTATTATTATTATCAATTAATTAGAGATGATGATAAATACATTTTCTATAGCACAACATCATCAATAACCATCTTCTTATCTTTCTTTTTGGAAGAAATTGATAATACACCATTTAGAATTAACTTACTACTACTACTACGCAGTAGTATATAAATAAGAAGCCACAAGTATATTTATTTATTTATTGTTTCTGTACCTGCGTGTTTCCAACTATTAACACTAGTTCATCTTTTATTGTATTTATATGAACAATAATATTAAGATGCACTCAACAACAAAACAGGTTTTATTATTTGAATAACATTAAAAAAAATTTACACATGATTTTATATACATATATATATATATACTACTTAATCTTGGAAATTGAATTTGAGTCATGTAAAAATTAAGTTAGGAAATTGATCAATGAATCCCCCATTTCCTCAAATTGAGTTATACTCGAACGAAAAATAAAAATAAAAAAGGTGATCAAAGTTGATCTGTCTGTGTCCTTGAATCGATTGACATGGGTTCAAATTATTCAGAATAAAGAGACAACAAACGAACCACATATTATAGAATTGGTCAGTATTGAATTTGGTATAAATGATATTCAGTGAGGATATAGTTAATGATGATGATTCATGAAGAAAGGCATTTTTTACATTAAAGTCCTATCTATCCATATGATAGATATCGAGTGTATACGAGCAGTAGTTATTCCATGATGATTATTATTTGTTAGTATAAAATAACAACATCAACAGGACAAAGATAGAAGATTATTCAATAGTTGTTGACAAATCTGTATTATGTATGTATTATATTTTTTTTTTATTTATTTATTGAAAAATTGACAGACCAAAAGATTGAAAGAAGTTGAACTTTGCATTATTGGATGAACCTAAACATGATGTTATTAAAACGACAAGCTTGATATTTTTCTTTCGGCAGCATAGTTTTGGCTCAATTTTCAAAAAGTAAGTAATAGTATAGAGAGAACTTTGATCATAAATTATAAACTTTAAATATTCAAATATTTTAGAAAAACCTACCTTCTTCTTTACTTCTTTTTCACACGATGCGATGATAACATTTAGACAAATACTACCAAAATAAAAATTATAGTATGAATATTATATATTTTTTATTTATTTATTTTTAGTATATAATACTAAAATAGGACTAGTAAGTTGTCGTTGTAGATCAACGAGAGACAGATATTACATGGTTAGAAGAAAAAAACAAGTATAAAAATGTAGATGAAGAATTAAAAATATGTATTACAACAAAGATAGTGTAGAAAATTAAAAGTAACAGAAGAAAGAATATGTAAATATGTATAGTATATAATAGAGTAATCGATGATAAAGTAAGAAGAAGATAAAAAGAGATCGTCATGATGAACCATGTTTTTCTCGGGTATCCTGCACTAGAATGGGTTGATTGATGGGGCTTGGTTGAACGTGGGGGAAAGGTGGAAGAAAGAGAAAGATGGGGGAGGGATGAAGCCGGAATGCGTTCCGATCATTTGTTATTACTGCTTTTGTTGTTATTGTTAATGATACGGCGGCGTTCGATAATGGGGTGGTGGTGATCTACTGGTACCCGCCACAAAATGTTCATTTAATTCAAACGTATCACCTTGTCGATGATAAGAGGAGTCCTCTTCGGTCGTCCTTCCCAAAGTAGTAGCATACATACTACTACTATTATCTTCAAAATAATCTTCTTCTTCTTCTGGTTGTTGTTGCATCAATGGACGCGTGGGAGCGTACCTGTCTGGGATGACGTTGCTGTTGCTATTGATCTTTTTTATACTGAAACGTTTATTATTGCGGGGTGTCGTTGTTGTAGTAACCACAGACGCAGGCATGGTAACCGCTGTTTCACGTAACACATGGTTCTCTTGTTGATGGTTGCCATCATAATAATAATGATTTTTATGATGATCTCCATCCTCGTCGTCATCATCATCGTCTTGATCAAATTTGTATAAACCTTTCATTCCTTCTGTAGATTCATCTTTTTCCAATTCTTTTTCCGTGACACTTTGAAATTGAAGTTCCTCATGTTGTTTAACACGAATGGTGGCCATACGTCGTACCGTTTTACGTCGTGTCACTGCATTTGCATGGATTTCATTATTGATGACCGATGATCGTTGATGGCCAGTATCATCTTGTTGTTGATTATAATAAGAAGCAGGGTTGTTATTGTGTTGCTGTTGGTAAGGTTGTGCAGCAAAGACTTTGGGTAATAAATGTTGAACTCGGTCATGTACCATGGGAATAGGTAATTCACTTAAATAGGACGGTTCTCCAAATCGTAATTGAATGTTGTGTTTCATATCTGGATAATAACCATAACTTTTAGGTCGTGCATTCTTGAGTTGGTCTTGTTTTTCTTGATCCATGTCATCTTGTTGAATATAATACACATGAGGATCAAATTTGTATCGACTGTAGATTTTGAATAAGAGTGTAAATATAGGTAGTGGAATCATGGCAAACGCTGGTCCAGTGGCGCCTTTTAGATTAAGTACAAGAATCATAATGACTTGAAACAGAATTGAGGATACAAGTAATCTGTTGACCAGGACACGCCATATTTGTCCTCCTGTATCGACATCCGTAGCAAATACGTACCTATAACATACATGGGGAGTTTTAATGGATGGGGACGATGAGTTATATATATTTTATGAAAGAATTTTCTTTTGTTGTTGATGTTTCGTACTATATGACTTTGACTACTACTATTATTACTACGACGAGTGTGTAATAATAAATAATAGGAGTACAAAATAATTTCTCCATATTATTTTATGGTTCGATCTAACTCTACTTACATTAATAAATACTTAAACACCATCATTGCCAATAAGAAATAAGCCAATGTAAATGGTAGGACAATCGGAGCAATCATAGAATACACCAATCCAATAGTGAAAAAGAAGATCAAAATATTATAATACAATGCATAATCAAAAGGTGAGGGACGAGTAAATTCCTATATACGGTTAATAATGATTGGATCACATGGGTTAGTGTTTCCTTGTTTATATCGTGATCTTCCATCCCCCCAGCCACTAAAAAAAAAAGGGAGATTTTCTCTTTTACCTGAAGTTGTCTTGGACTTGGATTCATAAAGAATTTCCTATATTACATAGAGTGAGGCATGATAGTAATAGTAGCAGGATGGGGTTTGTTATCTTTTGATTAGTTCCCATAATACAATATATATGTTTTTAATTAATAAATTTATTATTAAACGAACCTCAATGTAATTGTGATTAAAGCAAAGACTTGTGCAATTTCAATCACTAAACCCATACCTTTCAGGGATACATAATTTACCCAATAGGTGGAGACGTCTATTGTATACAGAGAAAGGGGTTAATGATTTTCCTTTTATCGTTATTATTTTTTTTAGAGTGAAAAAGAAGAGATGATATTACCATTATTATTTTTATTATTACTACTAGGGTTACTAATAGTCATAATAATAATACTAATAATACAAATCATTCTCCTGATAATGATGCTGATGATACTTACCAGTAATATTTTTAGCTACTTGAGTCAAATTCTTTGCCATAGTGGAAAAAAACATGTGAGCAGTAAGTGTTTTTGTTCCCTGGACCGCATTATGAATCTGAGCATACATGGCCAACATAGTAGAAGCAATGGTAAACACCAACAAATGATTCACAATAAAAAATATATACAATTTAGAAAGTACTTGACGATCAACACTTGTTTGGGTCAAATAGCCTTGTTGTTGAGATAACAAGCGTAACACTTTGGGCAAGATAAAAAAGAACAAGGCCATGACAATAGGAGAAAACCAAGCCGCCAATAAAGAAACAAAAGTTGAATGTTCCTGGACGAAATTTTTCCCATCAGGAAACATCCGTGCCAAATCTTTGACATTGGTGGTGGCGGATAATAAACTGGAAGGAATAAAAAACAAAAATACAAAACTATAAAAAAGGACACTTCCCACGATACGTTTGCTACGGCGAATATGATGATTCATGGATAAATTGTTCCATAAAATATCCCTGGGTTGTGGCGCCAACATGATGGTGCGTGGTTGTTGATTTTTTTGTGTAATGATGTCACCTGTAGCCACAGCCGCAGCGGATGATTTGATCGCCTCTTTAATGGATAATGTGAGTTGTTGTGCTGCATGATGAGCATGGAACGGGTGTTCGAATGAAATCCATCCATAACTAGTGGGTTTGTTAAACCATGCTTCTGAACGAAGTGTATTGATTTCTTTGGTCAATGTTTGTATACGTTCGATATAATAATTAATGGCATCGACTTTACGACCTCCACAACATCCAAAAAATCGACCATCAATTCGTATCATGGGTCGTTTTTCCGGATTATAATCTTCGTATTCTTTATAAAAGTAAATAATCACATTTTTAGTAAAATTGATGAATAAATATAAACAATTAAGCAGAAATAAAATTCCTTCTCTCTTTCTCTCTCCTTGCCACCATCCTCTCTTTCTATTCTCCTCCCCCTGCATTAGATACCCAATAAAAGGAGAAAGAAATGCTAAAGAACAGAGAGAAATGGAGGGAAAAGTCATAAACAAATTGATATTGATATATACTTTACCTTTAAGATGAGCCGATAATATATCTTCCAATTTTCGAACTGCTTGCTCATGTTCTTCTACATATTTTGCCAATTGATTATTTCTTCTACCAATACGTACTTCTTGAGGAGGATATTTCAAATCCATACGATGAGCCCAAGCACCTAAAGCTTCATCGGATTGTAATGAAGTGGGTACATCAAATACAAGCAGGGTTCGACTATGCACAGACCGTTGATATTCTTCACTGTCAAAATATTCGCGTCTGAGTTTAACATATTCTCGATAATTGGACCAAAGTGCTTGGAAAATAAATAGAGAAACGAGCCATGACCCAACAGAATGAGCCCAATACCATCCCAAGTTGCCATCTGAATGGAATTTGCCGTCATAATAATTGATCGTGGAAAGGGATAAAAAATCAATACCAGGTGAAGGTGGCCATTCCCTGTAAATAATAAATAAATTTAATGTATAAATTTAGATTCAATTTTAGTTTGACGGACTAAAATAAATTGATAAGAACAAAGAAGATTACAATGTGGAACGGATGTGTATATATAAATGGTATATATCCAATGACATCATCATCATCATCATCATCATCATTATTATTAGCTATTAAACTAATTCTAGTTGTATGATAATAGCATACATATATATATATATATATATACTTATATATAACAATAATAACAATAACAGCGTAACACAAAAAAGATTCCACATTCTTCTTGGTACAATGATTGTTTTTTTTCTAATAAATTCTAACACATGAAAATCAAAAGAGAATCTTACCCTGTATATGAAGTAGCAACAATATTAATAATCATGATACAAAGTCCAATAGCTGTCATTTTATATAATAATGTTCGTAACATTCTCATAAATCGAATAAATAATACAGCATCGTATCCAATCATGGAAAGTAATGAAAGTTCGTCTGCTTGCATGACAGGTCTAAACCAAGAGAATAATCCATTCCCAAGAATAGGTGGTTGTGCACTAATATAAAAATTGAGTGGATGATGATAATGATGATGTTATGTTGTTATTGTTGATGTATGGTGTTTCAGAGATCAGTTATAGAATATTCGTTGTGCTGTGTGAATTTATATATATATATATAAAATTAATTCTTAATTACTTTTTTCTAGCGTATTTATATCGTGGTGCGTAAACGACTATTATATATTGCATATTTATATATATATTAGAATGAAGATTGAACGTGTTAAGATAATGATGATATATATTTAAAAATAGAGAAAGAGTAAAAAAAACAAATACTTTACGATTATGTTTGGGACGTAAAATACTAAAGATCATGAAAATACCAAAGGCAATACCAATATTGATAGCTAAGGTAGTTGCCATGCCTTTGAGAGACATTTTACTATCATCTGATAGATATTTATCCAACTCGCTTAGCGTATCCATGATGATAATTTTATGGTCAATGTCGCGTTTCCATCAAAAACAATAAGAATTTGGGGTAGAAAAAAAAAGAGGAAAAGAAAATGATGAAAGAAAAAGAAGAGAAAGAGAAAAAGGAGAAGAAAAAGTGACTTTTTAGAAGTTTAAAAATAAAAAAGAGGCGTATGAAAATAAGCAAGAAAAGGAAAAAAAGAGTAAGCTTGTTCGTGCATTTGTGTAACATCTTATTTTTTCATTAACAAAAGGCTTTTCTCTTTTTTTTTTTTAATATAAATAATAATCTTAATAAAGATTTTGACAATCTTTGTTATTTTCCTGGAATTATAATTTATAATTTCTTTATTTTGAAGAGATTAATCATAAGGAGAAAGAGAGAATGTGTGTGTGTGTTTGGGATAGGTCGATCAATTACAGAAATTATTATTAAAATACACTTACTAGATCATAGAATAATTACTAGTTACCAAGTAAATGTAGAGTAAATCAGGCAAGTGTCAATTTAATCTTTACCAGCAAAAAAAAAGAAACTTATCAACCAATCACGATAAAAATTCGCACACCAAAAATGTCGGTGCCTTAAAAAATAATTTGTGTCACTTTTTGAAAAACATAAATCCGCACTTGCAGTGTTTGCAGTTAATCAAATAACAACAGATAAAAATAAACATTGGTATTATACTAGAAAAAAAAATTGGCACTTTTGCTAAAGGTATTAGTTTAATGAGTATAAAAGAAAATAACCTTATTTTCAAACCAATTCATGATGCATATTTATGTAAGTATATTCAAGCAAAGCCATCGGAATAATAATTTTTCCGATGTACAAGTGGAGGGTTTTTGATAAGGATATACTTCAAGAAAACGAGACAGGTGACTGGTTGCACCATTTTCTTTATAAATTGTCAGAATATTTTTTTTTAGTCTTGTTCTCTTTTTTTTTTTCTTTCTTTCTTCTTGTTGTGTGTGTTGCGGGTCGTTTTTCTCTTGGACCTAAATTATTTCATTCATCATGGTCGCTGGAAAACATGAGGAAACAACTCCTCTTTTGAATAATGACAACAATCATCTATCCCCTCACGATTATAAAACAACTACACTTGGTGAAAGTAGTGACGAAAACGATGATCGTATTACTATCTTAACTTCCAATCCACCTTCCGTTGCTAGTAGTAAATGCAGTCGTCGTCGTCGAAACAGTACCAGCAGCAGTAGTAGTAGCGAAGATGAATCCGTTGTACCGGAAGAGGATGATATTGTGGCAAAAAGATTAAACGGTGCTTCTCTTGTTACTGTTCTTGCATCGTAAATATCGTTTAACAAAACACATGACATTATATGCAATCTTGGTTATTTATATACATTCTTTATTGAAATTTAGATTATACGTTGCTGTTTCATTAGCTTCTTTGGATGCATCCATCGTAGCTACCGTTTATGCTCAAATCGGTACTGAGTTTAAAAGGTAAGAAGGGTTCCTGAATAATGATTGCATTCATCCGTAGGTTCGGAGGGGAAGTCTATCATGAGCCAACAATTGTGCTTCGTTGCTTATATATATATATATATATATATATATCATATGATTACTCATACAGTCTATATATTTTATACATTTATTATTATTATCATTAGATCCAACGAAATTATTTGGGTTGCTACATCTTATATGCTTAGTTTTACAGCGTTACAACCACTCTGTAAGTTAAAAAGGATTGGGATGGATGAGGGTGGGATGATGCGAGGAGGTACCACAACAATGTATCAATAATTTTTGTGCGCCAAAATTTATTTAAACTGACTTTTAATGCAAAACTGATTTATTATAAAAAAGATGGAAGGTAAGAAACTGAATAGAATTTGTTGAATGTGCTACATAAGTTTATATTACACACAGACAACTATCCAAACAAAGTTTAGATATTTATCGATAACCTTTTTTTTTTACTCTTTTCCCTTAAAAAACAGAATCTCCGATGTATTCGGACGAAAGTCTGCCTTGTTATTTGCTACCATTCTCTTCTTTATTGGTTCCTTATTATGTGGTGCTGCTCCTAATATGTGGACATTGGTAGCAGCTCGTGCTGTTGCTGGTTTAGGTGGAGGTGGTATCAATACATTAACAACAGTTATTACAAGTGATTTGGTTCCATTGCGTCAACGTGGTAAATACCAAGGTTATGGTAACATGGCTTATGGTGTAAGTATTTATCTCAAATGGAAAAGGAATTGGAGAAACATTTCAAAAAAAAAAGATACTAATGGAAGAATGTTCTTTAGTTGGGAAGTGTAATTGGCGGTCCATTGGGAGGATTCATTACAGATAGCGTAGGATGGCGTTATTGTTTCTATATCAATCTTCCCATTTTGTTGGTTACTATCTATACCGCCTCTTGTCTTTTGACAAATTACAATTTGAAGGAACGCAAGGACGATTCGACCACATTTGAACGTTTGAAGCAAATTGATTATTTGGGTGCTGTTTCTATTGTATCTGCTGTTATTGCCTTTTTGTTGGCCACATCCATGGGTGGTAATTTACGCCCTTGGTCAGATCCTTTTGTCATTGGATGTCTTGTCGTCTCTATTGTCTTGGCAGTTGTCTTTTGTGTTGTGGAAGCCAAGGTGGCTCGTAATCCATTGATGCCATGGCATATCATTTCAGCTCAAACCCCACTTGCTTCTTCATCCGTTAATTTTTGGACACTTATGTGTACAACAGCCACTATTTATATTACCCCATTGTATATTCAGGTAAAAAAGAAAAATCAGAAAGAGAATGCAAATTAGTTCATGTTACTCATATATATTCATATATTGGGGACGGGAACTATAGGGATTGTTAGGTGAATCACCTACTACATCTGGTCTTTACTTTTTACCCAAGATTGCCAGTGTTTCCTTGGGTTCTGTCTTATCAGGTGTTTACATGTCTCGTACAGGCGAATATAGAAAAATCACCATTGTTTTCTCCTTTTTATTATTGATTTCCATGATGGGTTATACTACTTGGACTCGAGAAACCTCTATTTATGTGATTATGCCATGTTTATTGGGTGATGGTTTCAGTATGGGTGTGATTATTACAACCACTTTGATTTCCATGTTATCCTGTGTTGGAACCGCTGGTAAATAGAATCTTATTCCTCTCCTTTTTCTCGGTCAGAATGGGATCATTCATCACTCCTTTTTTTTATACATATATTTTTAGAAATGGCCACCATTACCAGTATGTCCTACCTTTTCCGTTCCGCAGGTGGTGTTATTGGTATTTCAGCAACCACTGCTATTTTCCAAGCTGTTGTTAAAACTAGCTTGGCCGAAAAAATCACAGGCCCCGATGCAGAATTGGTACATATATATTTCTATCGTGACAACACGTGGAGTTGGGATAGGAAGCATTGGAGTGGGCGGAGGAGAAAAAAAACAAATGTGGTAAAAAAGGACATGAGAGGATAACAACAACCCATAAAAAAAAGAGAGAGAGAGAAAGAAAGACAGAAATGGTTAGAGACTCGGATAAGGATACAAAAGGTTGATAAAGAAAAACAAATGACAGGGATTCTAATGAACTACCTTTTTTTTTATAATATACAATGCGTCTATATATAGTATATTGAGATTGCACGTCAATCCATGAACGAAGTCCGAGAATTGTTACCAAGTGATATTTTAGAAACCGTTCTTGATATTTATGAAGTGGGTATTCGTTATGCCTATCTTTCTACTATTGTCATGGCATTCCTTGCTTTCATTTCAACCTTCTTTATCCAACATTATGAACTTCAAACGAAGGTTCGCAAGTAAAAAAAAATACATTACCAGAAAATAAGAAGGATTATGATGGTCATGATATATAATAGAATTGATCATATACCGCTGGTCTCTGTATGCATCAATTTTATGATTTCATTACCATTATATTTACTTTCCTCCATCTTTTGCTATTATTATTATTATTCGTTGTCTTTTCTATATTACCAAAAAAAAATATCATTTTCTGTATATCATTAAAATCACAAATAGAGTGAATACCTTTTGAATTTAGAAAAAAACTCATTGTTTCTATTATATATATTTTGAGAATATGCTTGCGATGTATTGAGTGGAGTAGGATGGGAATACAATTTTTTTAATGGGTTGAGATTGCTTGTTTAGATAATCGACAATCAGAGAAAAAAAATAGTGTGGGTTTTCTATTTTCCAGATGCCAAAATGGCAGTACAAATCATCCTTCTTGACCTCCATTAATCTTGATAATATTTGAAATACTTTTCAGATAACGTTGGTACTTGACTAAAATAAATTGATTTTGTTTTCATCAAATGTGTTCCACTACCATCATCCAATTCGACCATTGATAGAATCTCCAAATAATAACGTCTTCACTATTCGCGTCAGTCTGTGATGGTAGTAAAGTATTATGTTGAATGGTGAATTTAAGATTGAAAAATTCTTCACCGAAAAGTAAAATTTGGATATCTTTTTCTGCCAAAAGACCATAAAATTGAATCATCAAATAAAGGTTGACCATAATCCAAGTCGATTTAATCCATGATATATGGAAAAAGATTGGCAAGGGAAAAACATTCGTTCCTTGGTATTTGTTCATTGATGGGCATGATAGAAAATTTGATGTATACTGGATTCTTCTTTTCTCACGATGACTGATTATTAAAATGGTATAATTCATGCTGTTTATATATTTTTCCCACATATGACTTGTTTATTTGCTGACAATTAATAATCATCCTGATTTGATGGCTTCTTCCAAAGTCCATAGGCGTTTGCATCATCGTTTTCTGGTAAATGTTTGTTTTAATAAATGGATCGCTCTATGTAATTCTTCGGGTTTTTGAATATTCTCTTTCGACATGAATTCAAGGACAAGTACCACGGTGCAATAAACATGCATATAGATAATATATATGTTGTGGATTTTATTTTTTTCCCCATTTTATTGTTTTGGTTGATGCATAGTTGATTGTCGTATCATATATATTGGATGTTGAATTGTTGACATATTTGCTCTGAATGATACCTTCAAAAAATTCAACGTATTTTACTTTTTTTTGTCTTTGTCATTTTTCTCTTCTTCATATTTTTTTTATCGGTCTCATACTCCTAATCATTTTCTTCTTCGTAACTATCTTCTTCGTAACTACTATCTTCTTCATAGATATCATATTTCGTCATATTCGCCGTGTTTTCACTGTTACCTATATCTTCATCATTCTTTTATTCATCGATGGAATTCAAACGACTCATTGAAGTGAGTAATTTTGTGTTTGTCTTCATCGACCAACTTAGATTTCGCAGTAAATTGATAGAATGCAATGTCTCCAGATTGATTCCAAGTAGAATAATGAACACTACCCTTCGTCCACTTGGTATCTATCCACTACGGTCATATCAAAAACACGGATAAGTTGGTCGATATAAAGTCTGGTTTGGGTAACCGAATGGGAATTGTTTTATGTATATAATGTGTCGGTGTAGCGAAGAATATATTGGATCCAGTATTTTACAATAGCAGTATAGTATCCAAGTTTCTACGTGTACACGACTGTGTTAATCATGTAGATTCAACATCTGCAAAAGACATACTATATATATATATATAATGAATAAGCAAAGGCACAACTTATATTTGATATCTATTTGTAGAATAATGCACAGTCAATAATACTATACATCGTCATTTTCATAGATGCTTGCAGCTAGGTATAGTGTGTGTGTTTTAAATATTCTCCAAACTTGAAACATATTCATAGATATCATCCGTCTTCAAACGACAAAGCTTGCAAATTACAACATAGATCAACAACAACGCACTATGTGTCATCTTCTATCTATGTAGTGTATCCCAAAAACTGCAAGTAATACAAAACATGTCGCATCACTACAGTACTTGTCAATCTAGAGAATGTTCAACATTATATGCATGGCAAGAATCATCAATGCTTTCTATGTATTTTATTGCAATAATATTTTCAAACTCGAAAATAATTAATGCTCAATGAGGAGCATTATCAATCACGTGTTTTAAATCCATCTCTTAATAAATAACGACAAAAAGGGAAGCAACAACACGAAAATACTATACTATGACAATTTAACAAGATTTTTAAGATCACAAAAATCCTACATTCAAAAGAGGGTCATATCCATACAACACAACTGTAAAACACACCCACACACACACATACATACACATACACACAAAACTGGGTGTCATTGATTAACGCGATCATGGAGAGCATGTGTTCCTGACACCGTTGTGTGTAAAAGCTTTCCAGCCTCGGTCATTACCAACCCACAATTATTAAATTTCTATGTTATTCCTTTTATATATGACACTATCTTTCATGCTAAATATTATTTTAATCTCATTTCCTTATCTTTATATATTCCCATCCTCTAGTTTACATCATAATCACACTTTTGATCCCACATTCATAATCTATCAAAGTTACATTTCACTGTTTTAGTTTATTTCATTCATTTCACAAAACAACTCCCACTAAGCAGCGAATATCGTATTTATAAAAAGATACAGCAGAAAACAGTTTATATAAAGCAGGCAACCTTCTTTCAAAACCTTCACAAAACAAAACTTTGGACTTTATTACCCCTGAATCACTATCACAAAGAAACTTGTCTAAAAGGCTTACTGGGCTTAAGCTTACACGTGACAGTGCCATCATTTGAAAAAAAGAATAATAGCCACAGGTTTAAAGGCCCTCTTGATATAATAAAGACATTTCTTATTCAGACTGTCAGATAAAAAAATGATTGAGAGAAGTAAAAGGTGTACAAACAATACATGGTTATACTTGCGCATTGTGGGTTATAAAGTTATCAATATCTGACAGATCAAAAAATTATTAGTGTTGATTACATTCTTCTCCTGAAGAACCCATTAAAAAAGAAAAACTTTATTAATTGATATTAAGAAGAGGGAGCAAGAACATGTACGTCGAGGACATTTTTTATCGTATTGAATCTAAAATTCAAGTAGTTAACTCATATTCTTCGAGGAGACAATAATAGACAAGATAACGGATAAATATTTTTATTTTTTTATTTAGGTATTGCAAAGTGTATCTGTAAATATTATTATTTTGTGGTGCCAAAAAGTAATAATGATATACAACATTTATCGTCAGTTCGTATCACTTTAGGATGATTACTATTAGAAAAAAAAAAAAAAAACTAATCGATTAAATATACAGATTCCCTTATCTGTCCCCATCACCCCAAACATCAGCAAGGTATTGTATTATGTATGAATCCAGATATATATGCCATTTATAAATAATGACTAATACGTCCTAGCTTCTTTCGACTTTTTTTTTAGTAAGAAACGCAAGATATATTTGTGATCGATGTACAATTTCGTCATGCAACATTATAATTTATGGTGAGATCAGTAGCATGCACTTGGAGTGAGCCTAAGTTGAAGGGTTGGGGGCCGGCCATCACGAATACTTGGAACGTACCAAACCTCTTTATATGTTGTGATTGGAGCAAGCTACGTTGATCTAGTAAAATTCAAAATGGAATAAATGAAATAGAGTGGAGCAATATTTTCTTGAATTGCCAAGTGTATCAGTAATTTATTCACATGATTGTTAATGAAATGGTAGAGTGAACGAAAACATTTCCACTGCTACTGGCCAGGTCAAGGCTGTACAATTTATTGAAACCGCTTATTAGATCGTATGGTCAAAACTATATTCATTGATGATATGAATGGTATATGTATAGCATAATATAGAATTAGGTTATACATTATAAAATAAATCACTAATATGGAATTGTCTACACTGATATACTAGGAGTTTTTGCGTACCCCAATGTCTTCCAAAAAGTAATCAGATCATATTTGAGCGTGAACCTTGGTATATATTCCTCACATGCATACGTCTAGTTATTTGTCGTTAAAAAACACGGAATCATTATACGTTATATTGAAGGCTCATCGTAATGAAGGTAGCTTTACAAAAAATAATTGGTAAATGAGAAAAGAAATACTAGTGATACTATATTTCCCTATGTAATACCATCAAAGATTCAAATTTTCACTATTATTTGTTACGCATAATATGATATAATACGACCTAAGTCTTGTCAAAAAATGGAGAAAACTTATTGTGAAGCAATTGGTTCCATCGCCAAATATTGCCAACACTAAGCTTTATCTTCTTTCTAACACCATTCATCAAAAAGTTGGCTTTTTCAGCTGGCTTGCTATAATTCATATATTTATTTTCACCTAGAAGAAATAATTATAAAAAGTGTGAACGTTCTCAAGCACCGATGTTAACGAGGAAGGCGAAGGCAAAACATTGTTTGTTATTTCAAAATCCTCCATCTCCCTTCCTATATATTCATACTCTTGATCTTACGTGTGTACATGTCATGAAGAAGAGTTAATGACGGCTCTAAAAAGGGAAGAAAGCGGGAATCATTTCAGCCAAATGCAATTATGGGTGTCCATGGTTGTGTTGTTCCAAGTTAGCAAGCTGACGTTGTACGACTATATAATGCCCAATGAACATAGATGATCTAAAAAAGATGGTTCAAGGAAGAGAACACACGTAAGATTTTAAAACAGTTTTTTTTTTTCCTAAAAACCACGGCCCACTACTATATTATTGTAAGGCTCTCATGCGTCAATCAGTTGTTGCTAACAACAATCAATCGTACCACCAAGAAAGAAAAATAATTGAAATGAAAGGACGTTATACTTCATTTGAATACCCCTAAGCTATGAAGAACATCATCTACGACTTTTAATCATGGATTGCATCTTCAATGGATGGAAACACAATTATTTTTCTTCTACTGTCCTCTAGTTATAATAATACGACATTGTAAAATATTACAAACAGACTTGCCTTTATTCAAAGACCATTAGAAACTTTCAAAAAGACTTGTTTTTCAATACTACATTGTATATATAGATCTAAGAAAAAAAACACTGTTTTTTATTGCAAAATGCATCTGGTAATACTTTGCTTGTTCCTATGAAGGATGAATAATAGAAAAATGCTCCAAGTAATTATGAAGTATAATAAAGGGATCATCATTCTACATATTCTTTAGGTAATACGGAAAGCGTTTTTTTTTACGTATTATTATTAGAAGATGTTTTCATTCGAACATTCTTGGAAGACGGTGTTAAAAACAAAGGATTTTAATTGCGCGTTTTAAGATGAAGAAGTCGCTAAGACAAATGCGGAAAACAGTAAGCACCATCCTTCCCCTATTTTCGTTGGTAAACATATCATCAGAAGAGGCTATATTTTTTCATACTAATATTAATAGAATGGTTTAGCTTGCGTGAAGCTAACTTCAATGCAACGCCATGATATCAACAAAAATATTCTACTGAAGCAGACCATCAAAAAATGTAGAATGTTAAGATGATTGACTTCTTAATTGTTTATGTTTCGTACTGAATTGACTGCGTGAAGTATTATATATAAATGATGAGAGCGGCTGCATGATGCATACAGCCTTTTCCTTATTTATGATATCCGAAACGCATTGATTTCTGAACATATTGTTCTTCCGACAACAATAATGGATCAATCACAAAAGATATAATTTACAACGCCCAAACAAATTTCTTGGACTTTTGTTTATTTCTCCTGATGAAAGCAATCTATTATTTTATCTTTCTATATCTATTATATAATATTGCTTATGATTTGGTCAATATAGTTTATGTAATGATCACCCTTCCTTACTTTCTACAGTATATATATTAACAATTATATCTTCAGTCATTTACACTCATTCTGCTTTGTATCTCATTACAAGACTATAATGGCTATTCAATGATTCATAATAAAGTTATATATAAACTAAAACCTAAAAAGAAATCGATATTCTTACTAACGCAAGGTAACTATAAATGAATGAATACGTCACTTTTTGTGTTAGTTGTCATGTTGATAAAATAGACCAACTCAAACTTTCTTCCTGTTGCATAGATTGATTGATAAATTTAGTGATGAATTTTAATATTCAATTATGTAAACTACTACTACATCTCTTATTTTTTCATAACAGTAACTTATTATATGTATATGATTATTACGAATACAACATATTCTTAATAATAATAATAATAAAGCTTCTTGTTACCGAATTACTAAAACAGTTTTAGACATTTTTTTTCTTCTTGATACAAAAAAAAAAAAAAAAAAAAAAAACTTTTGGGGTTCCACATGTATAATAATAACATCAATAGAGGACATCATCATCATGATATATTATTCAACCCCTTAAACCTTCTTGTTGTTGTTGTTGTGTGAGAAAGTATGTGTGTGTGTGTGTGTGTGTGTGTGTTTTATTATTATTTTTCACAGATAAATAGAAAAGAAGAATGATTGAATGATTTACTGAATGATACATATTGAGTGGCTCTTTTTTTTTTTTTTTATAAATTTCCAAAACCTTGCATGTGTCCGGTGATAATACCTTGGTAATGTGATCTTTATTGGTTCTACAAACTTTAAAGTTATAAAGCAAATCCAATGTAAAAGTACTTTTGCGCGTTATTATACATCAAAAAAACAATATCAAATAGGAATATCCGTCGTGTATGTGAGACCTCATGGGGTTGTGATGCGACGACAATGCGTGGCGGCGGCGGGTAACAAGCGGAAAGGAGAAAAAAAAATAATGGGACACCGGAAACATAAATCGATAATAAAAATTGTTATTACATGCTATTGTTGGCCACACATTCAATGAACAATGTAAGAAAGATGGATTATTCCTATCATCAGTTGATGTATTATATATATATATATATATATATATAAAGAGCAACGGCGTTTGATCATATGGCGTTTGATGTCGTTTCAATGTGAAAATGATTGAATTCGGATGTATTAACCTGTTGCATAATTGGAATTATCCATTGGGGTGAGTATATTCTATCTTGAAAAAGGTGTTTGATGATGGTGACCTGGTATACTCATTCCTATCAGGAGACATCATCTTCTTCATAAAGATGAAAAAATCCCAGTAACTTTTTTTTTATTAATAAGAAGTGAATTTGTATCTTTTCTCACTCCATCCATTTCGTAATACCTTGAAAAAAAAAGCCCTCATCATCATTCACAGTAGTATTATTCATATAATAATGATAATGAGTCGGTTCAGGTATTCCGAAACACTAATTATTCCATAACCTGTTGTACTTGAGTCTCAAAAATAAACCCATTCAATATTTTTTTTTATAATACAAGTACACACCAAAAAGATCTTGTTCCCGTTTAATAAAAGCCTCAACAAAAAAAAAAAAAAAAAAGTTCAATGTAACACGATTGATTCCCATGACCTCTTGCTTTCGTTCCACAAAAGGAGCTCGGATCCCAGACGTGTTCTTTTTTTTTTTAGAGAACTCATGCGATCGTAAATAGAATGGGTAGTTATTGGGGGAAGAAAGATAATGCATGGGTGGGTTATAAATGATAAGAACTTATTGAATGATCGAGGCACACAATACCATCTCTAAATTACTATTACTACTATACTATCATTATTATCATCAAGGATTCTAATGTGAAATGAAATTTGACAACAGTTTTTTTTTCTTTACTATTATTAATATCATAAAACACTTGTTTATCCCCTTGAATAAAAATTAAGGTGTAAATAAAAATGCATAAACAAAATGTTGTTGTTGTAGTAAACGATGATGTACAATCATCATTTCTTTTTTTAACAATAGAAACTTGTTGTTCTGAATCGATAGGTGAACTTACAATAATACAAAAGTGAATGATATGTTGATCAATCAATGATAATTCTATATATTATAAAGTAAACCTCTCTCCCCCTCGTTGACCATAGAAGATCTCCTAGTGTAGTATATAAAGTTTTCCCTAAGCCTCTTTTAACCATATTATATATCTCCTTGTTTCTCTCTCTCTCTCTCCTTCTTCTTTGATTTCAATATATGAATCTGTCAAAAAAAAGGTGTCATTTCGGATCCTTTCTTTAATGACATAATAGTAATAAATAGGTTGTCAAAGTATATATAAAAAAGCCATCGTTGAAGAGATATGTATATATATATATATAAGCACATGTTTTTTTTTTCTTTTTAACGGAATCAATGCTCCGGGTATTGTGTGAAAAGGGGGAAGAATCATCATATTGAGAATACTTCATCCATAATAATAATAATGATAATGATGATGATATATTATATATATATATAAAATTATCCCCATGTCAAAATAAAATGGTACAAAGTGAAAATACCCTGTGAATTTTTTTTTCTTTTATTAAACAAAAGAGCGCGAATGTCATTTGTTTTTTCTTTATAACTCGAGTTCCGGCTAATGAACACAAGGCCAGATTTTATAATCATCAGGTAGTATTTATACATTAGGTAACCTTCTGTTCTTAGAATTACTTTTTGACTTGGAGGATAAAAGCTGTTGGGGGGGGGAGGGGAAGGTTGAAGAAAGGGAGGGAGAAGAACAAGAAGAGGTTAATGATAATTATGAGGAGATAACTACTAACTTCTTATCCCGAACCCATCACAATGGTAAATCACACTATCTATTTTTTTTTGACCTCGGAAAACTTATATTAGGAGAAGTCTAGAAAGAAATAGGTCGAGTTAAAACAGATCGTATTACGAGACACACATATACCCACGATGATATAAATCTGCTGTGACACTTTACAGGAGAAAAAGAGGGGAGTGAAGGGGTGAATGAAGAAGAAGCAACCATTATTATAAGTTATTATGGTTAAACAAAATGTCGTTCAAGACATGAAAGAATGGTTTCCAACAAGGGGAAAAAGGAGTTGGGGGTTAAAAAAAAGAGAGAGAGAACAAGGTTCCTCCGAATTCGGGTTCTATCATTATTAGATATACATTCTCATCCCCGCCTCCCCCTCTCTCTCTCTCTCCCCTATATCTCTCTGTCAAACATAAGGATATCATAAATAGTAGTAGTAATCCTTTTATTATTATATATGATGATAATAGTAATGATGATAATTGTTCTAAGGATGATGATATTCTTCTATTATTATGAACAGGTTTTTCCCGCCCTACTTCTTCAATTTCTTTCTTTTTTTTTAACGCATTGTTCAAAGGGTCAAACTGGGGGGAAAATAACTAGGAAGTGGCGCAATACATCATTCAAATTGGACTCTATAGAATCAGAAAAGGGATGGTCATGTCGATAAAGATATGGAAAGAGGATATTCATTGAGTAAAATGACACATCCTATTTTTTTATGCTATTCATATGTCAATACGTACATAAATTGTATTATGAACGATAAGGTCAACAATGATTTCAAATCCATAGTTTATAAAAATTTATAATGACGATATCATTATTTTATTGAAAAAAAACTGGTTCTATATTATAATATGAAAAGGACCCTGACGGTTCTTTTCTAACTATAACTACTATTTATTATTATAATAATGTGAACGTTTACCCAATCAAGTTATTTGCTCCCTAGCAATCATTTTTATATATCATCATTTTTTTTTCTTTTACTACTAGTTACTAATTATGATGGAGGACGACCCTATGTATCAACACTTCCTCTCTTTCCTCTTTATCCCTCCCCCAAAAATCTGTCTTTATTATTCTCGCGGAGAGTGATCAGATCGCCCGGGATTACTGACAAGAGAAAAAAATGATCACCGGTCAAGCACTGACCACGGGATTTATGGGAGTAGCAACACAAAAAAAAAAAAAAAAAAAAGTAAAAAACGCACGGGTTCACAAGAGGACGGGATACACAAAACAGTAAGGTCAAAAAGAAGATTATGTATTTTTTTTTGGGGGGGAGGGAGAAAATGTTGTGATACTATTGTTGTTGTTGATGTTGTTGTTATGGAAGAGTGAATGATGTTATTAGTTTATGGGTGCACTGTTATTGTTGTTGTTGTTGTTGAATAACATTTTGGTCATATCATAAATAGAACTGTTTATATAAGCCATAGAGAATGTGAAAAAAAAAACTAAAGAGATTGAGTAAGTGGCAATCCTATCCGATCCAAGTCAAGTCAAGTCAATAATAACAATATTAATCAAATTTAAACTGTTCAATAAGAAATATGCAATGTGTCTCTATATACATAAATAAGGAAGAAGAAGAAAAAACCGATGATACCCGATGATTATTATTTCTTTTCTCCCTTTTTTTTTGTCACTGACTCCCCCAAAACCAGTCCATGTTAAATAATAATAATAATAATAAATAATCATAATTCATTCAATAAGTATATACACACAGACTCCCCCCAACGAAACCCGCGCGAGCCATGTAATCCAAAAAAAAAAAGAAGACACTTTTTTTTTCTTTTTCTCTCTTTCTCTTTTCTTTCTTTCTATCCCCTCATTCTTTCTCGTTCCTCTAATCCTATTTCTCTTCTTTCTCATTGAAAAAAAAAATCATGACAGCGCATGGAAATACAATCACTACTACTGCACAACAACAATCACCAGTGATCGTATCTCCGCATCAGCAACCAAGATCATCATCCAACAATACAACAACAACAACAAAACCTTTACAAGTCGACAAGACGCGACGTAAACGACTTAAAGTCGTAAGTGCATGTGGTGAATGTCGTCGAAAAAAGACGAAATGCAATGGTGAACATCCATGTGCGGGATGCATTAAGGCTCATGTGGAATGTAAATATATTTTGTCATCCGCTGCGGCTGCTAGAGCTAATGGTAACACAGCTATGGGAAATCTTCCTCCTCACCATGTCAATAATAATAATAATAATAATAGTCGTACCCATGGATCATCATCCTCTTCTTCTCCAACAACAACAACAGTGAAACAGTCTCATTTTCTATCTCCTCCTCCACAACTACAACAACAGCAAGTGACAGTTCCAACAACTACAACTGCTACTACAACAACAACGACTACTACACCTGTTCATAATAATAACAATAATAATAATAATAAACATTATCTACCCCCTCGTCAACAACAAAACAATAACAATACGAGTATGACAACAACGACAGGAACAACAACTAAAACATCAACAAATACAGATGTTTATGTAATGCATAAACAACAACATCGAAACAAACATAATGAAAATAATAATAGTAATTCACGAGGCACATCGAATAATATCCAAACGATTGAACAACGATTGGCTGTGATTGAAGATATTTTGCGTGCCATTCTTGAATCATCGGGTACAAAATCCATTGATCATGGGCATTTATTATTAGCCCTCGATCAACCTCCAATGAATCCTCTTCAACAACAACAACAACAAATAAATGGTGGGAATGAGAATAATCAAGAAAATTTCAAAACAACGACTTGTTATTATTCACCTTCATCACCACATTCATCAACACTGAAAAAAAGACAACGTCCTTATGATGAGGATGATTCAATGGATGGAGATGGCGAGAATAATAATAATAATGCGCACAGAGGTACTGTTATCAATTATAAGGAGCAACCACAGCCGGTCATTGCTCCTAATAATAACACCGGAGTTGTTATTGTTGGTGGTCAACAACAAGTCCCTTCCCCGCATCATCAACACCACTACTCCTCTCATCTTAATCAACAGCAACAATACCTTTCTTCCGTTATGACTCGACCACCACCACCGGGTCCATCGTTGTCGTTGTTGAACGGTGGTACTAGCAGAAAAGGAGAAAATTATGAATATCGACATTCTCCTTCTTCTACTTCATCTCCTCCTCCTCCTTCCATCTCCATGACAACACCCACTCCCCCATCTCTTCCGGCGTTTATTACACCAGTTCAATTAGCGCCTCTCAAAAATCATACTAATTATCATCATCATCATCAACATCAACAGAACGCTGGTCCGTCATCTCCTTCGATACGCAATTTATTAAATAATAATAATAGTAATAATAACATGGTTGATCCATCTCCACCTGAACCTTCTTCTTCTCCATTATCTTCCTCTTCCTCTACTACATCTTCATCAGCTGCCATGAGTCCTGTTATACTTCAACAACAACAGCAGCAGCAGCATCATCACCACCATCAACAATATATCGATCATCATCATTCTACTACTACATCATCCATGGCACCTTCTGCATTTCAAAGAGTTGCAACAACTACAACCACTGCTTCCGCTACCATTGTTGCAACAAGTTATTCATGATATACTCCTCCTCCCCTTACTACCTCTTCTTCTTCCTCTTTATATTACAATTTGTTTATAATTTTAGTTCATTAGTTTATTTATATATTATATATTATTATTATTATTATTATTATTATTAATATTTTTGATTTTATTTTTCATTCCTCCTTCTCTCTCTCTCTCTCTCTCCTCCCCACCCCTTTTTCTCTCTCTTATTTGGCCACATAACATACAACAAGAGACGCAAAAAAAAGACATTCTTAAAATCATTTTCTCTCGATTTTTTTTTTTTTTTGTTCCCTGAATTAAAAAAAAAAGCTTATTTTTTTTGGGGTGTGATCATAAAATAATCTTCGTTGTATTCATTATAAAGTCTTCTCTTCACATCGATATGCACGTTTGCTGTAAGGTTCAAAAAAAAAAAAAGAACTCTTTTTTTTTTTACCTCTCCGCGTATGTGCACCGGCTTCTTTCTTAATATTAGACTCTCCTTATTTAAAAAAGAACCAGATTTTTCATTCTTTTCCGATGGATTGATAATAGGTTACTGCTGTATTAACAAGCAGGTAGTCATTTTTTTTTTGAGTTTCTCGGATTTATAGTGAGATGCAACTGCGGGGAGTGGAAGGGAGAAGGAAAAAAAAAAAAAAGTAAAAAGGGGGAGGGTGTGAAGAAAAATATATATAACGGAAAGGAGAAGGGAGTTAACATATATAGAATTAACAAGTATATAGGAAAAAAAAGAGTCAACATCCGTTACAATTTATATAATAAAAATGTTCGATCGATTCTTACTTCTTTTAAGCAAATACAAAAAGATGATATTTGTTTCTAGTCATTTATTGAATTATAAATACACAATTGAATAATGACGTTATTGAGATATGTTAGAAATGGGAGAGGGGGGAGAGGATAGAGTTAGTTAATAGTACTAGCATGACCTATTATTATCAAGATAATAATGAATCGAGTTAGTAGTAAATTACTAAATTTGAAGACCTTTTTTTTTGAGTATCTGACTTCCATCCTTGTGGATCAAATCATTTCAGTAATGTATAAGGGGAGCAGAAGGAGAAAAAAAGTAACAATGTGTTGTTACTTTTACTCAGATGATAATAACATTCCTTATGATATAAGTGAGAACAGACCACCGATACTTATTTTCATTAAGAAAATAAACATCACATGTTCAATCTTTGTTGTTATTATAAATCATCTAATATAAACATTACTTAGTACTAACTAAACTCTTTAAATGAATCTATGTCATAGTTGGACTTAGGTATGATAGTAATCAATAATTCTACAATATTTATTATATATGAACTTGTTCTTTTACTGTCATTATTCCCATCCAATCATTCATCCCCCCCCTCTCTTTCTCTCTCTTCCCCTGTTTTTTTTTCAGTTTAGCTGTATATATAGTAAATATAGAAACTTATGCACCTTGTATACTATCTATCCACACTGTGGGTTGTATGTAATACATGACACAGAAAAATAAATATATATGTAAAAAAAAAATTGATGCACATTGCATAAAATAATGGTATATTGTAATACTACTAGTAGTATACATACATAAAATTTTAATATGTAACATGGTTATTATTATTATTATTATAGGTTGCTAGGTGTGTTATGTATATAATTAAAAAAGAAGAAGAAAAAATGTATACAGGATGTTATAGTAGTTGGTATGGAAATAATAATAGTAATAGGTGGTTATGGGGTTTGTCTCTAGAAGATGTTTTTACTATCAAAATAGAAGTAAAAAAAAAATGCAAAAAAAATGAAGATAATAATTAAAAGTGGGTTACGTATTGCCCGTTCTTCTTGTTTTGGGTTAATAGTAATAGTAGCCAAACTTAAAGTCCAACCATGCCGAAAACGCATAATGCACCAATATAAGGAACTAGTACCGTTTTGGCAACAAAATAAAACAATATGCCGAAAGCAATTGAAATAGGTAATGCTGGAAGTGCCTTTTTATAAATGGCTAACAAGAAAATAGTGGTGGTTAAACCTGTTAACACAGCAATAGTACAGCATACTGTAGTGATCCAGTCATACAATGCTAAGATGAAAAGTTATTTTAGTTTTTTTTTTCATTTTTTTCATTCATTCTATCAAGAGTAAATCATACAAGGAAGAAGAAGAAACCTTACCTGCACGCGCAATAAGTACACTATAAAATACAAAATCGCCTAACCCGAGCTTTAGACCACTTCTTTCCACTATATATTAAATAAAAAAATGGATTAAGTTTTTATATTCTTATAATGAATATATTATATATGGAAAAATAAAATAGATTTATATATTACCATCTTCTTCATCTCGTACTTCTTCATCATTCTCATTATTTCTTTGGGTATCATTACTCCTCCGCCTTCGTTGTTCTTGTGATGATGATGCATCTCCTTCTGTAGTATTGGATTGAGCAGCCACTGTTGTACTTGAAACACTTTCTGTACGTAACCGTGTAAAGCGGTTCGTATCGATTTGTTGCTGCTGTGATAGCAGATCATTCCTATTATGTTCTCCCCCTGTAGTGGAAGCCAATGTAGATGAAGAAGGTTGTGTATGATAACGATGTTGACGAGTTCCTGGTGCTGCTGCATTGGGTTGTAATGGAGCAGTGGAAGAAGTGGATGCTTCATATTCGGATGAACTTGCAAGACTATGAATGGTATCAGTAATGGATGTTAAAGTCACGGTGCGTTTTCGTCCGTTGGTTATTTCTCGTGGTTGTTCTATATGTGTAGGAGGAGGTGTCGTGGATAAGGATGACTTTTCTTCTTCTTCCAATGACGTTCTTTTCATAGAAGAACTGGGTATAATGTTCTTGGATAATCGAACATGATCACTGGCTGCTAACATAAACCAGACTGCATTCACAGAATACAGTAGTGCTGGAACTTCTCGTTGTTGTTTTCTTGAACTTTCAATCAATAATCGAAGAGGTCCAAATGGACACAGAACGGCAATCAGATCTATATCCATGCATTTTCATTCATTAGATAAGATAGGATAATAAAATAACATCCATCTTTTTTTTTTGAGAGAGAGAAATACGTTACCCCATACTGCTAGTAAACCTAATAGAATCCATGTAGTCCATTCTTCAAGTCCAGTCAATGAAAAAGCCTATGTCATAACATTTTATTTTTTACAACAACAAATGTTAGTCACTTTTTTAAAAAAAAAAATTATTTTATTGAAATATACTTTTGAAAACTTACCATTAATGAACTCATCACAGTAAGATAACCTTGTTGTAACCAAAGTGGACCTTTCCAAAATATGGATACTAACCCAACGACGGCAAAGTTCCATAATGCAAATACCATTGTAATATAATCCAGTGGTATAGAAAATACTTGTATAAGATTTCTAAAATAATAATGATGATGATGATGTATGATGGCAGGCAAGGTTCATTAAAATTTGATTAACATACACACACGCACGTACATTGATTATGCATTAATTTTTCTGCTCTTCCTCTCTGACCCCCTTTTTTATTATAAAATTAGAAACTTACAATAATAATAAATAGGTCATGAAACCAAGGAGCATTAAAACGACGATCATAAAAAATCCGACAAGAACCTAAAATAGTTTTTTTTTTTTCATTAAATGCATTCCGAAAATAATTTATCCCACTAATAAAGATGAGTAGTTGTATCTCATCATGATTTCATTCTTCTGTACCTTGATCCAACCTTTACGGAATAAAAATACAATCACCACAGTGACAACAATAATTTGTCCAATAATAATTAATGCATTTGTAAGTGATTGTGTGATACCTGATCCTCCACCATCACTATCACCGCTACTAGTTCCGCCACTTGAGGTTGTATCTTGATCATTATTCGGAAATACGACATAAGAACGTGTAGGGCTAATATTAGTAATTTACACATAAGAAAAAAATATATATGTCAATTATAAAAAATATATATCCCATCGTCAAATTTTCATTGTTGATGTTCGTGCCCTTCCTTTTTTTTATTTTTTATTTACCTATAATCGCTGCTCCCACTATAGGCCACTTTAACCCAAAAGATACTGAGAATAATACAAGCAACCACCGGTTTAATAATAAAATAAATTTGTTGCATATAAAACTTTAACTCGTCTGCAAATTCTTCATCGTTTTGTTCATTATTTTCTTGTTGTTGTGTCTCATTGGATGAATTACGTGATCTACCCAAATTTGTCATTGCAATATCTGTATCATGATGACCTTCCAATCCTATGATAATTATGAACAAAAAAAAAAAAAACCAAGGATATTGTGAGTTTTTATCCATATTTTTTTTTATGCATGGAACGATTATATATTTAGATAGGTACCTGTACTATGACGCGAATTGACAGCAAGGGCCGCACCCAATCGAGACGTTCTCTGTTCATTATTTTCGGACATGGTAGTAGCACGTCTTGACCGACGAGCCGCCAACGTGGCTTCACATATTTTATAATGACTTTCTTTCCAATCGACTTTTTGACATTCTACGGAACAATAACGAGGTCCTTTTAATCCACACAATGAACACATGAATGTGGCTGATTTTTGACAACGAGTACATAATATAGGTTCATGATCGAGTGTTGATTGAGGTTGTTCCTCTATTTCTTGTGGGCGGTCATGAGGAATGGATGTAGTGGTGGTAGTGATAGTTGTGGGTGCTACCGTAGCTTCATCGTCAACAATGTCATCATTATGTAAGGTAACGGAACTTCTGGACATAACAACTCCAAATAAAAAAAAACGATCGGAAGAGGAAAGGTTCCTTATTTTTTTTTTTATAATTGAGCTGTATATATGTGTTTTTTATTTTCGTTGTTTAATATTTCCCGAGAGAAAGAATAAATAACGTGTATGGTCTTTTATATCAAACGAAAGGAAGGGGAAAAAAAAGTAATAGGAAAGAAAAGATAATTATTAAGGTGGGACAAAGTTTTCTTGATAAAAAAATACTCATTATAGGCGTTTGAAATCTTCGATTGTTATTTAATTATTTCATTAAGGTGGTTGCTATCCCATTCCGCCCTGGGCCTGTTCTACTTATACATATTTTACTTATACATCTTTTACTTATTCATAATAATAAAATAATGTATAAACCTTTCATGTTTTACTGAAGGGTGATTTAATCACGATAAGGACGATAATAATAATCTAGGTACGCAAATTCTTATTCAAATGCTCGATTTTATATGATGCGATTCAACAATAAAGAACGAATTCGATTAATAAATGGTTTACACTATTGAGATGAAATTTTCTTGTGCAAGTGATTTAATAAACACATAATCTTTATTATTATTACCATTGGCAATATGTATTTATAATGGCGGTCTATCATCTTTCCATGCAATAAATTTCAATCTGCATGCTGGGTGTTTCAAAACAATAATCGGGGATGGATAGTTTCACATTGCGCTGACCTTTTGATAGTGGTCAATGCACTGTGTCAGTTTACAATTTATTGCTACCTGCTCATCCGTTTTTTTTCCCGGGATTTTGACTCTATCACCATGGTGACAATTAAGTAAATCTTTTTTTTTTCATTGTTTATAATCAATCCTTCCATCTTTTTATTAAGTAGTAATATATTGCCATTATTAAAATAATTATCATATAACAAATTTATTTCTTCATCAAAGAAAAAAAATTTCTATTCATTCAATACTAGATAGTGTTGATACAACACTTGTAGCTTGAGTAAGTCATAAACAAGACATCCAATTGGCTATTTGATAGCATAACATTCTTGTTGTGGTAAAGGGATTGTCTTGAACAATGTATCACCATCCATAAAGTATTCAAAAATGCGATACTGTTGCCGAGATACCCATAATTCATATGGATATAAGAACTTATCGTGTCCGGGAAAAACCACGAGGAGGTCTTGTTGTTTATAATCCCATAGAAAACTGAGCAAAGCCGTCAATAGAAAAGAAAAAAATAACATAATTGTCATGCTGCTGAAGAAATCAAACCATTGATAGAAACCCGAATAAGTGTTTTAAAAAGATATATATATATAACGTACCAAGTGTTACAAAAAGAAGTGTACATCTTCGGGCACCAGTTTTGCTCTATACCATCATCATCACCAGCAATCCCATGTGTCATTTCTAATGATACTATCAGTGTTCAAAGATCAAAGACCAATGATCCGCCATCATAAGATAAACTTCATCATTGACTCTAGATCGCAAAGCCTGCCGGAGCAAAGCAGCTGTACAATTTCTATCTTCTGTCGAGATCCCAGTTAAGTATATCCTTGATGAAGCCGACCACCCATTTATTGACTAGCCTTTTTCCAATTGTACTAATAGCCAATGATGAGAAAAAGAGGCCCCGACCAACAAAGGCCTGGAATAAAGGTAAAGGAGGCGCCAATAGGACAAAATTAAAAAAAAGGGTAAAAAGACAATACAGAATTTTGCGCTTGGGAATGTTCTTTTTGTTAGGACCAGAAATACTTTTTAACATCTGTAAATGTAATTTTTACTAAGTACACTGAACAATGTGCTTCACTAATATACTTTTCGTCAACTCAATGAAGTTTTTAGAAATTCAATGAATGATGTCGAATCAGTACTGAACATGAACATTATTAGTTTTATTGTATATTTTTTATTATATGTTATTCATATCTAAATATTTCCCAAAAAAAAAAACGACCCAGAGTGTCGAATTCATCCTCGGCAATCTTTGCGGGCGACAGCTTTGGACGCGCATCACCAAGTTTTCATTGGTCTTCAATGGTGTTCTTCGAATATGCACTTCAACATGATTCTATAGGGCTTCATGAAAAGGAATACGGAGGAAAAAGCAAGAGCGTATGACAATGGGTCTTGATGGCTACAAGGATCAACTTGGGTCTGAAAATGGCTGTGTCATCCATCACGATAATAAATGTGATGCATTTCAAGATTTCTAGTGTTACTGCTATCTCCTCCACAAATAACAAAAAATAGGTTAGGAGGTTTGTACCATGAGGAACGCCATGGTTCTTACTAGTACTAACAAGGTTACGCTTTTTACTCATGAGTGGATTAGGCACTTGCTAGGAGATGGCAATTAGCCCATGGCTCGAAAGACAACCAAAAACACTAAGGTTGATACCACAATCAGTGGGAACTTCGACCTTAACCGGTGTTCCTACTTTTGACCAACTAACAGGACAGACAATCTTCTTCAAGAAACCGCTCTCGTCGACAAAAACAGATTTCTTCCGAAAGTTGATATCATTTTCTTAAAGTGCTTGAACAAACTGTCTGCACGCTTCTAAGGTATCCTCAGAATTACGCTCAGTAACTTCTGGATGGGAACAGGTAGGAGTGAAGGGTAGCTTGTTAGTTATGGGCTGCTGTACTATTGATTCGTTGATAGTAAGGCCTCGGGATGGATCACGAAGTGATGCTGTAGCATCTTTGATGATACAAGTTGGTTTTTGTTCGGCATATTCTTCGAGAAATTGTGAATGGTTTATCTCTTAGGCGTCGGATCATGCTTTGTAGCCAGGCAAAACAGTGCCACCGTTCTTTTTCTACTGGTAATAAGCGAAGGCTGACGATCTCCCTGCAAATGATTTCCGAGTAGCAGGTGCTGTCTTTTTATTTCATTCTGAATAAGTGCAATGAAGTGTGCTATTTGTTCTGGCTTATATTTTGTCAGTGAACTCTCAAATCATATGCTTTCCTAAATTCAACAGTCAATCTGAAGTCTTTTTATTATACTTTATTTTTATCTTTTTTAAAATTGAAAAAAAAAAACAATAGTGGCTCTTTATTAAAATAACCGTCAAATAAAATCATAATTCGCTATTTGATCTGTTTTTTTTATACAGTGCCTCCACTCCTAATTTTAAAGTTCGTTTTGTAACTTCCAATTTTCGTTTTTTTATTGGCCAAAGTTCGTTTTTAGCAGTGAGTACGAACTTTGGCCTATAGAAAACCGAAAATTGAAAGTTGCAAAAACGATCTTTGGTCTGAGAACATAGCGAATTTGGTTTTTTGGAAAGCAAAAATTGTAAGTGGAGTTACTGTATCGATGGTATGCTGCTTTTAATGAATTGAAATTTTTATATGGAGTAAACAGCCCGTTTTTCCTGTCTTGTTCGTAGCATAATTTCTAATTGATTTGAGCTTCATTATTATCATTATTGTAAGTGTCTACAAATTCCCAATTCTCAGCTCGCAATGATGATGAAGGTAAGGTCGATGCATTTTCATTCTGGAGAACCAGTTCTGGTATAGGTAATGGTGATAAGGTTGCAGCTGAAGATGGTGCTTGTGTTGAGGATGATGCTTGTGTTGGAGATAAAACTTGTTCTAAATATGATGCTGATATTTCATTGTATCCAGGCTTATGCTTCTTTGAATATGCATGAATCACTTTTATTCCTTCTTCCAAGCGATCGATTATTCTTTTTCGGTACTGCTAATCGATTCCGTCGTTTTTATGCGCTTCCAAGATTTCCTTCAGATATGCCGTACTTTCTTCACAAACATTGCCATAATCATTCGAAAGTGTGTCCATTGCTGATACGTTGGTATCTGATAACTTCTTTACAATACGAAAAAGCATACAAATAGTGTGTACTGTCGTCATTTCGAGGGCAATCACGTAATATTTATTTTTGCTTCGTAAGAAATAATGTAAGAGCTACCATTGGGTGTAATTATTCTTCTCCTACAAATGGCTCAATGCTGTGCTCGTTCAAAAGAAAGCAATATTTGGCCCAAGGATAAGATGGTAGACGAAGCATAAATGGATTTTTTTTTGATTCCATGAGCATTGGATATTACTTCTCTGGTGGTATGCTGGATACAGAACACAACGGTAATTGGCTTCGCCCAGTGTTTGGCTGTGGTATTTAGGCAGTATCCAGTGAGTCGATGAATAAAGTTTTCATTAACTCCATTTTGAATTTCAACGATGATTGGTGGAAAAGCTTTTGATTTTTTGTCAGTATATACAACATCTGATCGCTTTCTAGTCTTCCATTCATTTCTGTCTGGTGAGTATTGATCGATTGCTTCTGGCCCTAGAAGATTCGGTAACAATAATTTTTGAAACCTTGTTTTTCTTTTTTGAAACCAAAAATTACTGTTGCTGGTTTGACATCATCGAATCTCTAAAAACTTCAGAGTTGACGAAAAGTATATTGGTGAAGCACATTGTTCAGAGTACTTATTAAATTACATTTGCAGATCTCAAAAGATATATCTGATCCTCCCAAAAAGCATATTCTCAAACGCAAAATACTGTAAAGAAAAAGGATTCTTGTATTACTTTATGCTTTTTATGACCTGTCTCGAACAAACATGTCAGCTTTGATGTTGTGTTCAAAGGAGATATTAAATAAAGCAATAATTTTCATCGTAAAGAAAAAGGATAGAATAGGTTTTCCATAAATGGTTTCGACTCCCTTTGTTACCTTTTGAATGTTTGTTCCTTAGATTAATGCGATCTAATAGTATATTGGGACAATGCTAAACAACAATAGAAAAATAAAATAGACAATTGACGAAAAAAAATTATATATAGTGATAAAAATATATATATATTATTATAATGTTTTGGTTGGTAATAAGACAACTGTATAGCGTTGTCGAAAAAAAAACAATTGAGGATGAACTAAAGGGGAGTATAAATATGCTATAATAAATAAAATATATGTACAATTGAAAGGTATGAGAGGGTTTTTTTTAAGTGTGGTTGTGAGCCAGCTCTATATATAATAAGATAATAATAGTTATAAAAAAGAACAAAGAAGTTTTTTTAGTAAGGAACAATCATGCGCTTGAAGAACTTGTAGATTTCGGCAAAGATACAATAGACCACACAAGAAACAGCTACCATACCCCATTCCCAAGTGATAGCATGTTGTTTAAATACAACTTCAGCCAACACAGGAACATAAAGGGTAAGAATCAACAAGACAATGGTAAAGATAGCACCATAGTACAAGTACCAGTTTTGCTTGCAAGTGAAAGCACGAGGGATCCAAGCCAAGTACCATCTACGTTCACCCGCGAAGTAAGAAGGAATCCAGACAGGATTACGAAGGTCACGACAAGTAAAACTGTGCAATAAAAGAACAAAGCATGCAGAAGTGAAAAGAGCACCACGAGCACGGAAGACCATGTGACAAGAATCGTTATAGTTCTTGTTACAATCATGACCGAAGTCACCACCACCATAAGCATACATGGAGACAGCAAAGTTACAAAGACCAATGATACCAACAACAAAACCGTAGTAGAAGATATCACACAAGTTGGCAGCACGGAACAAGCCATGTTCACGGCGACGAGGGGGAACAAGCATTTGAAGTGGGTTAACCGGTTCAAGACCAAGACCAATGGCAGGGGGAGTGGTTGTCAAACAATTGGTAAACAAAATTTGCAATGGGGACATGGAAAAGACAGACATGCCCGATGCATCACGGAAACCTAAACCAGCAATCAAAAGAAGAGCAAGACCCACATTGGCGGTAATCAAATGAACACAGAAACGGCAAATATTGGCAAATACACGACGACCTTCTTCGATTGCGCTGACAATGGTAGCAAAGTTATCATCCACAAGAATGATATCGGAAGCTTGTTTGGCGACATCAGAACCAGTTTCACCCATGGCAATACCAACATCAGATTCTTTCAAACTAGGTGAATCATTGACACCATCACCTGTCATGGCAGAAATCTTCTTACGACGATGTAAAGCTTCAATCATTTTGACCTTAGTTTCAGGAGAGCATCGAGCAATGACCAAAGGAAGTTCAGGTAAAGCATCGACTTGTTCTTCAGTAAGCTTGTCAAACTTTTGAGCAGACATGACCAATTCTTTGCGCTCTTCAGCACCTTCCTTTTTATCATAAAGGTCGTAATCAGCAGGAATGATAGATACTTCACGAGCAATGGCAGTAGCAGTAGCAATGTGATCACCAGTAAGCATATGGACGATAATACCAGCTTTGTGACATTTTTCAACAGCAACCTTGGATTCAACACGGGGAGGATCATAAATACCGACCAAACCCAAAAAGATCATTTGTTCTTCAATTTGTTCACGTTTAAAAGTTTCATGATTAACGGGACCTTCAGCCTTGATAATACGCATGGTCAAAGTAAGGACACGAAGACCACCACGAGCCAATGTTTCAACTTGAGGAAGAATCAATTCTTGCATACGATCAACGCTCATATATTCAATGTCATCACCATTTTGGATACCAACACAAGAAGGCAATACACGTTCGGTAGCACCTTTACCATAAGCAACATATGTACCATCAGGTGCTTGTGTCAAGACACTCATACGCTTGATACCAGAATCAAAAGGATATTCAGCAATCAATTTCCAACCGTCTTCATGTTCCAAAGTAGGTTTACCCATTTTCAACTTGTGAGCAAAGACTTGCATGGCAATCTCAGTAGGATCACCCATTACTGTGATTTCACCTTCTTCATCGTGACGAACTTCACTCATGTTACAAAGAGCAGCGGTATGAATAAATTTCTTAGCGTGGTGTTCGGCAGTATCAAGGGTTTGACCTGTTTCTTCATGTGTAGCTTCACCTTCGATTTCAAAACCAAGACCTGAGATTTTGTGGAAACCAGTGTGGGGTAACCAAAATCGAGTCAATACCATCTTAGATTGGGTTAAAGTACCCGTCTTGTCAGAACAAATGTTGGTAACAGAACCCAAGAGTTCCAATGAAACGAGACGACGAACCAAGGCGTTGGATTTGGCCATGGCATTGACACCAAAAGCTTGAGTCAATGTCAAGACAGCTAATAAACCTTCGGGAACAGCAGCAATGGCAGTAGAAATAGCATACAAGATTTCTTGATCACCAATTTGGAATTTCGAGGTAGCAAAAATGACAATCACAACAATCACAGCAAAGATAAACAAAAAGATGGCTAAGTGATCGATGGCACGTTGAAGTGGAGTACGTGCGTTATCATCACTATCCATAAGACGTTGAGCAATTTTACCAATTTCAGTATCCATACCAATAGCAGTAACAATGGCTATAAATTTATAAATTCAATTGTAAGTTCACACGCAACTACTAAGTATATATTATTTACTGCTATTTACCTTTGCCACGGCCTTTAGCCAAAGTTGTGCTAGAATAACCCATATTAACACGGTCACCCAATGGTACATCAGCAGTAGGAAGAGTATCAGTGATTTTGTTTACTGGAACAGATTCACCAGTAAGGAGAGCTTCATCAACATCCATGTTAAATGCTCTATAATAAGAATTGGAAAAAAAAAGGTTAGTTATCAACATTATATTGCTATATGTTGTAAAAAAAAATAATATGTATAAAAAAGAGTATTGACTTACTCGATAACCCGACAATCAGCACCAACGACATCGCCACTCTTAAGGATAATGATATCACCAGGAATAAGTTCTCTGGTAGGAATATGCTTTTCGTGACCTGATCGAATAACCAAACTAGTAGGGGATGCCATTTTGCGTAAAGACTCCATTGTCTTTTCAGCGTTATATTCTTGCAAGAAACCAATGACAGCATTCAAGAACATGATAAAGGTGATAACACCAGCTTCAACCCAATCACGATAGACATAGGATACAACCTATACATAAATAAATCAATCATTATTAATGAACTCATGTTGAACCATAACAATTTGCATTAACTGTCAAACGACTTAATTAGAAAACAACAATGTATGAATAAGAAACTTACAGCTGCAATAAGCAAAATCATGACCAACAAATTAATGAATTGTTTAATAAAGAGTTTGATGGGATTGATACCACCACTGCCTTGCAATTCATTAAGTCCTGTATCCTGACGACGAGATTCGATTTCTTCGTCATGGATACCATTTTCAAGATGTGTTTTGAAAAGTTGACATACAGTATCAAGGTCCATTGTATGATAAGGAGGGCCTTCAACACGTTCGATTTTCTCTTTACGCTTAATAAGACCCATCTTATGTAAAAGTACACTACGAACAGATTTGCCATCCGTAGCGTTACTTTGCATTGTAGATGATCGCGTTAATGGTTTTTGAACACCATTTTGTTGAATAGGTTGCTTTTTTATCTCGTCGACGGCATGTTCAGCAAAACTAATCGTCACTGTTTGTTGTTGTTGTTGTTGACCGGCTAGCTGGTCAGTTATTTCAGACATATAAAAGATGAATTATGTGAAAAAGAATTGAAGAAAGAGATAGATAGTTATACAATATGAAATGGGGAAAAGAAGAAGGGATGGGTGTGAGAAAGTATAGCTTTCAATGACAACAACAAGAAAAAAAAGACACAACTTAATTCTTTGAGACCATTCCTTTTTATATATAAATCTATTTTTCTTTCGAAGATTTGTTTTTGTACGTAATTTCTAAATGGCACTGAGTTTTTCATAGAAATTTTGGAAAAACACACAAAAGCGTTTTTTTATGAGAAACTAAACCCAGAATGAATTTTTTTTGGTTGTTTCTTAGCCTATAAAATAAATCGCGCACAAGAGTAGTGGGCGCTTCTTTCAATTGTTATTGGCTAAAAGCACCTATTTGAAAAAAGTGTGAGTTTCCTGTTTTTTCTTTTTTACTGCCAGATATAGAAACAGCGTTGTGTAATCCTTTTAGGAAACTCAATCCATATAACACACCTTAGATCCGTCCAAGATTCAGCATGATTTGAAAAAGGTAAATTTGATCGGCTGGTATATCTTTGCCTGAAACAATGCATCTTTCATTACATTATTGTATATTGATCATTATCTATTCTATTATAATATTTTATACAAGTACAAAACAAATGATAATAGAAATAATAATTCCTTTTTTTTTATATATCACTATTTTTATTTTTACTTTTTTTTTTCCTATTGATAATGATAAAATTGATATAATAAGAAAAGAGGCTTTGTCATCAGAACAATAGGAAAAATAAATGCGGTTAAACAACACTACCAGCGATGTGTTTACGTGTTTAGGATCAATATACAGTTGTCTATATAATACACTGCCCGTGCGCGTTACACTTTCCGATTATAAAAAAAAGCTTGCATGTAACACAATAAATGATGCTTGCTCACATGGAGAACATGCGCGAATTATGCCATTTGTCATGTTACCTTTGATTTCACCCATTATTTTGGTCGGATATTCTTTCTCCGCTTTTTTTTTTCTTTGGAGTGAATCAAGATAGAGTTCTTTTCCGATGAACAGAAAACTGAGCTCTTTTTGCTATAATCAAAGAAAAACACTATTGCTTGATATCTATAACCCAAATAACCGGAGTTTCTTGATTCTTTATTAAAAGAGCTTAATAATACAATACATATTAATGCGTCCCTTTTTGTTTTGTTTTTGTTTTTTCTCGGTACAAACAAATCATTTGTTGAACAAGAACGTTTTAAAGTTTATTACTCGATTTAAAACGCTATCTATTTTTTTTTTTTTTGAAAACATGTGTGCCAATGTGCTGAGTGTGGGAGCATATTATAGTTTAGTGCCACATACACACATCTTTCATTTATATAAAAAAAAATACGAATCAAGTATTTATATAGAATCTCTTGATTATTATAAGTCGAACATGCTTTATATATATATATATCTGCATAATTATAGATGGATCAAAATTATAAATATAAAAACGGAGTCGTGTCATTTAATCAGTTTAAGATTTTGATATATGGCAGAAATCAAGACGAAAAGGATTTGAATCTGTTTACCCCGCGTGGTATCATGTTACTATAATTGGAATCCAAGCCTGCCAATGGACCATAAATCTGGTGTGGCAAAACGCTGTGTATCATCGTTTTTCGTATTATCGTCGGCTAAATTGTGGATCTTTTTTTCTTATTTTTAAGAATTCCAGTTACCAGGTGATTGTCGCATCTCTCATCTTATGCACTTAACTTTTTTTCCCCTCCATCCACATATTCGTCATATGAAATTGTATTTGGTTAGATTTTTTGATTTCTGGGACATTGAAAAAATTATTATAATCATACAGGCACATACACTAACCATCATGATCCTAATTTGTTGAGGCGTGAAAAAAAAACCATTTTTGTCATTGATTTATAGAATATGTAGAATACGATTATGAAACATTTTTTCTGCTCATTGATACAAAATGTAACCATTAATCATATGATGTCATATGTGCAAATTCTAAATGTAAGGTTTTTACGCCTCAAATACTCTATACAAGCGTTTATCCGAGCAAGAATAATTTGATTTAAAAAGAGAGCATTATTTATATAAATATTATTCACTTTTGTAATCTTGGATTGCTATTATCCTTCTTCTCTCCCAAAATGGAGGGTTCTGCTCTTTTTTTCTTTTCTTGATGAAAAACTGATTCGTCATCTTTTAGTAATTTTTGCACATAAGGGAATCTGAATATCACCCCGCTGTAAAATGTAAACCTAATATATAGAAAGAAGAAAGAATGATGGACGTAATACTACATATATCTTGAAATGTAGCAATCTATATATCTCATAGTAAAATAGTGGAGGACATATATCCAATTTTTTGCTTTACTTCAATGATTGGTCCTAATGCAGGACCACTGTTATTAATTAATTCGAGATAGACCCAAGTGAATTTCAATAAATATATAATACGCTTCAAGAAAGAAGTGTAGAAATAATGTGGCACATATTGCCCAAAAGCAATTTGTACTTATTTACTCAAGTGGTACTATTTAGTTTTATATTGGCGGTAATTGGTGGTTATCTTCAGCTGAGGTTTTTTTTCCCAAAAACTTCTGAATTACTAGAAAACAGTTATAGTGAAATAAGATCTACTATTCAAAACAATAAACGTCCATGATGCAAAAGGGAATTCATATTATAATATTTAGACCTCTATAACACATCATTATCAGCGAACGAAACCAAGAAAAAATCTTATTGTATGTAAGTTTTGTTACTTATGAAGTGGTATTGTTTATTTTTTAGAAAAAGTATATAACTATTTACATATTATGCGTACAATAACGTCGTTAATTAGCTTCGTTTTATCAATACCCCAATACATATATTAAAAATGACTATGGAACGAGTGCTCTCCAACCATTAAATCGGATTTTCATTGGCTGTCTTGTAGATATATTTATTGTACATGGAGAAAGGAAACAAAATTCGGTATAGTGCTATATGGATAATATTCATACGGGCATCTGAATACCCATAATTTACTAAATTGGTATTTGAACAAATCTGCATAAAAGCAACAAAAGTGGAACGATTATTGAATGCATAACTAGCGATCTTGAAATTTTATATTATTTTTTTAAGCTAACATAGTATGCACGAAAGAGAAATCTAAAATTTGTTGAATTTCTACGAGTGATGATAAAATGGATCATTGATAAAGATAAATATCATACACTAGATGGAAGTCTTCTGCTGTTAAAAGTTTACATTATTTTACTTTTAATGTAGAAATAGAAACGGATCATTGGCGAATAGAGGTGCTAATACCATCGAAATTAACCACTTTAATATAAAACTTTATTCATTTATAATATATATACCAAAAAACTATACAAGTGATATGTTCCATATATACATATAAAGAGAGTTGATGATTTTAGCTATGTAAATGGACACCTTTTTGAGGAAATGTATATGATATATTAATTGAATAAGGAATGATGTATATATGAAACCAACCTCTGCTACTTTACACATTAAAAAATTAATACATAAAAGAACGAATTGAATCCAACATATGATGAACTGCATGAATAATACAATTTATTAAGTATGCGCTACTACGTATTGAACAAAGCTCACGTAATTACTGTTGTTACTAAGAGTGATAGGAAAGGAAGTAACCATTATAGCAGCATAACCACATTGTCACCATCATGCCATTCCTCTTCAGCGCAGAAACCTATTCAACCAATCATTTCATTGTGTTCTATAAAATTTGATTTTCCGGTTAAAAAATAAAATAAACTTGGTTCCTCTTCTTTTTTTTATTATTCCACACATTTTTTTAGTTGCCAACTTTAATACTCCATGTGGAAACCAACAGGTAAATTTGGATAATACAAAAAAATAAGGGAAAATAATCATACGTAGGAAGGGAAATGAATGAAAACATAAAGTAAAAAAATAATAATAATAATAATAATTAATATTGAACATTTTTTTTTAGGTACAAATGTTGTTCCTTTAGGCGTTAAACGACGTTTTAATGAAGGATCTCCTGAGCCTTCTTCTTCGCCAACAGATCCATACCAATCATCCTCAGGAAGTGCAGCAGGTTAGAATCAAACATTTATTAATTTTATTTTAGTATGAATCAATAAGTGAAGAGAGAGTCAATGTCATCATTAGATTCAATGCAAGAAAAAAAAAAGAGGATCTATTCTATGTTTTTTTTTGTTGAGCACGAAAAAAAACATAGAGGAATAAAAAAAAAGAAAGAAAGAATATAAAAGCATAAAGAAATATATAAATGAAGACTTATTGGAATCAACATGATTATTCAAAAGAAGACATGAATTAATTATTAAAATGATTATCAATTGATAGAACTTCCTGGATCAAATGGTAACCAGGGTGCACCTGACGGTAAACGAAAGCGAAAAAGCCGTTGGGGTGACAATGATAAAAAGATCAATATTCCAGGCTTACCCACGTCATTGCCTAAACTTAGCCAAGAACAAACAGATAATTATGTTTGTAAGTTGCAATTTTGCATATTTCTTTATTGTTTATCCTTTTTGATTTGATAAATACAATGTATCTGTTGATTTCGATTTACAAAAATATCTCTAATATAACAAAATAATCAATTAGTACAAATTCGTTTGGAAGAAATCAACCGCAAATTACGAATGGGTGACTATGTTCCTCCTGAACGTCTTAGGTAAAAAAAGGATAAGAGTATTGAATGGGTTTCAGAGCTTTAAAAAAAAAGGAAAATGATACGGTTTTTTTTATTGCTATTATTAACCTGTATTTTTCTTTTTTTTATAGATCTCCATCACCAGAACCTGTTTATAATTCAGAAGGCAAACGTGTAAATACGCGTGAAGCGCGTTATCGCAAAAAACTCGAAGATGAACGTCATAAGTTAGTCGAAACTGCTATCAAAACCATTCCCAACTACAGACCACCTGCTGATTATAAACGACCCTCGCGTATTCATGAAAAAGTGTATATTCCAGCAAAGGAGTTTCCTGAAATCAACTTTATCGGCCAATTGATTGGTCCTCGTGGTAATACTTTGAAGGGAATGGAATCAGATTCAGGTGCAAAAATCAGTATTCGTGGTCGTGGTTCGGTCAAAGAAGGCAAAGCACGAACTGATGCTGCTAGCAATTCGGCACAAGAAGAAGATTTGCATTGTCTTGTGATGGCTGATTCTGAAGATAAGGTCAAGAAGGCAGTCAAATTGATTGAAAAGATTATTGAAACGGTAAATGATTTGGTTTTTTTTCCTTTTTTTTCTGGTTAGGAATAAAGGTTGGTTGTATGGGATGAAGAAAAATACTTATGTATATATATAGTCTGCCACGCTTCCTGAAGGACAAAACGAATTGAAACGAAACCAGTTACGTGAATTAGCCGCTCTTAACGGTACATTACGTGATGACGAAAATCAAACATGTATTAACTGTGGTGGTATTGGTCATCGACGTTACGAATGTCCTGAACGACAAAATTACACAGTCAGTCTTACATGTCGTATTTGTGGTGGTCGTGGACACACAGCCCGTGATTGTTTACATCGAAACGATCCAGAGTTTATGGCTCAAGCTAGAGAACGTGATCAACATTTGGATAGTGAATATATGAACTTAATGGCAGAACTTGGTGAAAAGGTCCCTGAAGAAGGCCAGGGAGGTCCTGGTGGAGGTCCTGGTGGACCTGGTGGACCTGGTGGACCTGGTGGTGATAGACGACCGGTAAGAGAAAAAAAACAATGATATATTATGAGTTATTTTTTTTTGTTATTGGATTTAAGAGGGATAAATTACTTACCTATTTCAACAATGAAAAATAAAACAAATAGTATGGTGGTGGTGAACGAGGACCTGCACCTTGGCAACGACCTCCTGCTCCAACTGGAGCCGCACCTCCATGGCAACGTAATAATAACAATAATAGCGATGGTCCACCACCAACTTCTACTGGAGGACCTGCACCTTGGCAAAGACAAAATAATTATGGATCACCACAAGGTGCGTCATCTTATGGTCCTCCTCCTACATCAACAGGTTATTATCAACCTTATGGTGGCCAAGGCAATCAAGGCAGTTATGGTGGCTATGGTGGTGGCTATCAACCTTACGATCCAGCACAACCTGCACCTCCACCATCTGGTGCAGCACCATGGGCAGTAAGTGTTTATGATAGTAATTAAAGTATACTATATTTTGTTGAATTTAAATGGCTTATATTGATGGATGTTTTTTTTTCAATAGCAACCTGCACCACCTCCGCCTCCACCACCTGGAGATGATGGATATGTATGTTGAGCTTTTTATTGTTTTAAAAAAAGTAGTATTCATAAGGGTTATATATATAAATATATGATTTTACTAAACATTTTAATTTGATTAGGATGCTGCTGCTGCTGCTCCACCACCGCCTCCCCCACCGCCATCTGAACCTGCACCTCCCCCACCTCCATCATCGGTACCACCACCACCACCCCCTCAAGAATAAAATTCTTGATGGAAGAAAATATTCTAATAACCACATTATTAACATTGCACACACAAAAAAAACATCTCTCATTACACACATATATATATTGTATTAAAAAAAACAGGAACAATTTCTTTTTAGGTATTGAATATATAACATATAACACACTGATCTTTTCACAGGGTAAAAAAAACCATCATCTATCTATTATTTATATATTTATAATATTAAAAAAAAAGTCTTTTTAATTTTTGAGTTTTTGAGAGCAATAAAAAAAATACAAGACATTTCATCCACTTATTACACACAGGGGGTATCCACTTACTATTATTACTGCTAAAAATATACCATTTTGTTTAAATTTTTAAAATTCTTATATAATAAATGGTGTGTTTGTCACATTTATGCAGCTGGTTTTTTTTTTTTTTTTTGGCATTTTGTAACCCATTTGTGTAAATTTTTGAATTATATATAATATATATTTAGGAGAAGAACAACGAGCATATAAGATGATGCCATATAATAATAACCCCTTAATAAGAGAAAAAAAAGAGTTGTCTGCTGATCAACCGTATCATCATGTAGTTTAATTAGCTTTCAAAAAAGACTACCCTTGTTTTTCCGAGAGCCGATCGGTTGTCCAGGTACCACATATACGCTAGTACACTGACACATTAGATCCTCTTTTCCTTCTTGGGGTGTGTCATTTATGCGAAGTAAAACCAAGTAAATATTTTTATAATGATATCATATTCGTCATAATAACATTATTTATTATTAATATACGTACAATGTATTGTATTGCCATTTTATATGTAAATATACAAGTAGATGAATAATGGCATAGATCTATGAATATTATACACATAGATACATCATATTCTTAATAATAATAGTATAAGCTCATAATACAATATTCATCATAGCAATTTTTGTTTCCGAAGAGCAATTGATGAAAGCGTGTGACTTCAACAGCACAGGGGCGGATCACAGGACCTTCCCTCGCAACACATTGAAAGTTTTGGTAAAAGAGATCCCGCCCATTTTTTTTCTTTTTTCATCCTTTTCTTCCACTTTTTTCTCCCCCAAATTCATCATAAAACAGGGAAAATAAGCCCTTTTTTTTCTTTATTATTACAAACTTGGTTTTTTTTTTGACACATACAATATAATTATTTTAACAAAAACCCAATCAACAACTTTATAAAAAAAACTACACTGTTTTTTTTCCTTCAAATATTTTTTTTAAAAAAAAATAAAGGAAAAAAAAAGAAGGAATATGCTTATCTTGTTTCGTTGGATTCAATTAAATGCATATGCCGACTATAACAATATCAATCATATTATCAGGAAAATAACTACGAAAAAAGAAATACAGACAAGAGAGACGAATCCATTATTAATTATTACATGCCACAATACAACAATACAGTCATTGCTACCAATAAACCAAAACGCATCTTTAACTATTTCTTGTCTTTGATTGGACTCGATCGATTTATTATCAATCCAAACGATCATGACGATGATCAATATCATGGACAATTACAAAAACAACCCTCTTCTTCTTCAACCTCTTCATGCAGTTTCTTGACTGCATCTACATTGATTGTTAGTCATCATCATCTTGATAAAAATGATCATGACGATAGCAACAAAAATAACAGAAATGTATTGCCATCATCCGACGTTTGGACTTTACAATCATGGATTGGCGGATTATCCAAATCGGTCTTGTGTCAAATCGTTTGGATGGGATTGATGCGGTATCACGACAGTACCTATTATTGGCCCGAACTTGAACAAGTAAAAGAAGGGAACGGGATTTTTGATGATAATTATGACAAGCAGGAAGAAGAAAATGACCAAGAAGAAGACAACGATGTACTACAAGAACTCAAGACGATCCAGGAGCAAGCCAATAAATTGTCTCATCGTTTGGATACTTTAAGACCAAGTGAACAATTTGCTCATGCTGCTCAAGTTGCACAAGAATTTCAACAACTCATACGATTATGCGTTCATTTGTTGCACGAAAATCCATTTGCTGCCATTCTTGGTCTTATCTTGATTGTTCAACAAAGTTTTGGTGCACCACCTGAAGTACGGCAACATATCTATTATCAAGCAAAGTTAGGTCGCTTAGTGGTATTGGAATTGGAAAGTATCTTGAAATATCATCATCATGGAAATAAGCAACAGCAACAGCAGTACCAACAGAATATCAGTCATCATGCCAATTATTTGGTATCATGTGCACCCTTTAACAATAGCAACAATTATAATACCAAGAATAACAGTAATGATGATGTTGATGAAGTTAAGAATACAAATGACTGGTTGGAACAACTGGAACACCTTTGTGCTAAATTAGCACGTTACGATACCACTTGGGAATTTCGACAAGAGTATCAAAATGTTGTGCAGTTGGCAGAACAATTTTCTTCTATTACTTAGTCATACTTTTTTTTCTTTTCAATACATTACATTGGATGGTATATATAATCTAATCAATCTTCCTCTTTCTAAACCTTATATATATCTTACATCTATGCCCCATTTTTTATCGCTGTTAGTACATCATTTTTATATCTATTCTTCTTTTTCCTTGAAAAAATAAAGTTTGTCATATATTTGCATTAAAATATAACTTACATGATATAAACAAAACAAAAGAGAGGTATAGAGAGTGTGGGAGAGAATAAAAATATCATGTGAGCTGTAATCGATTTCAAAAGAGGACAAATTATTGTGAAGTTGTTTGTATATATATATATATATAAAACCTCATGATTTTTATTTTATTTTATTCTGCTACCATAAAGTACTTGACCATGGCTTTTTTGAGTTCGAGTAAACTTTAATAATAATGCATCTCGAGCTTTTGAAGTAGGAGCAAGGTCCTGAATGAATGGCATGATTTGTTCCGGGGTCCATTGTTTCTTCTCTGAAAATAAACTCGCAAATCGTTGAGCAGGATCCACCGGTAATTCAGATACTGGGAAGTAAGATATATAGCTTTGTATTCGACCAAGGCCTGGTGCTGCTCGTTCTGTAATCACATAAAGTCCTTCCAGCATTTCCATCTTGGGTGAAAAAACATCAGGGATCAATTTTCTCCATACTTGATTGAAATCCTCTAATGTCCATTCTTTGCCTCGAGCACTTGCTAATATGACTTCACCCATAAATCGACACACCTTGTATTGATCCAATTTCAATAAGGATGGACTACCTTCCTGTTCGATTTGACTACTAAAGGCATGGAGACATGCCATCACTACTGGATCTGGGATATTTTGTCCATCTTCATGATATTGTCGAATACAACCTTTGGCTGCTTCTAAAGGCATCGCGTCCAGATTCAGTTCGGCAATGGTTGCATTTGTCACAAGAGCATCCAAAAGTCCATGCATAAATGATCGTTCAAGAATTCGATATTTGCCTAACAACCAAAATAAACGATACCAATGATTAAATGTTCTTCTTGAATTATGATTCATAATCTTTTTCCCTTTCCCTTCTCTTTTTTGATTATCTTTCACCATAAATAATTATACTTTACCATTAAGTTCAAAGGCGTTACGTTCAGCTAAACCTTTTTGTAACTCTGCTTCACTTGCTTGGACGATGGATAGTAATTCTTGATAGGTATATTGTTCCTGATTAAAATTTAGCAATTCAGTTTACATACACGTACTCTCCTCTTTCAGGTCATCATACTATGTCTGAATATTTACTTTATTTACATTCTTTTGTTCAGCACTTTCTCCTGCATATTGTGTTGATTGTAATAATTCGTCGATTCGCGTTAATCGTGCTAAACAAGGAATAACTTCAATTGTATATGACAGATCATCAAGAACATGAATATTAGGATCATGAACTGATCCGTTTCGTGCTAATAATAATGAATTGGATGTATTGACTTGTCGTAAATTAAATGTTTGATCGTGTGTACATAATACTGCTTCGTCTTCAGGTAAGCCTTTAATCACCAGTCTATTATGAAATCCATATTTTTTTTTATTAATTGACAAGATTTTGCAGTATACTAGAAATGTTAAGAGAAACAATGTTTAAGAGAAAGAAAGAGCTGACAATATCTTACTTACTCACCACTAGATTCAATAGCTTCTAGTACCTTATCATTGCTTAATTCAATCAAGCTGTAAGTGCCTTTATGAAAGTCATTTGAATATATAAGCTCGGGCATAGTAAGTTGTGTGAAGAATGAAAAACGCGGTTCAAAGATTTTTTTTATAAAAAAAACGCGTTAGGTTTCACACTTTTTTTTATTCCTTCAACAGCGTTTTTTATGAAGCACTTATTTATTTTGTCACTTTACCAACGAAACAGACATTTAGTGAATGCTCTATAGAACCTCGGCGATTGCATTGCCTATGCCCTTCAATGTATTATGTTAGAGGCCGCGATCTTATGCTACGCTATAGACCCTGAAGCTAAATGGAAAATATGTTAATCTAAGCTTTTTGCTTTATGGGTGGGCACCGATGCATATCGTTATCGACCGGTGAAAGACAGGGATCAGTTTTTTAGGTGAAAAGGGGATATGAACAATACGGCAAAAAAAAAAAAAAAACTATAACTCTTTATTCTAATATTCGAGGCCCAGCTATATTCAGTTTAGTTTGTTCATGACCAAAGGTGTAATCATGGAAAAAAGAGGTATTAGAGAGATTGAAATAGTTCTATTCTTTTTTTTTCTGACCTTATAAACCACCCATAATGAACCTTGGTATAATGGTACCTTGTAACTATAGTAGTTCAAACTGCACCAGTATTACTCGATAGGGATGGAAAAAATGATATCAACAATGTCTACCATGTAACTTTGTGTAAAGGTAGATTCCTATCGATATCTTGGCTACAAGACAGTGAGGTATATGGCTCCCTCCCTCCCAAAAAAAAACAGTTCATCTACCATTGATGAGCTTAATATTATATTTGTAGTTGTTTACAAACTCCATCATTATCAATACTTCATGCTACTATTGTACCATACAAAAAAAGATGAAAGAAACTTGTAGAATACATAATCAACTATTTACAAGATAAACAATGATAGTATGTGCAGTAACACTGCATGTTTTTGCTATAGTAATATGCCTGGAGCGAGTGAAGTATATTCTCAACCGCAGATCCTGTTGTCAATGTACCTAACATCAGAATAATAATCAAGTTATATTTAAAAATTGGATAGTTTTATATAAATCTTCGAGCTATCATATATTCTGCATTAATATTAATGATGAATTATTGTTCATTTGAAGTTAAGGATAAATTAGTAAGAGATATCCACATTGATACAAAAAAGAAAGCGGGGTTATATTTGAAAAGTGTGCAACCAACACGGGGAAAACTCACGCGAAGAAATAAGAGAGCACAGACTCGCCAAGCGGAACGGTTTTTCCTTTCCTTCCTTCCTCTCTTTGCTCTTTTTCTTTTCCTTGTTCATAAAAGTTTTTTTTTTATTTGGTGTAAATCATGGCATTTGGATTCTTTTCATCGGTCTATAGTGACCAAGGCACCATGGACGATGGTAAGTTATTATCAGGTTTTTATTATTATTGTATTCAGTAGAAAAAAAAAACAACTCATGCATAATTGGCGGGTCATTCTTTAGGTACTTGGCAATTCTGTGGTCTCGACAGAATGCAACGACTTTATGCATTCGGTGCTTGGTAATATATATAAATATTTAGTTTTATATTTATAAAGTGTAAAAATTATTAAATATTCTTTATTTTTACATGCACAATATAGTTTTGTCGTGGGTATGGTTATATCTATCTTGGTATGTATTGGTTTGTTGGGAAAAAGAGAGAAAGACCGGAGAAAAAAAGAACTAACAACTCTTTTTTTTTCATCATCAATATTATAGTCAACTTTATTCTTGTTGACTGCAAATGTACCAGGATTTGCTATTTTATATAGTATTGGTAACTTGGTATCGATTATAAGGTTAGTTTTTTTTTATTAATTGGGTGGGGAGAAGCTGACGATAAAAGAAAATATTGGATCAAAGTTTTTGAAAAAAAAAATAAAGTTGATGGTTGCTCAAAAAATAATAATACATGTGACTATTTAAAGTTTGACGTTCATCATTGGTATTCCCAAGTTACTTAAAACCATGTTTGCACCAGGTAAAGAAAAGAACAAAGATGCATATATTTGAAAAGAAAATGGATACGATGGAAGAGGATGATGGCGATTTAAGATCAAACACATATACGGTTTATTCATGCATTATATTTTTTTTAGTTCGATTCTGGGCAACTACGATTTATTTGACGTTACTTGCATTGACATTAGCCTTGTCTATTTGGGTAAGTAAAAATAATTTATAATTGTATAGCCATTTGTATTTCCCATGGAAACTTATACCCACTCATTCATTGATTTGGTTTGTTATTATTACTATTATTTATAGCTCAAAAGTTTCCCACTTTCAATTGTTCTTGTCATTGTCCAATTCTGTGCTTTGGTGTGGTATGCGTAAGTATTATATTTTTATTTCTATATGTTATATTACAATTGAAAAGTTTGTGTGGAGAAAAGGTTGGTTCAGTATAACTCAATAACTGAAATGGGGTGGAATTAAACTTTAATAGCGCAAGTTATATTCCCTACGGCCGTGAACTTATTCGACGATTCTTTGGAAGTTGCATCACATCTATATAAACAACATATTAACTACCACTTTTTATCCATCCTAATGGATATTATATACATATATATTATATATCTACACTTGCCCTATTATTTTATATTACGGATGAGGAATCTCGGTATAATTCTTTCCACCACACCACATTTCGCTTTTCTTCTTCCTACCGTTTATCCGCATTATCTCCTACCGACAAACTGACCGATCCTACCATCTCCTTCCAGTTGTTTTTTACCCTCTCTCTTCCTCTCTCCCTCTCTCTCTAAAAACATTCTTTTCTAATGACTTTTGTACTTATACAATTTGTTTGAAAAAAAAATACATATCAAATATTATTAATTAATTAATATACATATATTTATATACTACAGACTATATGGCATTGTTTGGTTATTAAGAGCTGCTTGAAGGTTTTCAAGGCACATGGATGCCATTCGTTCACGCGTTTCGAATGTCGCGCTTGCTGAGATATTAAAAAAACATAAGATGTATAACTTAATTTAGCCAACCCGACGAAATGAAAAAAAAGGCTATTAATTATAAAACAATAATGGATAGATATGTGGTCCTACTTACCGATATGTGGTAAAATAACACAGTTGGGTAATTGATATAATTTATGACTTGGATCAAGTGGCTCAGGTGATGTTACATCCAAACCTGCAGAAGCAATCAAGTTTTCTTCCAAAGCACGAGCTATTATAAAATAATAACATTTAGTTGAATTATAGCTATGTACTCTTTATCGCCTTTCTTATACACATTCACATCATAACTGATGATAATCAGTCAACTTACTAAGATCATCTTGTTGAACAATACTACCACGAGCAGTATTTACAAATACCTATTGTGATTTTCGAATAATATACTATTAGTTTGATCCACACATCACAATCACTCTGTTGATCCAAAATACAAACTCGTTGATAATAAGATATATGACTTACAGCACATTTCTTCATCTTTTTGAAAGCCTCATAATTGAACATTTCCTTGGTTTCAGGTGTTAATGCACAACATACAATAACATAATCTGATTCTGCAAGCACATCATCCAATTGAGCCTTAAACTGGGCACCAGGTAATCGTTCTTGCACTTCTGGCTTTTCACGACGACCCCAATATAAAGTACGAGAAATACCAAACGGTTTGAGACGTTGGGCAACAGCTTCACCAATACGACCCATACCAATAATACCAAGTGTTTTACCAGTGAATTGTGATCCACAAAGCCAAGTAGGTCGCCATGATCCCCACTATGTAGAAATATTAAGTATTAAACATTGTAATTAAATCATACTTTCTTTTCTTTTTCAATGAGATAATAACTCCTTTTTTTGCCATACCTCGCCTTGAGAAGCAGCATTCATGCCTTCTTTCATTCGACGTGCAGCAGCCAAAGTTAATAATACGGTCAAATCAGCAACTGCATCAGTCAATACATCTGGAGTATAACCAAGAGGAATACTTCGTTTACGAAGAGCATCCACATCCACATGGTCAAAGCCAACACTCATTGTAATAACAGTCTTTAATTGCGGACCTGTATATATATTATTTGTATTAGGTAATCAAATGGTATATGAACAACACTCTCTCCTCCTCCATTTTTTTTTCTTCGTTACCTGCAACGTCTAAAAGTTCACTATCAATACGATCCGTCAGTAAACAAATGAGAGCATCAGCACCTATAAAAAAACCAGGAACATTATGAATAAGAAAATGTTAATAACATGGACAACATTAGCAACCCATTCTTTTTACACCGAGATTTCATTGCTACCATTCACTTGTTTTAATAACTCATCGCGTGGCATGACATTATCTTCTTTCCATTGAACCAAATCATAATTTTCAGCTTCAAGACGTGCTTGTGCGTCGGGAGGAAGAATTCTTGTTGCAACAACCTTGAATGGCATGACGAAAAAGAAAAGATGTTTTCTTGAACAAATAAAAAAGTAGAGTTGAGAGGGAGATAAAGAAAGAAAAAAGGTGGTTTGTTTTTTTTTACGGTTCCTTGATCCTTTTTATATATGCTAAAATGAATTGATGGTTGCACCCGAAGTCGAGTTATATTCCGTGAAAATAACCCGAAAACGAAAAAAAGCTTCTATAAAGTTTACTCTTTCAGGACAATCATTTTCGCACGACGGATGAGATCTTATCCAGATCCACATAATAATTTATTTACTCATCATATCACGTCATTGATAGAAAAAGCTATTAAATTTATTATTATGCTTCCAAGTTCCACTACTGATCCCAACTATTAAATAAATATACATAGTATATATATTTGCACCTATTGTTGGTTATTTCTTTCCGCAGTCAAGGAATACAATCTAGCCGAACAATTTTACCAATGCATATAAAAATATGTAATCAATAGTTATAGGGTCCTGGAAGAACAGAAATAAAGCATTGTGCAATCTCCTAAGGAGACGAAAATATATTTCTTCTCGCATCATCTTCATACAATGAATAAAAAGTATGTAATAAAAAAATATCATATAAAGTAATATTCAATAGGTGCAGCTGTTTCCTTCGATGAGTTTCTGATTTCCTTAAGGCAAGGATGCTGCGCGCACCTCCAGAATAAAAAAAAATGTAGTGTAATATATCTGGCATAAAAAATACATCTTATTGGTTCGGAAAAGTATTTATACTTTTGTCTTTGACTGCCAAGCTCTTCCCTCATAGAGGATAAAAACAAGAATATGATATGCTCTTGATTACGACACCAATTTTTCGTTCTCTCTTTTTTCTTTTTGAGTCAACTGTTACTGACAAAAATATGAGGTATACGTCTTTCAATAGGCTATGAATATTGTACGTAAAAGAAGATTTATTGTTCAGATAATTAATTTCATACTCTTGCTGCTGTATAACATCAGCCGTCATCAACAGCAACACCAGAGACCATCTTCACACAGCAAAATGCATCCTTCTCGCCTCACCCCGGAAGAAGAAGAAGAGGAGGAGGAGGAGGGGGTGGAAGAAATCGAAGCAAGTTTTGTTCTTTTTATAAAAAAAAAACTTCCTTTGTTTCTTTTTTCTGATAATGATGAAAATAAAACATATAACATATTATATCTTATATCGATAGTCAAATTGGGATGAAATTATTGATAACTTTGATGACATGCATCTTGAAAATACTCTCCTTCGTGGCATCTATTCTTATGGGTAACAATAATTATTAACATTATTCTTATTTCATACATCAATAAAATAAACATGGATGTCACGGAATAACATCATGATTAATACATATAGATTTGAACGTCCATCCAAAATCCAACAACGAGGCATCATGCCCATGATTGAAGGTCGAGATATGATTGCGCAAGCTCAATCAGGAACCGGAAAAACAGCTACTTACACCATTGCACTTTTACAAAATATTGACACGTCATTTCGAGTTCCTCAAGGTTTAATTTTAACACCTACACGTGAACTTGCTCAACAAGTTCAAAAGGTAGTGCTTGCTATCGGTGACTATCTTGACATTGACTGCCATGTTTGCATTGGCGGTACACAAGTCAAACAAGGAGGTGGTGGTCCTGGAGCCTCTGTTCCTCCTCCACGTTGGTCTGGTTCTTGTCATATTGTTTCTGGTACACCAGGACGTGTGCTTGACTTGATACAACGTCAAATCTTACGCACCGATGCAATTCATTGTATTGTTTTGGATGAAGCCGATTCTTTACTTTCTCGAGGTTTCAAAGAACAAGTTCGTGGTATTCTCCAGGAAGTACCATCCCAAGCACAAGTTACTCTTTTTTCTGCCACCATGCCTGTCGAAGTCCATGATATGGCAAAGCATTTTATGAAGGATCCAATTCGCATTTTGGTGAAAAGAGATGAATTGACATTGGAAGGGATTGGTCAATACTATGTCAATTGCAAAAAAGAAGACTGGAAATTTGAAACATTATGCGATTTGTACGAGACTTTGACCATTACTCAGGCTGTGATTTTTTGCAATACGCGCAAAAAGGTGGATTGGCTTACAGACAAGTTAAATCATGATGATTTTACAGCCAAAGCAATGCATGGCGATATGGAACAATCGGAACGGAATGAAATCATGCGTGAATTTCGTGGTGGTACATCGCGTATTTTGGTTACAACCGATTTATTGGCTCGAGGCATTGATGTTCAACAAGTTTCTGTTGTAATCAAGTACGTAAAGAGTGAAGGAACGTGATTCTTTTATTATGATGATTATAAAATTATATACTTGATGATATATATACTACCAGATAATACTCATCATGTTTTCTTCCTGATTTATTCTATTCTATAGTTATGATATTCCTGTTGAACAAGAAAATTATATTCATCGAATTGGACGCAGCGGCCGATTCGGTCGTAAAGGGATCGCTATCAATCTTATTGTCAAACAAGATCTTCCCGCCCTCCGGGTAAAATACTTACACTACTTTTTAAAAGAAAATGGACATCAAGATTATAGATATAAAGCATTCCATAATAATAACTAATGGATTGTACCCTTTATTATATATCATATTATAGACTATTGAAAAGTTTTATCATACTCAAATTGATGAAATGCCTTGCAACATTGCTGACCTACTCTGATCGACTCTAGTAGTAAACAAAAACTACTGTATTTTTTCAGGCACCAGGCCATATACACTTACATACCACAAAAAAAACTCATTTTGCGGCTTAATATTTATCATTTTCTATATTTGATAATCAATTAATACGATCATTGCTATGCCTTTGCTAAAATTATATATATCTTGCAATCAATAAAGAATCATCTTCACAATTTCCAAAGATTGCATGAATTTTTTATCCCAAAACGGGATGATTTTTTTAGTGTATCCCCAACCAAACTTTAAGAAGGATCGGAATCCACACACCACATATACGTGGTTCTAGTTATTTTTCGATTTCTTCTATTTCTTTCTTTAATTCTTGTTGTTATTGGATTATTTTTTTCCAAACGTATTTCAATAATGAGTCACCATTGTCATGACGAACATTGTGATCACGATCACGACGATCTACCCGGAGCTGGTGATCAATTCTTACTTTATTCACGCATTGACAGAGATAACGTGCGTTGTCTTAATGAAGCTGAACCTGACACAGGGAAATCAGTTATTAAGCCTTGGAACGAACGATTGGACAACGAAAAGGTAAAATAAAATACAACTATGACCCCTTGAAAACCCCCCTCCTTTTTTTTTTTTTACCGTGCTGTGTTATTGATTATAAATTGCCTATACGTATATAGTTTGTTGAAAGTGATGCTGACGAACAATTGATCTTGTTTGTTCCGTGAGTATAAATAAAATAACTTTATGCAGGTGCAGCTTAATATACCAACAAAAAAAAAATACTTGAAAAAGAACAAAAGTTTTGACGTTGCTAATACATACTATATATAATTTAAAAAAAGATTCACTGGAAGTGTTAAACTTCGTTCAATTTGTCTACGAACAGATCGTGGTGATCAAGCTCCTTCTACAATGAAAGTGTAAGTGATAAAATGTGGATATTTTTTTAATATTATATACGCATCATAAGGAACGGTTTTGTCTAATAACATTGTATCACCATTTTTTTTTTTGGGGGGGGATGTAGTTTTATCAACAGAGATGATGTTGATTTCGATGTTGCTGACAGCTACACACCTGTACAAACTTGGGATCTTGTGGAAGGTTCAAATGATGTAGTGGAATATGCTACAAGGTACTTACTTTTATTATTTTTAAATGCACATAGTAGTTTTTTTTCTTTCATATATATTTACCGTAAAACTTATTTGTATAATAATTATAGAATTACAAAGTTTACAAATGTTCGAAATATCACATTGTTCTTCCCTGAGAATTTTGGAGATGATACCAGTATTATTCGTTTCGTGGGTTTCAAGGGTGAATGGACTGAGGTAAATATTATAGAAATGAGGAAAATGAGAGTAGACCATTTTATGAGTCGGAAAACAAGGATTGGATGGGAAGTTTGAATGATATTAGGTGACAGATGAAAAGTTTGAATTCTATTTGTTTTACTAATACTTCGATTATACATTATAAAACTGTATCATTCAATAGATCAAGCGTGATCCAATTATTACAGGTAATTATAGATAGCAGTTGTCTTATGTTACAATTATATTAACGTTTTCTCTCTCTCCTGTGTTTTTGTTTTAAATAGTATATGAAGCAAATGCAAACCCTGCTGATCACAAGATACCTGGTGCCGAAAACAAAATGGATCATTCTATTCAATAAGGATAATATTTCTGTTTTTTTTTATTTGTAAACGTAATAATCTTTGTTTTTTGATGTTGAATAACAATCACTTTTTACCATGAAAATCTGCTATTATATTTTGCTCTACACTCAGTGTATGTTCCTTAAAAAAGCCTGAAAGTGTCATTGAAAATTCATGTAAATTGGGTTTCCTTGTCCTGTTCAAGAAATCATCTTATGCTACTCATAAATGGCAATTAAAGAAATATTGTCCATTTTAATACATACATATTATATGTTATTGTCATATACATAATGAATTTTGATCGAGGTTCCTCTAGCAATGGGTTATTATTATGCGACAAAGCAAACAAGTTGAACAATGTGTAAACTTAAAGTAACAAGAAAGCTATTGCCATGGATGATATGCAAAACTGCTTCAATTTCCTTTTTTGGGTTCAATCTCAGCCAACTGAATGCTGTAAGTAATCATGGAAAGTGTATCCAGACAAACCTTCTCTCCATCCATCCATTAGGGGTAAGCCATCCAACGATGATAATGAAGCATCCATACAGGATGCATTGGGGGAAAAGAGAGTATTGATGTATTGAGAGTGAAGGATAAAAGAGAAATCTATCACTCAATTTTTTTGGGAGCTTTGACGAAATTCAACAAAAGACGAAATTCAAATGGAGTGAAGGGGGGAGGGGAGAATGTCGAAAATTGGAAAATTCAAGAATTATTATTGAGAACGCCATTATTAATTATTATTATTATTTTCCTCATTGACAACCAATGTCTATTTTTTAGCATTATGGTTACGCCTGCAGTTAAGCACACGATCGTCAAGAAGCGCACCGCCAAGTTCAAGCGCCATCAATCCGACCGTTTCGCTCGTGTTGGTGTAAGTTGAAAGAACGCAACGAAATATAAACACAATGAACAACATCTATTTGTTTGAAAAGACGGATCGAAAGGAATAAAAAAGATATTGATTCAATGATTATGATTATATAGGAATCGTGGAGAAAGCCTAAGGGTATTGATGGTCCCGTTCGCCGTCGCTTCAAGGGCCAAATCCCCATGCCCAAGATTGGTTACGGTTCTGCCAAGAAGACCCGCCACATGATGCCTAACGGTTTCTTGAAGTTCACTGTCAGCAATGTCAAGGAACTCGAACTCTTGTTGATGCACAACCGCACCTACGCTGCCGAAGTTGCTCACAACGTCTCTTCCAAGAAGCGTGTTGAAATTCTCGAACGTGCTGCTCAACTTAACGTCAAGGTTGTCAACGCTGGTGCTCGTCTCCGATCCCAAGAATAAATTATTTCTATTTGTTCTTCTTTCTCTCTTTTGAAATAATAAAACAAAAATAACAACAGAAAGCCAGGTGGATGATGCTACTCTGCAAAAAAAAAACAAACAAAATTATTATTACCCATTGGTTGTTGGGTTGGGAACAGTAACACATGTGGTATGATGTTGAAAAGGAAGAAAGGAAAAAGGATAAATCTTAATGTGAAATGTTTGTATATTATTGTGTGTTCTTGTTCGAATTGGTATATTTCCTTTTTTCTTTTTCATGTTATAAACAGTATCAGGATTCTGCAAAACAAAAAGGAATGTGAAAAGGTTTTTTTTGGGGGAGGATGAGAGTTAGATGATATACAAAATGATGATAAGGATAAGGGAGAAAATAAGTATTATTATTATTAAGTTAATAATTAAGGAATATTATATTCTTGATGAAGATGATGCAGCGTCTTCGCTGAGACATGTATCGTTCGTTTTTAATTTCTTCAACATTTCACGTAACTTTATAGATTATAAGAATATTGTATGTTAGATATTATGCTTCATATTTCATTATGATATCTCTTATTTCATATATCCTATTTCATTGTTTACCTCATCTGTTTCAACAGTAACACTTGATTCCAGATCAGCGTATCCTCGACAGAGTGGACATTGAAAACCTAGAACGACAGAAGATGTAAGATAATGCATTTAGTAAATAATAATAGAATCGTTTCATTCAATTTTAATATTATAATTTACTTGGATAATGGCATAGTAATGGTCGGATACACTTGTAATGGAAAGTATGCTGACATGGTGCCACAAATAAGGCCTGGAAAGGCGCTATGGCGTAAAGACAGATACAGCAATCTTTGACAGCACAATCGGGTTCCGAGCAAGCATCTTCATTATCAACTTCCATGTTATCCGATTCATCCAAATCCTTCTCAGTCGTCGGTGTTGATGTGAGTTTACGAAGTGATTGATATGCTTGAAATCTGAAAATATAATAAACAAAAAAAAAAAAAAAGTAATCAATAACACAAATGCATTCGTATGCATCAACTCATCTTTGTTTTTTATTTTTCCTTCTTTTTTACCCAAACATATCCACTTGATGTGTTCGTTTTCGGTTGATTTCTAGTCGGAATTTGACGCATCGAAATATATCTGCAGTAGATAACAACAACAAAACCTGGATGAGCTGTTTGCTGCATGTTTTTTTGGATATATATATATATATATGCATAATGATCAGAGGAATATCGTCTAATAAGAAAATAATATGAAAAAGCACAGACCTTGTAATCCACCTCGATAATCCACTCCAAGCTGCAGGATATCACCGTCTTTCAAAGGAAAGGGTCGTGATTCTTTGTTAGGAGGACATAATCGCACATTATTTACAAATGTTCCCGAAGATGATTTGGTATCACGTATAAAAAACTAATAGAAAACAATTGGATGAAATAAACAATGGTTATAATTACAGTAATATTATTTGATTTCTTATCCTAATTTCTTTTTTGTTTTCTTCCCACACTCCATGACCTATCAAATAAGGAAGAACTAAAAAAACCCCCCAGCAACTTTCAACGCAGATATACAATGACAATTTTTCTTTTTTTTATATGCGGTATTGATGTATACATACTTTATGGCCAATCGTCCAAATCACTGCATGTCGTCGGCTTATCACTTTGTTACGAAAAGAAATTCGGTTTGGAATAAAGAATTCATCCGTGAATCGACCCAATTCTATGATGGTATCTGGTCTAACATCGCGTTCGATCACGTCAATCCTCATGCCTGCATTTCGTGTCATATCGATACAAGGGACCATACGAATTCGGGGCGCTTCATCAGGTCCAAGGTCATGATTGTTGTTAATAGATGCTGTATCATTTGTATTCGTTGTAAATGTAGAAAAGAAAGATGGAAATTCATCAGAAGGATTATTGACATAATGATGATCGTTATTTCGTTCTAATATTCGACCACCCAATGTTGTTGTCGGAAATTGATTATGGTGTTGTCTGTTATGTGACCACAAAGGTAATAATGCTGAAGATACAGTAACTAACATGATAATGTGTCAAATATGAAAAACAAAACTCGATAAAAGAAAAAAAAAAAAAAAAGAGGAAGAAAATGGTTTGGAAAATAAAAAAGGGTTGTTTGATCAAATTTATTATTATTCGAGAGAAAGAGAGAAAGTGAGTGAAAGAGTGAGCTGTTTAAATACCTTGCAAACTTCTTTCCATCCTAAAAAGTGATATTGCTACACCAAATTTAGTTGCCAACAAGTTTGGAGAAACGAGCGGATGTCTAAAACCAACAACTTATTGTTTATGATAATAATGATAAAATAATCAGGGTTATTTATGTTGATGTATGTATGTGTGTATATGTTTATAAGTGTGGTGGATCGGTGACGCCAAAATAAGTAAGAAAAAAAAGAGAGAGAGAGAAAGAAAGAAGCTTGGTTTATTCCGTTGGCGCCTCCTCGCCGAGTTCTTTCTTCAACTTGGCAAGTTCTCTTGGTATTGGGAACACGTTATTATTATTATCCTATCCTGCTTCTTGGGAGTTTTTTATTATTATTAAAACATCCATATTTGACAGAAATCCACTACACCCAATTCATTCATCATTACGTATCCAAAAAAAAAATTCTCAAGCTCGCGTGACAACTCTATTCTCGTGGTCTTGAAGAATTTTTTTTTTTGTTGGCGCTGTTGTAGACTGTATTCTATAGATAGCTATTATAATATCTCCTTACTATTCATAATAACAATATATATCTATACTACTCCTAGAACGAGTGATGATGCGCATTAGTCGAGACGCAACAGAAGTATTATAGGAATATTATTTAATCTTGTTTTTTTTTTTTTTACTCAAGATGAAAACATAAAAGCATGCACTCCATATTATTATTCAAAGCGTTTCAATGCATGTGGTTATACATGATCTTCCAAATATTATAATAATAATAATAATAATAGCAGTATAAAGATTTCGATATTTTCTGTTATCTTTTTCTATAATCACCATCATCATGATTATGATCATCTGTTTTAATTTCTTGTCAGCATCCTGTCAGGAACAATCAGTGACACACATAAATAAAGTTACTCAATATGCGTAGCAACATTTTAGTAAGAGAGAGAGAGAGCAAGTGCGCCACTGTATTTGTCTCATCGTGCATTTACATGTACGAAAAATGGATGCCACACACCACTTACCCACACGTTGAATGGCACATCTTTATTCTATCACCATCACGCCGCAAAAATTTTACGTGTTCTTCTAATCTCACATGTTGTCTAATTCTTCTCCCTTGTACACATCAATTTTCGTAAAATATATATCATGTTTTATTTTAATCATTTAGATAATAATTTAGAATGATCACTATTACGCACTAAAATCCTACTCTTTTATTATTCCATTCATCCATCATATGATAAAAATTTGGACCTTTTACGTAGATATTTATGTATTTCGTTAGAATTTGATTTTATAAGTTTGGGATTTGTCTTAGCTTCAAGTAAAACGCTTTTGACAAGATCATGCTTATTTACTGTCATAGTATCCACTTACACTTTCAGTATAATCTATATACTTGGTTTATATTACTTATACTAGATTATTAATAATTATAATATAACCAAAAATATAGGTTACTATTATAAAAAAAATAGCTTATTATATATATAATCCTTATTATTATTTTTCAACACCTTCAAAGTTATTATTTTATATTAACAACGATCTATTTTTCTTTGTCGGGTGCAACACTCAGTGATGCCGAACCTATGGTTTTGAAGAAGCAACTCATACTATCGTACACAATAATGTATTAGGATCACCCTACTATTACATTGTAACTAATAGAGGATCGCAGTTTATTAACAGCAAGTCAAAACAAAAATCATGCATAAAATAAATAATACTCTCTTATTATACTATGCTACCAAAAAAATGGCACAATGTAACATTGTACAAAAAAAAGTTTTCTGGCGTAATTCGGTGTTGATGGTTAATATGTAATAGTGGTTTCATTGAAATAGTTGTACCATCGTAGAGGTTTCACGCTGAAAAAAAAATATTACCAAATACAGCTTACATTTACAATATTGATTTGTTCACACACACACACAAATCTGGTTGAGCCATTGTATCCAGGATATAGGTTCATCCACTTGCTATTGCTTTTAATTATACAGGTGTATAGGGTTCACTAATACTCAATTAGTGCGCAACATGGTGCTATAAAACCACTTTCTCGTAAAATAATAATGTACAATGGATAAACAGATAGTTCGGATGTACGGCGAATTTGTTACTTTTCATATTTGCGTCAATGATTTTTTTAATCTTGACAACTCGTACTTAATGAAGGATATTTAAATGCTCATAAAAATAATATATATTATCTATTTTCCTATACAGTTTTATCAAATAATTATATTAATCTTTTAAAAACTTTTTATGAAAAGAATTAGGTATGACATTGCCAACTTGAAAACTTATTCAGTATACTAATAACTTTAGCCATTATGCTGGTGATGATAAAAAAAGTACAAAAAATTTCTTTACCAAGAAAATAAAAGCAAAGAAAATGGGTTCTTAAAATAACAACCAATATGTAAGCTTTGGGAATTATAGTTGTGTGCCAATTGGATCATCACCACCAGTATGGGTAAATTGATGGTTGTTGATGACCTTAAAATTTCCCGATGCACTTAAAAAAAATACCCAACAAGTGACCAGCTGATCCTCGACAATTATTATCATTATTACTTTCCCTTGTTGGCTTTAAAACTATATCATTGGTGCTCAAGTTCAATGGTCAATATGTCAGTCAGAGGCGTTACACTGATTCGTTTTTTTTCCAAGTGGTGATGGGTCCCATTTGATAATGTTAGTACCAAATTATTTACGTCAAACAGGAATAATTTAGCGCCAATAAGAATCAAATTTTGCAAGTAGTTAGGGGGGGAGGTGGATGATGAGATTAACTTGGTCAGTGTAATTATTGAAGGAGCCCTTCAGAGCAAATTTAACTTACCTATTGATGGTATTTGTGAATTGAATACATTTGCTATATAAAAGCCTGGAGACAATGAACAGCGACATGATGATTGCAAGCTGTTTACTATGCATCGTTTGAGCAAAATAATGAAGAATTGTAATGATGAATTGCTTTTATTACTTTTTTATAGTTTAAAATGAAATGATATAGGCGAAGAATATAAAACAAGCTATAAATAAATGAGAGGAGAGATTCAAATCAATTGGTAAGGTGTACGATCGACCTACGCAGTTTCCGCGCAACCATTACTACTACTTTCCCTTGTCACCATCCAAACCCAGGTCAAGTGTTCTGGCATCATTGATGTTAATCTTTACGGACATATTCCACTGTCGATAGTACCTTGAATTGTTTTTTATACCACTGTATATAAGTATTATTCTTACTAACCATCATCTATCTAGTCATATAACTGGTAACATTCATTCAATCCAATGATTACATAGGTAGAAACAAAAAAAGTATTCTCTCAATAGACCAATATATTAAAAAAAACTATTGCTTTACTATTAAATTATATTATGATATCCCCTATTCACTTAAACTACAATATCACCAGAGTATTATGCAAGGGCATCTTATATATTGAACGTAAAAAAAAAATCATGCGGAAAAACAAAAATAATTTAGTTAGTAAATTATTTTCCCTTAATATTTCTTTTTTGGACTGGTTACCCTGATGTTATTCCTCCTTTCCACTCCTCCTCTCTTATGATATGAACAAGTATATCATATATAAACTATTCCTAAAATGCAAATTATTATTATTTTCAATATAATAATAATAATAATTGAAACTTTAATTGCAAAATAAACAGCTTATGTAAAAAAAATAGAAGTTGCATTATGATAATATAAGAGAGAGACACAGATAGAGAATGAAAGACAAGAAAAAAAAACTGGTGATATACATTTAAACTAATAGGGTAAAATAAAAAGATTTTTTTTTGAGGAGTAGAAGAAGAGGAGGAGGAGGAGGAAAGGTAAACCAAAAAAAAAGGAATAATTTTATTCAAGAGTAGGTGTTGTTGTTGTTCGTCTCCCAATAGGTGACTTTGTAGCTCTTTGATTATTACTATTCATCATGGTGGTCGTCGCAGTAGTAGAAGAAGTAGAAGTATTCAGAATACGATCCAAAGAAACTTCATTCAATACTACACCCTCTGTAGCCGCTCGACGTAAACTCGTTGTCCATTGTCGTAACTGAGTTGCCATGGAAGCCACTTCATCATTCCTTCGTTTTAATAACTGTTCCTGATATTCATGGGCTTCTTCCCATTTTTTCCTATTGTCATTGGCCATGATTTCTCTTCTTTTCAACACTTGTATATCTCGTTCATATTGAGCTATTCGATCCCGCGATTTATCTGCTTCCATTTTGGCAGCCTTTTGCAGTTGTTTCTTTTCAAGTTTAAGCGTGTCTATTTCAGATTGCATTTTACTCACAAAGGTTTCTGCTTTGGCGCGTGCTGTTTGCAGGGTATGATTGGTCTGGGTATACTTGCGTTTCAATTCTTGGTTTTCTGTTGATAATTTCTTGAGTTTTTGTTCAAATAAACGTCGTACATCATCCACTTGTCGGGTTTCTCGAAGTTGCATCACATTCGGTGCTGCCGTTGTGGGTGGTGGTGTTGTTCCACCCCCTCCTCCTCTAACTCCTCGTTCTCCTCCTCCTATTCCTCTTGCTTGACTTGCCATTGTTCTTCCTGTTGCTGCTGCTGCTGTTCTTCGAGTGTAATTCGTGGTGCCAGCAATCGTAGCGGCGCCATTGTTGAGGGGACGACGACGACTACTTCCTGGTTGTTTGAGGAGAGCATCATCTCGCTCCTTTTCTGTCTCCATAAGATGTTCATGCAATTCATTCAATTTATCCTCATACGTGGATCGCATTTGTGTATATTCATCCTCGGATTTTTCCAATTGACCTACAAGCTCCTTTTTTACAAGTAGGTCGGCTTGGACTTGATGTAACATTTTTAATAAATCCTTACTACGACGTCGTCCTGCTGTTGAAGTGCCACTATTACTACCTTGAGCAGAATGGCCATGTTGACGAGAAGAAGAGGTCCAACTAGATGATAATCGGGATGTGGCTATTGAATTATCCGAATCATCTAAAAGTGAATCAGTCCAAGAAAGTGATTCGCGTTTCGTTGAACCGTTAGTAGATTGTGCTGCGCGCGGTGCATTTGTCCATGTTGGTACGGCCTATATATATATCGTTTAATAATCACAAGTAAAAAAAGATAAGTTTTTTTCTTTTCTTTTTTTTTGTTTCCCTCTCTCTTGGGTTCTTTTTTTTGGATAATACACACCAAAGCTTCCAATTCGCCATCTGAATCATCAAAATCATCAATCTTTCCACAGCTGATAATAGAAGAAGAGGACGTTCCAGATTCGTCGTTATGATGAATAAAAGGGTCTTGATCCATTGTTCTTGTTCTTGTTGGCGTATTAAACTCGGAATTCCCATTGCGGTCACGTTCTTCTGCGGGACAAAGAAAGAGATCGCTCGCCTTGGTCGTTCTTGTTTCTACGCCTGATAAATCCTGTATCACGGTTTCATCTTGAGACTGTGACCAAACAAACAGTAAATTGTTTGCATTTTCGCTAAGTAAAGTTTAGAATCAGGAACCAACAGAGAGTTCTCTCTCTCTCTCCTCCCCCCATCTATCTATCTCTTTTTTCTTTCCTCTGAATACAGATAAAGAGGATCAAACTAAATAGGGTAATCATGAATTGGAGAAGGTTTTACCTTTCTTTGTCTTCCGTGTGAATTGAACGGGTAAGTCGACTCGGCATTGAATTCTGACTATAACAGAATTGGGTATATATTATATATGATAAAAAAAATGTCAAAACCAAAAGGGAGGTCAGTAAATTATGATTGGGGGGGGAGGAGGGAAGAAATACATAAATTGTAATTTTTTTCCTTTTTTTCACTCACCCCATTGGTTAACTCCATCATATGAATTAACTTTTCAGTAGTAGTGGTAGTATTTGTTGTTGGTGTATGAGTAGAAGTATTCGTACTATGATTGGTACTATCACCACCATGACCACGTTTCCTACTATGCGTTTTCATTCGTTGAGCAATAGGCCGTTTTTGTCGACGTCCGGATAAAGTCACCACAGGTCTATAAATGGTTCTTATATTATCACGATGATCTATCGAAGTAGAAGACGAGGAAGCTACCGTTGTGGCAGCTGTACCATAACGTCCTGGCACAGCTGTTGATTGAGAAGGATAAAGTTCTTCTTCTGAAGGACCTGTCGTATTACCATACGTAATGGTACTGGTGCTCACCATAGTAGGTGATGCTGGATTTTTTGGTAAAGCATTCACGGTAGCATTGGCAGCAACAGAAGATGGAGGAGGAATAGATATATTCAAAGAAGCTAAGCGATGATGCGCCTCAGACAGCTGAAGTTTCAACGCCTCTACCGTTTCAGCATATTGACGAATCACAGGATGAGCTTCGGAAATCACATGGTCAGGTGATATCTGTGCTAGCAACGTGTCTCTTTCACTCTGGATCCTTGCTAATTCAGCTGATGTTTCTTGATTGTATTGGCGCATACGGGCTAATTCTTCCCTTTGTTGTTGATGATCATATTGTTGTTGCTGAGGGATAAATAAAGGATCATGATGAAGAGGAGGATCCATATTAGAAAAGGTGGAGGATGGATGTTGATGATGGTGGTTTTGAACTTTTTGTAAAATGGACATTTGCATTTTTAATTGAGATAATTTGGTCCTCAAGAATTGAAGTTCATCAGGACTGCCTTCATAATCATGATTGATTTCCACCCGGTTTTGGATATTGCGTGCTCTACCCGCATATTTCAGTGTATTGAGTGTCTTCATATAATCTGCATCCGCAGGACTGACACAGGCAAGCATCAGTGTATGGCTGTTGCCTCCCAAACTATCCTGCAGCAGTCTCGTCAGCTTACTATCTCTGTACGGTACGTGAGATCCTTTTCTGGCTTCGTCACCGAGTGCTGATATAACATTACCCAATGCTAATAACCCTGTATTGATGGAGATACCTTCTTTTTGTCGATCACCCATAGTTCGTTTAAGCTACATGTAGTAGAATAATCAAAAGTGTTAGTTTTGTTTTTTGTTTTTTTTTCTCTATAGAAAAAAAAATAACAACACACACACATGCATATATGTATAATAAATCACACTAAAAAAATTCAGTTAGTTGTTTTTATTTATTTACCCTTTCAGATCCTGCTAAATCCACAAAATGAAATTTGGATGCAATGCGTTTCATTATAGGTAGCTTGTCGATCGATGGGGCATTATTATTATTAATTTCGTTGCTATTGTTATCCTCTGCTAATTGTTGTTTTAATAGTACTGAAAATACAGCATGAGACCGAGAAGATGCGGCATTTACATCTGTGGACCCTGTTGCTCTAAATGTCGCTCCTTGTTGTAAAAGTCTAGATCATAAAGAGAGAGAGAGAGAGAGAGTATATATACATATGTGGATGTATGTTATGTAATTAATACTCCATTTGTTTTTTTTTTTACATACGCATACATTTAGAATTTATATACAGAAGATACATATATCTTCTTTTATATATTTATATATATATATATATATTACCCCAAGAGTTCTTGTGCATTATACACTCGTTCTTCACGAACACCAGCCCAATAAATACTACCGTCTAAAGCTTCACGGATGGACGGATGTGATTCCGCCGTATCCCGATGAGGTTCTAAAAGATCATTGAGATCTTCATGATATAATTCCAAAAATGATACATAAACTTGAAATGAATCTTCGTTTGCTCCTCCATTTCCACTTTTTGTATTGGATTTTTCTAACGCGTCGAAAAGTTGATGTGCAAATCGTTGAACGACACCTAAAAATAACATATCCCAACTCATAGAGTTAAATTAATTATATTTACAATATAAATCGGTTTATTAAATTATACCTTGGCCATCTTCTTGATCTATATCAATGCCAGTTCCCATACTATATGTTTTTCCAGAACCTGTTTGACTATTATATACGAATATATAAAGTTAGGAAAGAAGAATAAGAAAAACAAAAAGCGATCAAGGGGAAGAAAAGGGATAGGATGTTAAGATTTGAGGGACCAAGTTTTTTTCTTTTTTCTTTTTTTTTGTTGTCTTCTCTCTTTCTCTCTCTCCTCTTTATCCACCCCCTTCAAAGTATATATATATATGTCTATGTTATAATCATCGTATAGATAAATATAAATATATATATTCATGCAACAAACAACAACAAAACATTACCCATAAGCTAAAATGGTGACATTATTACTAAATATATATAAATATATCGTTATTCAAAATAATTAGTATTCAACAAATAACAAAACTGAAACCGCATCATTATCCTTCTCATCCAAACAGATTACTGCACTCTTTTCTTTTATTATTATTATTATTATTATTATTATTACTATATGAGATTATTTACCCCTCTATAAAACGATCCACCAATGGTACCACTGTTTTATTATACACATCTTGTTGTGTTGAATCAGGTTTAAATACATTATCAAAAGTAAATGCTCTATCTGAACCCAAAAAGATTTGAGGTTCGTCTGTGGCAAATGTGATGCATTCTTGATAATTAGCTGCTTGCTCTTTCGAGTTGAGTGGTCGGACTCGTAATGCTACCCTAAAATAAATGAAACCTCCAATGTCAGCACCCTTCTTTTTTTCAAATGTTTCTCATTTTTGTTCCATGTGCCAAAAAAAGTCGTCATCTTACCTGACAGCCGTAGTTGCCATAGAGAGTAAGTTAGTGTCTATATGACAACAGTGTGTGTGAAAGAGTATTTAAAAAAATGTGAGTCGGGTGGAGTGAGGGTTACAAAAAAAAAAAAAAAAGGGCGCCTTCCAGAGAGAGTGAACAAATTATTTTTCCATTGCAGTTTTTTTTGCCACTGAGCTTTTTCAAACTTTCTTTTTGGTTCTGCCAATTATCTTTGAGAGAAATTTTTCGTCTCCAGCCTTTTTTCCATTACTGTATACTTTATTATAACTATATTATTTGATAAAGAAGTTTTATTTTATTTTATTTTTTTTTGAGGAGTATTTATTAGTTGGATATATATTTATATTATTCCTTTGGTGCAAACACCACATTTTGTATCCATAAAAGGATAACACAAAGACCGACAGGAACGTGTCCGGTTCGTTACCCGCGTTGAAAACAGGAACTAAAAAAAAACCTGATTCACTTGTACGTCATTTTGTTTTATTTTTTGCGGGGACTCATCTCTCATATTATTATATCTTTATTATAAACAACAGGAGTCCGTATATACAAGATTTTTCATATTATAATGGACGGTTAGTGCACCTTAGCCGCAACAATCCAATGAATGGGGGGGAGGAGAAAGAGGGGGTTAAAATATGGTTGAACGATTGTTGACATTTTGATTATTTTGACGTAACCATTATCAGTAATTTGACTTGTATGAAGATGACAGATAAATATCGATTGCCAATGAGATATAATTCATATGTTTCTATATTGCGCGGGGTACCTTGCTTGTCCCATAAAAAATGGATATTGTTTCTACTGTATACAATGTATAATAATAATAATGCCATTCAATGAAAATGGAATGTGTCTGCTTGGACTTCTTTCGATAAAATTTTAATAATTGAAACAAACTGTGTATAGGGACATGGTCGAAGATGTAACAATGAACAAAAGAATTTCTATGGTCGTATTATAACTATTCTTACCAAGATATCTTGAAACAACGGGATTGTTCGATGTTATTATTCATTCTTATGTTTATCAATGGATAATTGTTTCCACGAGAGGACTAGAAATCATCTTGTACACATTTTATTTTATCCTCTTGGAGAATATACATTCAATCTATCCTTAAACATAATACAATATGTATTTACATAGGTGATTCATTATCTCGATATAGCGTATAAGGTTGTCCAAGTATTCTTTTAGATAAAGACGAGACCATTCCAAGTACTCGGAATTTGGAACTTTCTAATGTCGAAGTTCTATTACTACCCAACTTGTCATCACTCAATAGTGTAATGCTTGTCTTAATGGCTTGGGGAAGCACGTAAGTATCTTGGAAAACATCCGTTTATTTCTACCATAAATTGCATTTACGAAGAATCTTCGATGGTATGGGTGGTGCTTCTTTCTTTGAATATTATCTATTTAAATAATAATCTGGATGATTTAAAGATCACCAATTCAACATTGTTTTTTGTCCGTCTTAAACCATCTGGAATAATATTTTCACAAAAGAAAATTCTTTTACGATTCATAATATATCATTGAGCATGGAACAATGGATCATTTAATGTTTTATAAAGATCGAGGATAGTTTCATCCCCTCACCAGTTTCATCATTCATCGAGGAATTCATACACAATTGTTACCTTCCCACAAACAGAATATACTTAAATGGTCTATTAAAACGCAGAAAGAATTTCTCATCTATTGTTTATATATTCTTGATGATCCTTTCACATATTTTGAAAGGCCACATTTCAAATATAGTAAGAACGCTCCGCTCAGGACTTTAACGGATTATTATCGGAGCCTATTTCAATTTGCTCGTGCTTTTTGCTCAAACTCTTTTGATATTAAAAACTGATAAAAAAGAAACTAGCGATAAAAAATCAATTGGCTGTAATGTACTTTATGTATGTAATAATATATATATAGTTGTGCATATACGTTATTCCCCGTCAAACTTGGACCTACACACAGACGCACACACACACATCACACACAAAAAAAAATTTTTTTCTTGATATATTTTATCCGATTTGAGGTAATACCAGGTTTCCAAATATCGAATTGGAACGGTTTTGAAAAATTATAGCCTGTTTAATATTATATACTTTTAACATATCCAAAAATTTCAAATAATCAAATATAAATTCTCACGAAAGTGCACGAGCCATAACAAAGAATATTTATACCGTGGCATTTTTTTAAAGTAATTCCATTTTTCTTTAGTATGCTTGTTGTTAGCTGGTGTGTGTATTTTTTTTTCTATAGAATTCTTCAAATCTCATGATCATTTTCGTAAAGTGATCGGTCTCAAATAACTGATATTCACTGTTGGGGGATAATTACACTATTTACAAAATATAATTATCTTATTCAATTGACATGGAAGAAGATGGGGCGATTTCATTTTTATTTTTTGGACTGGGGACTTATGGAAACACATTATTTGGTTCATGCTGATGATGTTGATAATTCATCATTATTACAAATAATTGGTGCCAGTAACAAAAGAACAAAAAATAAAAGGCATGTGAGCCTTTTGGTGAAGAAAGAATAGGATTGTGGGAAATTTATACTTTATAACACAAAAGATGGAAAAAATGGTGTGGAGAAAAAAGAAAAAGAGAGAATTTTTATAAAGGGCCAAAAAAACCATATTAATCCGCATTTGGATTCAAGGTATAAGAAGGAGGGAGAGGAGAGGATATCACGTTTTGTACCACAGGTGAGTCCAGGCCCCAAACGAACCAGAACAAAAAAGAAAGTTGGTTGTTGTTGTGGATGGATGGGTGGGTTGGGTTGAATGTGTGCCAGGTGGGGGGAGGGAGAGGGAGAGTAGGAGAAAGACTTCTTTTTTTTTTTTGTGGTGGTAAGGATTATTATTATACTTACTGGATCGGGACCCAGCCCCCAATTCTTTTTCCCTGTTTGTCATCATGCCGACACACATGCCTTTATATATTTTTATATAAAAACTTGGTTATCCAGATCTGGGTTTTCTTTCCTTCTCTCTTTCCATCTTTCTTCTCATTTTTTTTTTCATTCATCATCTATCATCTCATTCAATCATGCTTGCTACATCAACAATGATGCTCGAAAGTTCATCTTTACGAACAGATGTATCCCCATCATCAACATCAAGTAATAATAATAATCCTCGTCGTCATTCATTTTCATCGTTTGTTCGAAATCTCATGTTACTGATATCACCTTCTTCTACCAATGATGATGGTGATTCAACTACCACAGTAACAGATTCTAGTGACGAACATCATCATTCCAATGAAGAATCAAAAAAGAATAACAGTTTATTCTTGGAAATGTATTTCTCTTTTCCAGCACTCGAAGATCCAGATTCTGAAACGAATAATAATACTTGTGCAGCAGACCATAATAATAGTACGAGTCATCACCATTCATTTATTGTACCTACCAGTCGAGTACTTTGTTAAATATTAACAACAACAACAACAACAACTATATACCTTTTTTTTCTCAACCTCTCAGCATTTCTTATTATTATTATATTACTATATTATCAACAACAACAACAACAACACATAACCACATCCACACATCTACTTTGTCATATTTTCATTATTTTACAACACAGTGCCGCATCCTTTTGAACAACAACTATTACAATTACTACTATCCATCATTACCATTAACCACCATTTAAACCTTCTATCTATTTGAAATTCTTTTCTTCATTTTGTATATTATCATTTTAACTTACCCCTTTCATCTCCCACCCCCATCAATTCCTCTCTTCTATATGTACAGTATTATCTTTTTTTTCATTTCGATTTTGTATTGTGGGGCAAAAAAAAAATCGATTTCTTTTTTTTTTTTATGAAAGTTTATTTATGCATGTAAAAACAATAATAAATTTGAGTGAATGAAAAAATAAAAGAGGCCTGTTGTCTTTTTTCTTTTTCATCAACTCAAAAAAAAATAACACAATCATTAATTTTACATATAAACATTTTTTACTGATTTTTATATCTTATGAATAATTGAATTGAATTGAATGAGAATGGATGTGTGGATTGTTTATACAGTGGGTTTGTAAAAACTTTGAATGAATTAAAAAAGGCAATACCGAGCAACATATGGAAACTATTTTTTTATAGCGGGTTTTAATATATAGGAAGTGGTTCGGGGCCCAGGATTAACCGGTCATCTACTATTACAATTGTCAAAATTATCGCTGCAATCGAAGGAAGGAAAAAAAGTTTTTCTTTTAAAAAAGATCAATGTCCGATTTGTTGTTGGATTTTTTTTGCGTGGCCCCCCGAAAATAGCTTTTTATTTTAACCGAACTAAAAAAAAAAACCGTTGTTTCTAATCGTCTACGTTTTTTGACAGGATAAATAATAAAATACAAGTGGACGACGATGGTTGGCAGATAGGAGATTAGTATACATAAAAAAAGTGATCGCTTGTTTGTATATCTTTTCCCTCAGCCGGGTCGGCTTAATTAGGCTTTTACTTTCTTTTGGTCCCCAAAAATAAACCTACAACCGTAATAACAAGCCTCATGATCATAATGTAACAAGTTGCCACACTGATTAAGTCGATCTATTAAAGGCATTTTTGCGAATGATGATTTTTTTTTCTTTTGTGTGATATAAAAAATTGGGGCATGATAAATGATAACTATTATTACTACTACTATCTTTTGTGTGAGTCACTCAAACAAACACTCTCAACCGACCGACGTTATGCCACAATAGGATGATAATAACTTGACCTAAAATTGGATTTTTTCAAAAGATTATGGAAAATGTAAGGATTGTGTGTGCAGTAAAAAAATAAAGTGAGGGTTTGTTTTCTTGGCAAAAGGGAATGATGATGATGGTGATGATTTAAACTTGGTCCTACTTTTTTTTTCTGCCATTCCTTTCTTTCCTTTTCCCTTCCCCCCTTACTTGAGCTGTTTACGCTAGAAGATGAATAAAATACCTCATATACAAAAAGTATATTAAGACGCATGATACATAGTAGTGAGATAATTATTCTTCTTCAGCTGCATATGAAGAAATTTGCATATTACCATTTCAAATGATAAATGCCTTGTTGTTTTTTCATTAAATATCATCATCATGGCCAAGAGTGGTAAAGTGTTTAATTATTTTGAGCAAGTTTAATGATTTTATAGTAATTCTTTTTTGACTGAACGCAGCCTCCTTTTTTTTAAAAAAGAAACCTGATAGGTCATCATCATACATAATCATTGGGATATATATGCCAAACCTTATGATAGATGATGATATCTTGCTTTTTCTTTTTTTTTTTTTTGGCTGCGGATCATCGGTCATACCCTATCATTACTAGTGTGCTATTTCAAATGACAATAATAACATTAAGAAAAAAAAACCTATTTCTGTCAATTATGCATAAAAAGAGGAATAATAATAATAATAGAAATCTTTCACTTTCAGTTCTTTAATAATAAATAACAACATTGAATACCCAGGAACATTATTATATAAAAACTCTCAATTATTAAAATAAAAAAGAGTTCTACATATTTTTATATAATATATTATTGGAGTTGACTGAAAAGAAAAAAAAGTTATGATGATGGTTCACGAGGTTCTTGGAAAGAAGATTCACGTTCTGCAGCATCTACTAAATCCTTTGTCATTTCATCTTTGATAGAAGTTTCATCTGAGTAAGGAAGTTCTGGTGGTTGATTTCCGGGTCCCTTTGGCTTATTAATAGTGTTATAGATTGATAAAGCCTAATATACAAAAAAAAGATTCAAATTGGTTAATTATCATTACACTCAAAAAAAGAAAAAGTGGGATATTGGTGTAATAGAATACCCAACATATACACACACAAATGTACCATTACGAATACAACCACTACTATTATTATCTTTATATGGATTTATAAGGGATATTTTCATTTACCTGAGCAACCATCGTAGCTGCATCATTAGCAGCAGCTGGAACAATCATCGTAGTACCTTCCTTTGCCATCTTTCCAAATGCATCCACATATTTTTCAGCAACTGTCATGGATACCGCATCTGTACCACGGTGTCGACTAATGGCCATAGCCACTTTTTCAATTCCCTTGGCTGAAGCTTGTGCACGAAGTAAAATGGCTTCTGATTCACCAGAGGCTTTATTAATTTGCTCCGCTTTATCGGCTTCGGAAGCCAAGATCGTAGCTTGTTTACGACCTTCTGCTACATTAATGGCAGCTTGTCGTGCACCTAATATCCAAAAAAAAAAGAAAGTTTAACCCTTTCCATTCCATTTCCTTTCTATTTTTTTTCTAACCGTCATTATTATTTACCTTCAGATTCGAGAATTTGTGCACGTTTGGTACGTTCAGCTGAAACTTGTTGGTGCATGGATTCCACCACCTTGGCAGGAGGATGAATATCACCTTAATAATAATAATAATAATAATAAATTAGGTATAAAAGATGAGAAAAAAAAAGTTGGATCGATGTACTCCCCTTCTCCCCCCAAAATGGATTACACATAAAGTTTAACTTTCTTGTACGATCACTGAAAAAAAAAGACACCAATGAAAAAATACTTACGGATTTCATAACGAAGACATTGAATTCCCCAGTCTTCAGAAGCGGAGTTGATCGCATCCACAATATTTGCATTGAGATGAGCTCGTTCTGCCAAAGTACGATCCAATGTCATTTGGCCAATCTCTGCACGCATGGTGGTTTGTGCGAGTTGTGTAATAGCAAATTCGGCATCTTCTACTCCATAAGAAGCCTAAATACATATATAGAAAAGGGGGAAAATCCATATATCAACAACATATGTCAAAAAAAAATCCAATCAAAACATCATCATGTTCATCATCACCATGTTTATAATATAGTGGAAGAATTTCCCTTCCTATTTGTTACCTTGAAAGGATCCATAATCTTGTAATACAAGACACCATCAAGCTCCAATGTGACGTTATCTAAAATGTTGGTAAATAATAATAAAAAAATGTTGTTAGTTTATCTTTAATAATTCCCATAACGCTTTCCCACCAATCCATCTCTCTCTCTCTTTTTTTCTCTCTTCGATCGATGGAAAGAGAAATAAAGGAAGTAATAAAAACTCTCTATTTCCGCGGGACCCCTACATCTCTCACACTCACATATAAATTCTTCTCACTTCCCATCCACCCATTCTAATTCTCCCAGACAACATTTACACACACACACACATATATATATATATATATATATTATCACATAAATACAATTTCCTCCAACTTTGAATTATTATAATTTATCCGCCTTTTTTTACCTTGAGTAATAGCACTTTGGCTCGGTACTTCAATGGCTGTTTCTTTAAGACTTTTGACGTATTTAATACGATCAATGATAGGTACCAAAATATTAAGACCGGGATCAAGCATTCGATGGAATTTTCCCATGCGTTCAACAATCCATGCTTCTTGTTGCGGAACAAATTTAATAATCTATCAATGATGGGAATCCCCCAATTGTATGGGTATGTTTATTTTTTATTATTTAGCATTCATGGGGACAGGGCTACCATATACTAGCAAAAAGAATAAATAATAAATAAATAAATAAAAAGAGAGAGAGAGGCTTTACCGTGTTTCGTGGTAATGACTTGCGTTCTACACCTCCCCAACCCGTTCCAGAACCTGCTCCAAAATTAGTGGGTGTACCATAAGAATCATAGTCATTGTTATATCCATAACCACTATAGAATCGAACTCGATGGCAAATAGCTGACTACAGTTTTATTGTTGGTGTTGTTGTTAATATATTTTTATAAACCAAATCGTGTTTCAATACCAAAAAAAAAAGGGTAAGCTCACCTTGAGTGCTGTATTTTGAGCTATGAGACGAGTGTTGGTACGCGATGCTAAGATTAAACCGCGCGATCGTTGTAAAGATTGCATTTCGAGAGAAAGTGGTACCTTGTAGCAGGATTTTTGGGACGCGTGTATTATACTTGTAAGCGGAGTCAACAATTACGCTTTGACAATGAATTTAGTTGTTGGTCACTCCTTTTAGAAATACGATAATGCAAACGAAAAAGTAAATGACTCATTCCTTAAAAAGAATATAAACCGGGATATAAAGCTTTCAGTTTATGAGTCAATTGATTCATTATTTCATTTGTTTTAAAAGATCTATTGGTGAACAAACTTGTACTTTTCTTCTTACTTCTTATTACAATGAATTATCAACTAGGATGTTGATGCATGAAATAATGATAAAGAAAAGTCGTCTATTCATTATTTACGTATATATAATGAAAATAAATCTTTTCATTATTCTCCTTTGTTTTTCAAATCAATATATTCAATTACTGCAAAGAAACATTATTAATGTGAGTTACTAATTACTGTTTTGGCAAATCACAAATTATCATAATGAAAAACCTAGATATATTGCAACAACCAATTGATAGCAACATGGTAGTACTGTATATCAATTTTTTGTTTCCTTTTTTTTGTGACAACTCGTCCTCTTATAACAATAGGCGAGATCATTAGACATGGTGAATAAAAAAAATTGTTGTTGTTGTTGTTGGATCCCTATGCTTTAGAGATTTTCTATAAAATGATGTTAATTACTCTAGTTAACTATTTCTCCAATGTTTGTTATATGTAAAATGGAAATATATACTATTTAAAATAGTAAATTAATGTTTTCTTAATATTAGTAGGAATCACTGTCTATGCATGTCATTACTATTGTCAAGTATCTCTGCTAGCCAGTCCCCCTAAACCATTTAGCAACCTGAAAATCCGTTCTTTATACCATTGCCAATATCGTTCTTCCTCAACATCACCATATTGAATGCTTACAAATCTATTTATATTTATATCTAATCGATCCCTAAGTATATATATATAAGAAAAAATAAAAGTATCAATATGTACCTAGTAAATGGTGAATAATAAATTACTCAAATAAACTTAAAATATATAAGAAGCTTACCTTCTTTCTGGACCAGTAAAAAATATGGATCCTTCCCGTGTATCATAATTCAGATGGTGTGAGCAAAGTACATAACGATGCCGTGAAGCTAAATTGTTTTCAATCTCTCGCTTCAAAGGTCTGATGGTATCCAAAGGAAATACACACAAAGGATCACCAAGGGACTACCTTTGTAACTGCTCTATATTTTTCAAATATCAAACTATATATTTAACCTTGCGCAGGCAATGTTCGAATTCGTGGTGTCTTGTAAAAGAAGAAATTTAAGTTGCTCTTCACACCTGCTACATGAACTGGGTATTATTATGTATTATTATTATTTGTTGTTAGATACGCACAATAATAATTATTGCATTAATATACAAAACATCCTACATTCTATTAGTCACCATTATTTGATAGCATAAAGGATATATTCTGTCACTGTTTTGGGCTTTTGCTTTTATTTTAGTTCGAAAAAGTTCTTGATCCAATCTAATAGTGTTAGTATGAATATTTGATCCATAGGTGTGGACATACCTAATCAAGAGTATCTACTGAAAGTCTCCATCTTTCTACTGAAAAACTCCATCTTTCTATTGAAAGTCTCCATTTTTTTACTGAAAGTCTTCATTTTTCTTCTGAAAATCTCCATTTTTCTATTGAAAGCCCCCATTTTTTTACTGAAAGTCTTCATTTTTCTACTGAAAGTCTCCATTTCTCTTCTGAAAATCTCCAAAGAAAATTTCTCCAAAAAACCTCCAGTTCCATAAGTTGTCAGAAGACATTTTGGAGTTGTAGATTTTTAGAGGGTTTGTGGAGGGTGCTCTCAGTGTTAAAAGTACTACTGCAGTTCGTGGCTCCAGAAGTGCACGCTGTCTGATCACATTTTTACGGAGTAATGAGGTATTAATAAGATTTGTGTTGTGATGCATTTTGATATCGATGAAATGATAAAGAAAAAAATGAATAAAATATTTTGAATGGGATGTTTTAGGTGTTTATATATTATTAGCAAGTGAACTTTCTGATCCTTTATATCTTGTTGGAACCGTTTACATCACCATCGAGACAAATAACCAGTTTTTATCATTGTGATGACTGAGTGTCGAGAACCAGTATTTTTTATTATTACTACTATTTCAAGAGGATACTAAATGATGGATAAACTTTATATTCATAATTTTGCGGATTACAATCATCATTGTTTCCATTGAGATAAAAAGACACTTCAATGAGGTGTTTATTATCATGATACAGAATGTTGTCACTCTATTTTCATCATTGTTATAGAGTAATAAAAAGCAAATGAAAATAATGAAATAATTCGGATGAATGGCTATAATAATGGAGCATATTATATAATGCCATTTCTTTGATTTTTGTTTCCATCTATTCGAGAATATTCTGTTATTATACCATCAGGTAGAAAGAAAAGTTTAGTGTGGTGTCTATAACGCACTTAGATATAACTGTTTATGATGATATAACTTTAATCAAAAAGTATTATATAATTGAGTAATTACGTTCTTCTCCCGAATGCTCTCATTTTTAATATATAAGAATATTTTGAATACCCCTCTCTTATTCATCATTTATGAAAGACGAATTATACTAGAAATGTGTCATGGCCTTTGCTTTACATATAACTTATGTCCATTCGTAAAGACTAAAATAAAAAAAAATTAGCAACAATGAAATTACACAATGAAACAAGATAATATGTAATTTTTTTTAGTCTATTCATTCTCTACCGATTTTCTATTAACATGTTAAATATGGAACAATATATGTAGTAACATTATTTATTTCGCTTCTTTTAACATTTTAAATAAATATGCACGCAAAATCCAGCTTAGAATGCAAATTAGATACACTTTGAATTTTACAAAAGAAGATAAATTCTATCATTATAAATAAAATACTGGCCATACTGGTCAAGTAGCTAGCTCGATCCTGTTATGTACAGTCTTGCTTTTATTCCTTGTGTATTATTTTATTGGAATCCGTAATAATATGACCATTTGTTATATCGACGAAAAGCTTTGTTCAGAAAAGGCACCACTGTTTCAAAAATTAACTGTGAAACAGTCCCAAATGGCTCAGATGTATAAATTATAATAAATCACACAATATTGATGCATGTATTCTTGCATAGCACCACCATCATCATCGAGATATGAACCATCTTTCTTTTTTTGCCTAGAGAATCACTAAGCTATGTTTTATACGATATATTGTTAATAATAATATATCCAATATAATAATTTCATTGTCGGAGGCAAAAGTGAATTATTCTTATTATCTAATAAATGTTTGTGTGTGAGATACTTATGGGCCCCAGTTACTAATACTACAGTTAACAGTAGCCATTATTGCGGTTGTATGATGTCAGAAGTTTGATAGTTTTACTCATATTATATTACAATGGGTAGATGTTTTTCATAAAAAACAAACATGTGTATCTAGTTGATTAATATTGGTTACCACATAACTACATATTAAATAACCAATAAGATAATGCTAATGGTTAGTCTTTGCACTTGTAACAAAAGTTTACATTTCATTTCCCTTGTAACAAGAATGTGTTGTCTAAGCGTTTATTTGGATCGTATGACTTTTTTCTTTTACTTTCTTTATTGGTTTATAATTTACAACAATAGAAATTCTCTCTTCTTCCTGGCATGTGATTCGTGTATGTGTGCCCTGTGCGCTTTATTGCAGGGATAAGTATTATAACATCAAAACAATCACCGTGTTTCATTTTTTTTTTTTGGTTTCTAGTAGTGAAAAGTAGAATATTATTATAAAACAGAAAGAGAGATAAAAACAAATAAAAAAAACAGAATATATGTTTGATTTTCAGTTCAAGGCAATCGGGTAAACCCTAATTTAAAGGTCAAAAAAGAAATATATGTTAAAGAACGATGTGATGTGATGTATGATATAATTTTCAAATGGGCTCAACACTTTTAAGCGCGGGTTACAATCAATGAATATTCCATAGTGTGGGTCAGTGATAAGACAAAAGAGTCTATATGCAATCATCATCACTTTAAGAAGCCGGGTTGTTGTACAAATTACTTTTGAATTCTGGAGTAAAACATGTTTGTCCGGAGCTTGATCTTTTTTTATATGATTTGTCAGGATGATTTTGGAAATTTACCTGTAAAATGTAAAAATAGCGGATGAAATGATTAACCCGAGCCACATGTATAATTGACAGTTTTTTTTTCCCAGATCTTTTTTTTTTTTTTGTGTATGTGATATAAAATGCATTTATTATCTGATTTAAATCACCATGATACAAGATTTGATGCAGCATTACTTAATAGTGGTGTAAATAGAATTTATAAATAATGTGTGATAGTCAACCATGAATAAAATGATCCGTTTTTTTTTTCTTCTCCACACTTTTTTATTTTTTTCATTGTCGGAGTGGATGTGGATGAATGATAATGTGTCTGATTGAATGAGGTAAAAGAAAATGATGTTGCTGACACAAAGAAATGCTCTGGGAAAGCATCCACCCAAGCTTTAGTGCATTAGTAAAGCGAAATGTCATTAAAGATCCGATTCTTATATAACCTCAGAATTTCCCCCGCTTTTTTTTTTACATTTCCCTGTAACCTTCTTTCTCTTTTTCAACCTACACATTCGAAATGGCTAACGACAACGCTCCCATTCAATTCCCCAACATTCCACCTAAGGGTCCCAATGGCGACTTGCTTTTGGCTGCTGAACGTGCAAAGGCTACCTTTGACGTCAAGTCCCTTACAAAGATCATGTATACTGAACAATACTTGAAGAAGATGGATAAGGTCCTCGATGTCCTTGAAAACGACCCTGCTTTTGACAAGTCTGATCGTTATCATCATAGTCGTCCTGAAAAGATTGCTGCTTCCTTGTGGAAGGATAAGCGTCTTATCGAACTTACAAAGTAATTGTTTTATATAATTGGAAAAAAAACATTTGCGCGAAATGACATTTGATCCTATTACTGACATTTGAAAATTTTCTGTTTATCAGGGAACATAACTGGGACGAAGAAGAAGTTGGTATTGCCAACTTTTTATATGATATGTCTACTCCTGTAAGTAAAAAAAAAACATACATAGTTATAAATATTTGTTATTGAGAGAAGAACATACGGTTAACATGTTTTGTTTGTTTGAATATAGTTCACTCTTCACTACTCCATGTTTATTCCTACTTTGAAGAACCAAACTACTGATGAACAAAAGAAGCTTTTCCTTGAACGTGCTCTGAAACATCACATCATCGGTTGTTATGCTCAAACTGAAGTAAGTTATTGGTCATAATCCTCTATTACATGGAGGAAAAGATGGACATTGAAAGGGAATCGATCGATCGAGAGAAATGAAATTATTTTTTTTAAAAAAGCATGTGAATATTGACGGGTTTTTTTAATTATTTTATTTAGCTTGGTCACGGTTCCAATGTCCAAGGTTTGGAAACTACCGCTACTTATATCAACGAAACCAATGAATTCGAAATTCACTCTCCTACCTTGACCGCTGCCAAGTGGTGGATTGGTGGTCTTGGTCGTGCTGCCAACCACGCTATCGTCATGGCTCGCCTTATTTTGAACGGTAAGGACTTTGGTCCTCATCCTTTCTGTGTTCAAATCCGTAGCCTCGAAGACCATACTCCTTTGCCCGGTATCACTGTTGGTGATCTTGGTCCCAAGTTTGGTTTCAACAGTGTTGATAACGGTTTCATCATGTTTGATCATTACCGTGTCCCTCACATTTCTTTCTTGGCCAAGTACTCTCAAGTCAAGCCTGGCTCTGGTGAATATGTCAAGGTAAATATATCTTTATTATTTTGTATAATCATGGTTTTGTATATTTATGAAATGAAGTTGCTAAATTAACTGCTTATAATCTATTAGCCACCAAATGCTAAGCTTTCTTATGGTACCATGGTTTGGGTTCGTGCCAACATTGTCTTGGGTAAGGATTCATTGAAAATAAAACAAGGATGGAAGGATGGATACGGAGGAGCGAAAAGAGAAAAAAAAGGGGGGTATCAAAGGAAATTAAAAATATGATATTTTTGCTTACATTATCGTGTAACTATAAAATATATGTATGAATAGGTGTCCGTATGGCCATTGCCAAGGCTGCTACTGTTGCTGTTCGTTACTCTGCTGTTCGTAAGCAATTTGTTGACGCTGCCAATCCCCGCAAATGGGACAACCAAGTCATCGAAACTCCTGTTATCGATTATACCATGCAACAATACCGTCTTTTGCCTGCTATTGCCTCTGCTTACGCATGCTATTTCACTGGTCGTGACATGATGCGTCTTTACGAATTGAACCAAGCTGAAATGGCCAAGGGTAACTTTGGTCTTCTTGCTGACTTGCACGCCAGTTCTTCTGGCTTGAAGTCTCTTACCACTACCATGGCTGTTAGCACTATTGAAGATATGCGCAGAGCTTGTGGTGGTCACGGTTATAGTATGTTCTCTGGTTTGGGTATGTTCTACCAAGATTACCTCCCCAACGCTACTGTAAGTTTTTATACATATATATATATATATATATATATATATATTCATTTATGATGTATCATGGTATATATTGATGGTGATGAACTAATTTATGGAATCTTTTTCTTTTATATGAATATCCTATAGTGGGAAGGTGACAACTATATCTTGACTCAACAAACTGCTCGTTATCTCTTGAAGACTTACCGTAACGTTGTTGCTGGTAAGGCTGTTGCTTCTGAATACAACTTCACCGTCAACTACTTGCTTCAATACCTCCAAAACCCCAACGCCAAGTGCCCTGCCACTACTGGTGCTGACTTGCTCAACCCTGAATTGATCTTGTCTGCCTTTGGTTTCCGTGCTGCTTACGGTATTGCCAAGACTGCTGAATTGATTGATAAGCAAGGTCACTCTTGGAACTCGATGCTCGTCGAAATCAACCGTATCTCTCGTGCTCACTGTCAATACATGTTGGTCCGCACTTTTATTGTCTCTCTTCAAACAGATGAACGTTTCGCTAAGCCTGAAAACCGCGACTTGCTCAAGGTCCTCCGTAACTTGGCTTCCTTGTTTGCCTTGTACACCATGGAACAAGAATTAGGTGAATTTTTAACCTCTGGTTACTTCAACTCCGAACAAGCTGCCTTGTTGAAGCAACAAGTCATTGCTTTGTTGGAAGAAATCCGTCCTAATGCTGTTGCTTTGGTCGATGCTTTCGCTCTTCCAGATTACTACCTCAACTCTGCTCTCGGTCGTTACGATGGCAAGGTGTAAGTATAATTAATACCATGTTATTTTTTTTAGGTGAGAATAGTTTATGAATAATTAACTAACTTATTTTCTTTTCGTTTTTAAAGATATGAAAGTTACACTAAAGCTGCCGAAGGTGAACCATTAAACAAACAGTTGGTTGTTGAAGGTTACGAACAATTCATCAAGCCTTTGGTTCACGATGGTTTGAACCCTGCTGGTGCTCAAGCTGCTAAGCTCTAAAAAAATCAACACAATCTATTTTTTTTTTGATACCGCCACAATAACACTTTCTATTTTCCTTTTTGTTCATTTATTCTTCCTATCTTTCTTGTATATTCCGCTATGTAATTTTTTCTTCCTTTTCTTCACTTTTTCCGTGCTGTAATAGCTTATACATAATATGTTTAATCTAGATAAATCAGGGCAACATTCTCCCCCCTGAAACAATAGATCTTATTTTTATTTTTTTGCTATCCATTATAAACCTTATGATCATGCTATTTAAAAAAAAAGCATTTTGTTAAAAATAAAAAGCATTTATAAAAAAATATATAAAAAGGTTCTTTTTTATTCTAGCAGTACTGAATTATTGATAGGGGGATATTCATGCAGGATCATTTACATTCGCTACCATGATCGAATTACTGTTTTTAACAATATGTTCCACAAAAGGGTGAATCCCGCAAGTTAGAAAATTTGCAGAACGCTTGAGATATTACGCCATTCTCGACATTGTTGGTTATATAATCATTTTTTCGGTGGGAGGGGGGGATTACATGGAAACCATATATGCATGCAAATAGCCCTTCATATATATATATATATATATTTAATATGATGAAATATGGCTTATTAAAACATTTAATGTATAGGGTCACATTGTTTGTAAGCTAAGGAGTTAAGGGTAGAAATGGGTTTGCTATCAATGGTAATTATACTTTGGACATATTATGAATATGTAATATTTTCAAACTGTTCTTCTAACTTTCTTTTGAACAAATAAATTTATAGTCACATCACCGGTAACATGTAGTGCTTCAAAGAAATTTGTTACTAGTAACATGCGATGATTCAAAAAAAAAAATTGTTACCAGTAACAACTTTTTTATTACCCCCGTAAAAAAGAAAATACTCGTCTTTGTCTTGTTCCACTTACAAACACAGCTTTCTTCAGAAGATAAATTGTTGCTTTTTCAACTTAAACATTGGATCGTCCTGAATATTGATGGGCCCTGAAGTAATGAACATAATTGTTAAAGCAGTTGTTGATGGATATTATTATTAAATGTATTTGCTTCAGCGATTATATATTCAATATTAACCGTATCCTATTGAAATTTTTAGGAAAGGAAGCTATTAATCAACAATATTTACCTGGAAGAACCGAATGGAGAACCGGCAAGAGATCTGATGTTGTTTACACTACTAAAAAATCAAAATCTCTCCTTCCAATTATCATTGAAGTTCAAAAATGTGGTGGAAGAACGATTTATTTATCGATTAAATGAATGCTACAACAGAATTTCATAAAAAGCCTACCGCAGTTGTATTCGGCATCAAGAGCACAAGTAAAGAAGTAATGTCCAACGTTCTCGCGAGCAAAGTACATCCGTTTATGCTCCGTGTACCATCCTATCCGTGGGCCATCGATTGTCTTCTATTGAGTGATAATACTATTCAACAATTTACACAAGAAAACAATTACATCCAATAGCAGCTCTTACGTCATTCCTTACCAAGCAAAAACAAGCATTACGTGAATGTCCAAATAATGATGATCCCACTATCCATATGTTATACCGAATTGCTATGACAATATCTGAAACTTAAGGATTGATGCTAAATAAGCTTTCAAATGACTTTCAATGTGTTTGTGATGAAGAATGAAGTATATAAACGAAGTGGTAGAAGTTTTGAAAAATGATCGAATAGACGATCTTTTACGAAAAAAAACTATGGATTGTTTGGAAGAAGGTATCAAGGTTGTCAATGCTTATTCAAAAAAAACACAAGACTGAAATCGATAAGGCAATAGCAGTATCTTCAACATCATCATCACTCTCTTCTTCAATATCAACATTACCATCCTCTTCATCCTTATTGCCAACATCATCTTCAACTTCTTCTCCACCTTATTCCTCTTCATTGACATTACAACTCAGGAATTGGGAATTCGTGAACATTTACTTCGACAAAAATGACAAAGTTGAGACTGTTACAGTGACGGCAAGAAGAAAGGATTATTCACATAATATAAAAATTATGGTCCTTTAAAGGCAGCTTATTACAGATATAGAAATAACAACAAACAATGATTTGAATTCATAATTTTTCATGTTCCTCTTGTTTTACCTCACATTGCATATACATACACAAATATATCTACCCCCCTTGTAATATATATATTATATAGTAAAACATCTTTCGAATAACATTTCTTTTTACCCATATTTTTTATTATTATCATATCTCTATTTTCTTTTTTTTTTCTCACTCATCCCCGTCATGCGGTAATTTGAACACACTTTTATAAATTGATATTATTCCTTTTGATGACTATGAAAAAAAGTAGAAGAAAAGTTGTTGAATAGTTGGAGCAAGCTGTCTTGACCAACACTGGATTGACTTTGGTGATTTCCTAGTAGAGGTGTTTTGAGGGATGATAAAGAGTTGAGTGTGCTGTCGTTTGAACAATATCATTGTAACCCATTGCCGTACAATATGCTAAGGAGTAAGTGACCGAACTTAAAATAGTAGAAACGGCAAAAGTAAACAGATGTCTATACAGTATAAATATTTGTTATGTGTGTCAAGCAAAGCTTCAAACAACCACAATAATAATAGTAAATGTAAGGAAACTGCCAATCAAAATGAGAACTACTGGTTGCGTCACGCTTTTTCATTGGATCATTATTCAAAGTTCTTGGTTTCTGTGTTGTATTGTAAAAAACAACCAAAACCAACAAACCTAACAAAAAATAATAATCACGCCCTCTTATTACTTTTATAATTTACAAGCTGCTTCTTTTTAAACATTCTCGCCATAATAAAGAGCAATATATATATATATGGAATCAATAATGCATTTAACAGTATTACTCAAGTATGTATAGGAAGAAGAGGCTTACATCCACTTTTTGCACTTTCAATAACAAAATACCTGGAAACGCTGAGGAGGTTATGAGAAGGGGGGGTAACAATCATGTCTCCCACATCTGATACACAACAACTGGATGTTGTGTTTGTTGACAACACCCTTTCTTTTGGTTTTACAAATATTACAGTTCTTTATTAATCAAATTATTATTTCCTTACTTATCATATAGAGCTCAGTCCTTCATTTTGTAAATTTGCTGAAAGGATGCGTGAATTACATATTGGATGGCAAGGCCCAAAAAAAATTGTTAAGAAAACAATGTATATTTAAAAACAGCCCTACTTCTTTATCAAGAGAGGTCCATTTAATATAACACCATCCATATGCATACATGGGTCATCAAGGGTAAGATAATACATCATACATTTTATGCTTTGATTACCAAGGTTCTATCATATAGAGCATCCACAAAATGTCGATTTGGTTGGTAAAGTGACAAAATATAAGTGCTTATCAAAAAAAAAGTGGTACAAGCAGCTGCAATTTTTATGCAAAAAAAAAAAAAGAGATGAAAGCAGTAGTTGCTGTTTACCTTTATATATATTATATAAACAGATGATTACCATGTTTTCAATTACTATTTATATTGGACTATATGAACATCGATGTAAAAGTAATAACTGCTAACTGGTTCTTATTGATGTCATCAGTAGTCAGTTTGTAAATGAGATAAGCATAGAGATATGCTTCTATAAAATGGACACAATAGAACTGGATGCTTATTTTTATATTAGGATAATCTATACTGGGAAATCATCACTCGATTATGGTATTACGCATTACCCAATCCAAATTCTCTCATTGCCGAGATCAACATAAAATAAAAATACGAGAGACTTGCTTGTATGAAAAATACCAAATGTCAATTTTGTTTGTTTTTTTTTATGAGAGAAAAGAATTGGGGAACATGTCGTGTGATTGGTTGATTATGTATAAGTTACTAAGTTATTTAATTTCGTTCTTTGATCCTTCCTCGCCTTTGATTTTGCCTTTTTTGTGTGTGGTGTGTAAGTTTGTTGTATGAATGTTCTTTATCATGGCGTGTTCTTCTTCTTTCCTCTTGATTGTGCGTTGGGCCGTCCTGCGCCGCCTGCTGCACCACCAGCATATCCATATTTAGACTTTTTCTCTGCCGGTTTCAAGATCTATATAAATTCAAAAACCCAGTTTTTTTTTTTTTTAGTTTTCTTTATCCTCTTTCCAAAATCGTCCAAAGCATTGTGATTCCTTTTGTTCTTGCACCATCATCATTATTGAAACTAACCTGGAATGAACACATCAACGTTTCATCCACACTCATCATAGCACCAGCATTATCAAATTCACCACAATAATTAGGTGCTGAGAAAAGTGTCACCAGTTGTCTCTTTGCAAAGAATTCATAGCCATCCTCGACGACTTGATGGGCACGACAAATCAAATCCAAATCATGCTTTTGTAAGAACTTCGAGACAATATCAGCTCCGAATGTAAAGCTGACACCACGATCGTTTTCACTCCATCCACTAATATCTTTATCAGGATCTGACCACAATAAATCACACAAAAGACCTATAGTATAATTCCCCAACCCCCAAAAAATTCAACAATGAGAAAAAAATTCGTTCAAATATCTCATTCCTACTTCGATCACCAAATAACTCTTTTTTTTTTTTTACCTGTATCGGGTACATCGGTGGGTCGCATCACACGACGAATTTGTTCCATACTTTGCAAATCAGGTGAAAGACCACCATGCATACAAAAGATCTTTTCATCAATGATTGCTGCAATTGGTAAACAGTTGAAACAATCCGTAAATGTCTTCCACAATTTAATATTGTATCGTCGTTTGCCTTTTTAAACCAAAAATGTCAATATTTCCTGCATAAATCCTTTATCCAACACCCATTTATCTTTCTTTCTTTTTTTTTTTTGTTTCGTAAAGAAATCAAATATTTCCTTACATTCATCATAGAAACCGTAAATTCTGTTGATACTTGCACATTCATGATTGCCTCTCAAGATCATGAAATTTTCTAATTAAAATGATTTTGTATATTAATAACAAAATAATGAACGATAAACATCCTTGAACACTCATAGAGATATATGACATACCTGGGTATTTAATCTTGTATGCTAGCAACAAACAAATGGTTTCAAGTGATTGCTTCCCTCGATCCACATAATCGCCCATAAACAAATAGTTAGACTCAGGTGGGAATCCTCCGTATTCAAAGAGCCTTAACAAATCATAGTATTGGCCGTGAATATCACCTATGTAATAACAGAATCAAACATTAGATTTACCATATTTTTAAAAAGAGAAAAAAATGGCAAGAGGAAGATTCTTTATCAAAGTTTAAATAATACCAGCCTTATTATTATTACTACTTACCACAAATTTTAATAGGAGCTTCCAAGTCCAACAGAATAGGTTGTGACATGAAGATTTCACGAGCTTTGCTACAAAGAAACTTGATTTCGTTTTCACTCAACTGAACCTGTTTACCAGGTCGACTACCTCGTACTAAACAATGGTTGAAATAAAAAAAAATAATTTTTTAATGATCACATTGGATGGGGAAGAAGGGGGACGAGGTTCAATAAAAAAAAAAGGGCCTTTCTTTTTTTTTCTTACCTTCGAGAAGTCGCTCGATGATCGAGTCTACGCTAATTTTTTCAATATCTGCCATTTCTATTATAAATAATAAAATAAATGATATTAGCCATGAGTTGAATAAAAGCTTTTATAGTCCATGTTTTCTCTTTGATCCATCTAATATTTTTTTCGACTTGACTCGGATCGCAATCTCTTTTTTTTTTTTTTTTTTTTTCTCTCTCAAATCCGCTTTGTAAGAAATAATATCGATCGAATAATGGTCCATTCTATTTTGTTTCATTTCCTCCCCAATTCCCCTTCCTCTTCAAATAATGTATTGGATTATTAATAAAAGATCTACTTGTATATACATACAAAAAAGGTGCGTACTGATGAAATGGCAAAAAAAAGGTGGTCAAAGATGGAAAAGGAAGAGATCGGAATGCAAAGAGTCGGTCTTTTGAAGTTTGCTTTTTTTTTTTTTTTGCGCTCACTTGTTCGTTTTTTAGTTGACACCATACATACACAGCCCAATAACTTATTGCGCAGTCACCTTTGGAGTGAACCAAAAGAAGTTCAAAGAGGTTGTTATTGTTGAATATATACTTTCTGTAAAAATTGTTATTTCTTTTTTTTTCTGAATAAGGCCATATTGATCAAGATAAGGATAGTATCATTTATAAAAGACTGGTGCCTTTTCTTCCCTTTTTTATTACTCTGTCGGGACAGTGAATAGCTTTTTACACATAACTATTTTTATCCTCATAATATATAAATCCAGAAATATAGAACTAGGTAAGATTATTTTTGATACCATTTAATTACACACTATATAACCAATAGTTGATAAATAGAAAAGAATATTTTTCTTGGATGGAAGTATACGGAAAGGGAAGGGGGGAGGGAAAACATAACAGGATCATAGATACAGCAGCAAGTTGTGCACCAATCATATTGTGAGTTTCCTTACAACCTAATATCTTATTTGTTACCAAGGAATAAGTAGTCTTCTTTTAAAAGATGCATACAATTCTTTGATCCAGGAGCAAAAAAAAAATACTATTCAGGGCTCTCTCTATTTTTCATGCATCCCTGGGTATGTAACTAGCATAATAAACAGTAAGTTGCAGTAGTGTGCAGTGTGAATTTTATTTTGGCTTTCTTTTCTTCATTACAATCTAATACTTTATCTAATGATAGTTGCTTGGTACCTTCATTTGTTGAACCATTACATAATAATGGAGTAAAATGATTTTTATACATTTAATTGGTGGTGAATTTATAACAGATACTAATAGGATAATATAATTGATCCTAGAAACACTATGAAAAGAAGTTGTTATCCTCTGATGATTGGAAGAAGTCGACCGCCAAACAGGTGGCATGGGGACCCTTGGCTAACAAAAATAACTGTATTACCCACAGTACAAGGTTTCTCCCAGATTACCGACCTGTTACAAGATTATTCTAGAATGAGAATTCGAATAATTGAATAATCATCCCAAGGAGAATAAATATATATCCGCTCACTAGTTACCACTAGTGATGAAAATTTCGTATATTGAAACAATTACATATATTCTACGTATTAGGTAATTTTATGTTTTTAATACCAATATTAGATTATTTATATACTAGCTACTACAATCACTTTAGAAACGTAAATAGTTATTGAAATATACCTACATCTGCATTACAACTGATTAATAAGGTAGAAAAAAGACGATCCTTCATTAATAATAGAGTTATTTCTAATAACTTGCTCCTACCCCATCTTTGATATGGTCATTTACTTTGCTTATATAGAGTCTTCAATTCAAATATGCTAATCTTTCTTTATGGATATGAAATATATATTCACACTACTTACATGTTCTATTACATAGAATCATGATAATGATTATCTTTCTAATCACTATTATAAATAACAAAACAAATCAAAGCTATAGTCGAATTTTAAGTGTGAGAATAGAACAAAAAGTTGTTCGATAAACATAACTAAAATGTGGGAAGAAAATCTCTCTTATGCATATACAATTCTTCCGTTACTTCTATACGAATAAAAAAGTTTGGGATGAGACTGAAAAGTAATGCCATGTATGATCTATCCATCATGAACAATGATTTATTTTATACCAAAAGAGCAAGTATCGTCAATTTGCTTCTCCAAAAAACAAAATTGGATTGCCATTATAGAGGTAAGAACAAAACCTGACAAACTGAGCAACAAAAGATGATATGTAAATTACATTACGTTCATACGATATGAAAAAAAAAAAATACTTTGGGTTGTTACTACGGGTAATGGTTCTGGAGTGAAACCATGGAAACATATGTTTATATATCCTGCAATATCAATTTTGTAACACAAGTTATACATTATATTTTCTATCAGTGTATATATTATCACAATTTTGAAATAAAAAAGAGGAGCATGCGTGCAAAAAAAGGTTTCGTTTGATTAGTTTCGTTTCTTCAATGTAATGACGAAAGTCCAAAACATTGGAGGAGTAGATAATAATTTAATAATACATTTATTAAGCTTGTGTTTTATATGAAATGTATGACGATGATTAAGTAGATTGGTTCCCTATTAATATTATAATGATAGTAAACTACTACAAGGATTTAATTTTATTTTCTCTATATTTGGAATTAATCAAACATGCGGGGTAACAGATAGCGGTGTTAATAAACTACTTTTGCCTCCTAGCGGATTATTTTTGCCTCCTAGCGGATTATTTTTGCTTCCTTGTCCTTGTTTATTTGCTTCTACTATCCAATCAATGATCCTATACCGTTCAACCCACAAATAAGAGGCCAAGGACCTTTTTATCCGTATTTCCATGTCTTTATTAAATTTATCTGAGCATCAATGATTTAAATATCCTGGTTTTTTTTTAATTGCATAAAAAAAATCAAATTAAATTATGACAGAATATAAAATTGGAAATATTTCTGTGATTCAACGACCCAGTGTTCGCCCTCAAGAAAATGATCCAATCAACCCTTATACACCTTATGGACCAGAGAGCAAAGAATTACCCAAAGGTTGGCAAAAGAATCCTGAAAGAAACAGTCTTCCTTTACCAGAACCCTTGATCATCGATAAGGATGTGTCCATTATTCTTCGTGATGGAACCGAGATTTACACCGATATCCTTCGACCTGCTGATAATGAACGCCATCCAGTATTGATTGCATGGAGTCCTTATGGTAAAACGGGCGATGGTTACTTTTCATTAGATGCTTTCCCACCTTATCGTGTCGGTGTCCCGTACGAAGAATTATCCAACTTGGAAAAGTTTGAAGCGGTGGATCCAGCTATTTGGTGCGCCGAAGGCTATGTAATTGTCAATGTGAATATTCGTGGCACTTACGATTCCAAAGGCAATATCGTTTGGTGGGGTTCCCAAGATGGTCGCGATGGTTATGATGTAATTGAATGGGCTGCAAAGCAAGCTTGGTCTACTGGCAAAGTGGGTTTAATGGGTAATTCTTGGTTGGCTATTTCCCAGTGGTTTATTGCTGCAGAACAACCTCCTCATCTCTGTGCTATTGCTCCATGGGAAGGTGCCGCTGATGCGTATCGTGATTTTCTTGGATTTGGTGGTTTTCCTAATCTTCAATTTTGTAACTGGTTGCGTGATTGTGCATTAAAGGGTAAGATTATTTTTCACGCATACTCATACATATGAGAAATGATATCATGAAAAAGTGTATTGATAGAAAATGGTGGTCTTTGTGCGGTTTATTCTATAGGAAGAAGGATGGCAGAAGATGTCCCAGCTATGCTGGAAAAGTATCCTCTTTGGAATGAATATTGGGAAGACAAACGGGCCAAACTCGAAAACATCACAATTCCTACTTATATCCTTGGTTCGTATTCTTCACAATTACATACCGCTGGTAGTTTCCGTGCCTTCCAACAAATCAAAACTGATAAGAAATGGTAAGTATATTATCCATAAGAATAAGACGGTGGAGAAATTGGAGGTGGGGGGGGGAATAATTTTAAAAAAGAGTATAAAGGATTATTAAGAAATAAATGCTTTCATATGTAGGTTACGAGTTCATCCTTACTTTGAATGGTATGATCTCTATCAAGAAAAAAGCAACAAGGATTTATTACGCTTTTTCAACCATTATCTCAAAGGTGAATCAAATGATTGGGAAAGCACTCCTCGTGTACGACTCTCTCTTTTGGGATTCAATCAAGATAGCGTGGTTGAACGTCCTGAACAAGAGTATCCTTTGGCTCGTACTCAATACAAGAAGTTCTACCTGAACGATCTTGCTTTCCAAGAAGCCTCTTCCAAGAAAAATGAAATTGAAGTTGGAACATTGTCAGAGTCTAAACAAAGTAACACTCCTAGTGTTATTTCTTACAACAGTGAAAATGACGATGAAATGATTGGATTTACAAAGACCTTTGATGAATACACAGAAATTGGTGGTTATACACGGATGACACTTTGGGTCTCCTGTTCCGATAATGATGATATGGATTTATTTGCCCGTCTTCGGAAATTGGATGCCAATGGCCATTTGTTGACTCATATCAATGTACCTTTAAAGGATATGCCAGGTTGTCAATCAAAAGAAGATGTTCCTTATTATAATGTTTATCGTTATGTTGGAGCGCCTGCTCGTTTGCGCGTCTCTCATCGTCATTTGATCCGAGAACCCAAGGACGGTGAAGAAGTAGAACTATTACGTGATCACAAGAAAGAAGAAAAGGTGACACCTGGTACTATTATTCCCGTCGAAGTAGGTTTTTGGCCATGTGGAATGACTTTTGAAAAGGGAGAATCTTTACAAGTGGTCTTGGCTGGTCATGATATGGTACTTCCAGAGACAAAATCGGATGCAGGGTTCAAACTTCCAACTTTGAATCGTGGTACACATAATATCCATGTGGGTGGTTCTTATCCCTCATCTATTACTTTACCATTTATCTAAGGGATAGAGTATTCCATTAATAAGAAATAGAATAATAAATATTGTCTTTTATTTTACGTAATAAAGTATGTATATATTCCTATTTTCAATGATCATTCAGCAATTACAATCTTAGCGTAACAAAAAGTAACAATATACTACCAGAAAAAATACATTATATTAATATACTGAACAAAAAGTATACTAAGCAAAGTAATCTGCCCCAAGTTACAAGTTGCATAATAAATGTGTTACATTCCCTTTCCTTTTACTGTTCGATTATAGTGGTGGATGGGAATGACCTGCCTGTTCCACCACCACAAAAACTTTTTATAGTACCTCGATTTGGAAAAAAAAATCGCGGTGTTACCAAATTTGTTCGTGTTCGAACGAGCCATTCAAACTATTTGCGCACGAACTGTAATGTTATATAAGCACAACCTTGACAAAAGGGTAATCTTTGGATATACTTTTTCCGGGTTGATACCACTATTGTATTACAAAATATAAACTTCCTTTTAGGCTTGACAGGATATGGGTTACTCTCCATGAACAATCTAGTATTTCATCGAAGCTTATTGCTGGCATAGTGACAGTCAAAAATGTAAAGCATTCCTAGTTACTACTCTTTTGAAAAAGATCCCTAGGTACATATATATATATATATAGAACATATTTGCTATTTAACACCATCCACTCCTGTTTCCACAGTTCTCTTTAGCAATAACAAAAAATTTGTAATAAGAATATAATTGGTGTAAAGGGTACAAGTAATACAACATTGAAGCATAATTTTATTTTTTATGATGTTACAATTGCTGCGTCTCTATCCTGATCTTCGGATGTTATTTTGTCCCATTTTTTATGGCATTGGCAGTTATCAATCATTTTTTCAAGTCGTAAAGGGTTTTTTTTAGTATTATCAATTTAAAGCTAGCCCATGATTCTTATTTATGGTGTGTTGTTATGGATGTATTATAAACTATGCGTTCATTTCAGTTTAAGATAGATAGATATATATATATATATATATATATGATTTTGAAAACATGTTAATTAGATAAGCATTTCTTGGTATACGATTCTTCTTGTTTTCTAAATTTTTGTCTATTTAGGGCAATTCTGATTGAAATGCGAAGAGGCTGATGGACCACGTATTATTAATTAAAAATGTTACACCCCCAGTAGAATTACCGAGAATTGGTAGCACATTTGAAATGATTTTTACCCTCATGCTCGTCCATCCTAGGAATAAAGGAACAACATGTGATATTTTTTCTTGTTGTAAAACATCTTCTATGATCATTTGAAAAGCTAATATTCTTAGAATACTAATATAAAAAAGAGAAAATGACAAATAATAAGAAGGGTATAACAATCGGATGGATGTAAGGAATAAAGAGTAGAAAAAAGATACTTATTTTTCAGTGTAAATCCTGACTCTGTACAAACGGGACGCGCTCCTGCATTTTGAACGGCCCCTGTTCCGCATATATATTTTAGAGGCACTGGAATTAATATTTTACCGTCTTACTCGTGTCACCTCAAAAGAGTATATATTTCTTTTCTTAGTGCAAAAAAAAAGACCAGTTTATTATCAACCGGTTGTAACCATAAGGAAAACAAAATATGCTTGAACAAGACAGCTATTATTGGGGTATACCGTATGTATTTTACTAGATAGTTATTATGAAATAGTAGGGTTTTCTAACTGCCGTCTACTATTCTTTTAGAACGTCCACCATTGACTGGTGTGAGGTAAAAAAAAAACCATTAGTTTTCATGGCCATGTTATAAACTTCGCAATCGCGCGTTTGTGCAAACAATAAAAAAAAAAAAATACTAGGCGCGTTCAACTCATTCATTCCATTTTCTTACATGTTATTTTTTTTCACTTCGTCATTAGGAAAACTATGTTGTTTCACAATACCTTGCAGAATACTTTAACGTGAGTTTTTTTTTTTTTTTTTTTTTGTAAACAAATAATATAGTTATGTTTATGAGAAAACTGACTTTTTTTTTCATTTGATAACAATACCTTATGAAGACAACCACAAACTTAGCTTTTGGTAAGATATGTTTTTCTTTTTTGCAATAAGTTACATGTTGAATATTTAACTAAATAATATATTGAATTGATAATGATGATGATTGTCTATATATAAAAACAGTTTTCCTGGCTTTCTTTGGTATTTATAACACAATCACCAATAATTTTAGCAAGACATTTGTGATTGCCCATCTGGCTGTACTATTTGTAGGGATTGGTTCGTGCGTAATTATGGCCCTTGAAATTCTTTGTTATCCCGCAAAAAAAAAAAAAATTAATTTGGTCATAAATCTCTTGTTTTTTTTATTAAAGGTGGTTCTTTCACATGACACTTCAATATGAAATGCAGCTACTTGATGAACTACCCAGTAAGTTAAATATATTTCTATGTTATATATATATACTTTGTACGAATCAATGGGATGGGATGTTTTTTAATGTATATATTTATATAAATTTAGTGATTTATGCAGCTTGCGTTATGGTTTGGCACATGTAAGTTTAGGATTACAAAAATAGGTTTATATACTACGCAATTATGCGAGATAGACATTTATTTCCTGGTTTATCTCATATTTTATTTATTTATTTAGTTTCGAAGTCCATCCTCAAAAACGTTATGGTGTCCTTTTGCCTTTGTTTTTAGTTGGATATTCAGCATTTGTGACGTATTCATATATTATTATTAATAATCCTGTATATCATCAAGTATGTTATGGATTGTTGGTTGGCACTGTTGTTATTCGATCCGTCTATGTTTGTCATAGAATCCCTACAGCTTATCAAGCTTATGAACAAATTTGGATGTCACGATTATTATGGATGGGAGCTGGATGTTTTGGTTGTGCTTTTTTGGTTTGGAACATTGATAATCAATTCTGTTCCTTTTTACGAGATTGGCGATCCACAGTAGGATTACCCATTGGTGCTATTAGTGAGGTAAGATTTATTATTATTATTATTATTATTATTATTATCAAGATCTCTTGTTTTCTCCCATTTTGTCTCATTTATTAAATGTTTTTTTTTTTTTTTTTTTTTTGGCGGGTAATTATATAAACAAATGATGATCCTCTATAGTTACACGGTTGGTGGCATATCGGAACAAGTAAGTGAAAGAATTCTTTTCTTTCAATTTAGAAAGTCTACCTTGTCATACTAATAAAATGTGTATTTATATCTAGGTCTTGGCGTTTATTACTTTCTGGTTTTCTGTGAATGGGTTCATCAAGTTATGAATGGAAAAGCTCCACGTTATGAACTTCAATGGATCGGACCATTATGCTATTTGAGACCTGCAAAAGGTCAAATCAAATCAAATTAATTATATATTTATATATATATTTAAAAAGGAACGTCATCATGAATTTATTGTTGGATTACACTGGATTCATAAAGATTCACAAGACTAGAGAATTTTAAAATAACTAATATCTATATATACTATTATTAGAGTGATGAGAAAGGATAGAATGCAAATCATCATCATTATTTTATTTTATTCAAATGACTTTATATACATATATAAAATATATGCATTTACTTTTATATATGCGTAACTTTGATAGTTTTTCTTTTTCAGGTAGAAAAAAAAATAATTAGTCCATAACTATAATTTATAATGCTGCCGTTTAAATATTCAGACGGGAACAAAGATTTTACATTTTTGGATAGCATATTTAGGCAGGATGGGATAAGAATCAATATACTAAGTAACTCAATTGAGTAATATAAAGTGTTGTTGTTGTTATTGCATTTTTTTCTTTTATGATCTATAAAATCTTGGTATAAAAGTAAGATTATTTAAAAGTGAGCTACAGTACCTATCAAGCTGCACATTGTTGTTTATGCTAAACTATTAATGATGCAGATCTATGAACGAAACACATAAAAGCTCAATTGCCTTGGCGCGCGTACACCACATTTTGCTAAGCTAAAAAAAATTCAACCCGATACCAAATAAGGGAGTCATCGTGTGATTTTGCTTCAGCCGACCGACAACATCATTATATATTCAAATGAAGTCAAAGTAATGTATTATACTATACTATCTACATCATCCTCATCCTCATTATTCTTATGATTTCATAATTATAAATATAGTAAAGGAAATAATAACTTATCTATCTTTTCGCAAGATTCGAATTTGAGGAGGTTATCATTAACAAGTAGAATTATTTATTAAGTTGTAGATCCATAGAAAGTAAATACACCAAGTATTTTGAATAGGTGAAAAAAAACAGGTAAAGGCAAAACTTAATTTTCCATTTGGGTAACAAGGGGGCGGGCACACATTCACACTCCATGTTCACCCTGCATTCCAATTTTTTTATATATCTTGCCTTCCTTTCCTTTATTCCCTTTTTTTTTCAACCTAAATATCAATTAACGCCTTCAAACACACATACACTAAAAAAAAATTTATATATAAAACATTCATCATTTATTATTTATTGTTATTGTTTCTTCTTTCCCTCTTTTGTTTTAACTAAACTGTTTAAAATATCTATCCTGAACTAAACTTTGTCCGTGTGTCAAAAACCAATATTTTATTTTAACTCTATGGATCACGGCCGATATTCCTCGTCTTCCTCGTCTTCTTATTCAATATTTAACGATGGTTCAATTTCCTCTTGTTCTTCATTCAGTTCACCAGCAGCTTCACCATTACATTCACCATTTGAATCGCCCAACGATTCTCCTGTCCGGGAACTCCAGTTACATAGTAACAATCTAGGCTATACCCAGCAACAACCAATGACAAGTTTACAGCCACCCACAGGTACTGAACAACAACAACAAACAAATAAACAACCAATCCCTTCTGGAGGTGGCGATATGAACGGTACGAATGGAAATAACTCAAATAATAATAACAATAACACTTTTGTTCATAAATTATACAAGCAAGTAAAAGAGAATAGATCATTAAAAGGATTGAATAGATTCCGAGAAGAGTTCTAAAAAAACTAATGATAAATCCATTCCATTGTTTATATAGTATGGTTGTTGATAAGCAATACCAGCATTTGATTGCTTGGAATTTTACAGGAACATCCTTTGTTGTATGTAATATTATGGAGTTTTCAAGAGATGTTTTACCAAAACATTTTAAACATAATAACTTTTCCAGTTTTGTTCGACAATTGAATATGTAAGTAGTAGTAGTACTAATGGTAATTACCGTTGGATTGATTGGTTTTTGGGGGAATGAGGAGGAGGAGGATAGGGAAAAATGATGCTGATTCGTTGGTTATTTTTAAATCTTATTGTTGATTTATGTATAATAATAAAGGTATGGTTTTCATAAAGTGAACAAATCACCACGCGGGCACCGCACAATGGCTGAGAACCAGATTTGGGAATTTTCACACTGCAAATTCATGAAGAGCCGCCCGGATTTATTGGATGAAATAAAACGTAAAGCGATCGAGCCTGATACAGTTCGACGAGACAACAGCGACCTGCACACTCGAGTTCAAATGATGCAATCATCACAAGCATCCATGATGCAACAAATAGCTCAATTACAAGAAAACTTTTCCGAAGTCCTACGAGAACTTGCCGAGACCCGACGGAAACATAGTTTACAACATCAAGTATTAAAAACTATAATGGATTACATGACACAACAGCAAGGTGCTCAATGTAAGTGATTTCAATCATCATTCTAATAGAGTGCTCTTATTTTATTAGCAGTAAAAATTATATACAAATATTTATTAAGCATTGTTTGCTTGATTTATTCAATTTCCCGATTTATAAATATTATATATACTTACATATTATAAAACAAATATGCACAGTATCTATGTCTTCTGACGTAGCTGCTTTGAATGGATTTGGTGATATGAAGCCAGATCCCGAGCAACGACCCCCTTCCATATTCATCACTTCACCTGAAATGGATTCCACTACTCAGCAATTACAAAACTTTTATCTTGATGAAAGTTACCAACAGCAACAACAACAACAACAACAACAACAACGAAATACTAGTAGATCATCTTCACCACTTTCAGTACAAACACAAAATCTTCCTAGACAAGCCAATGAACCCTGTCTTCAAGTGCATAGTAATAATCATGCTTCATCACAACAACAGCAGCAACAACAACAGCAGCAAGAATCTCCTCTTTCCCCTTCTGTATCCATGTATGAGGCAGCTATCAACACACCCCTCCCTCCTAGCCCTAGTCCAAGTACGTTCATGTCGGACGATGACGCTGCAAGTATATGCAGTCCCCATAGTCCGTATACGCCAAGTACCTGCAATTATGGTCCGACTCTTGCAACAACAGACATAAATGGAGTTACCCCGATACAGCAAGATCAATTTCAACAACAACAGTTACAACAACAACAGTTACAACAACAACAACAGCAACATCAATCTTATTTTAATGTGATGCAACAAAATATAGTACCACAACAAAACTTTGCTCTTCAGCAACAGGCTATGCCAATTTACCACCAAGAATAAATAACAGCTCAACTTTTTTTTCTTCCGTCATGATCAAAGGAGAATTGTAGTATATGAGACTTGTAGTATTTTCATAAAAAAAGGTCTTCTACAAATACACTCACAATCACCTCTTTTGTATATTGTACATAATTTAGCATAACGTTATTACCTTCACATCATTATCACTATCATCTTTTTATCACTTATATATTTTTTCTTTATATTTTACAATCAACACGTTCGTCATTTCACCTACTTTTTTCCCCATCTATATATTTATTATTATTTGTTGTTGCTTTTCTTTTTTTTTTTCCTCAATCAATCCATAACAACTTTTTTTTTATCTTTCATTCATTTATATCATGTATTTATTACACAAATATATAAAAAAACAAGAACTTTCAAAAAAAAATATACAACACGTTTAAATATATTTTTACAAGTTTGTCTATTTCTTTTTTTCTTACAACTTGGCAAAACGGTTATCAGGATCCCATTTTTGCTTAAGTTTGTTTAATTCCATATAATTGATACCATATTCACGAGCACTTGGACCACCAAAATCAGAATGATTGGCATATAATCGATAACTATCACCACGGGAAGATAAATATTTTCCAAACTCTTGTGCCCATGCTACCATTTTGTCTTCTAATTTGGCATCTGAGAATGCCGCGGCAACGCCCACATCAAAATGATCATCTCTCCAACTAAATGCCATGTCCGTTCGATGATGCTTCATAATACCATCAGGTTGAACCATCAAAATCAATGAACCTGTACCACTGGCTTCGGGTTCTTCAGCATATAATTGATCCAATCGATCCAATGCACCACGGATATGGTCCACATCTAATTGGGGTTTAATATTGGCAGAGGCGAAACGAATAGGGACTGAGGCAATTAAATCGGGTGCATCTGATAATGTATTGATCTTCCAATAAGGCATGGATGAAGTGTTTTGTGAAGTCGATGGAAGTTTAAGAAGGGGTTCAAAATTGGCTTCGGCATCTTGTTCTGAACCATCGTAAAAGGGAAGGACGGTAAATCCAGCTTTCCCATCGCCACCTTTTCCAAGGGCTACAGCCGCTGCAGCTTTGATATTATGTTTGCCATACCATGCATTGAGTGCCTCCACTACTTCCTTTACTTGACTACCAGAGTAAGTAAGAGCACCACCCCAAACAGATTTTGAAACAGGATGTGCTTGAATAATAAACTATAATAACAATAAAAAAGGATTACAGAAATGTTAGTAGTGAAAAGGTGGAATATATACATACTTCCTTTTGTTGTTTCGTTTCCCTCACCTTGGTCACAACTCCAAATTTATTGCCTGCACCACGAATACACCAAAACAGATCTGGGTTCTCATCTTTGTTTGCCCATACAATTTGACCTTTTGCAGTAACCACTTCAGCTGCAACAATGTTATCTACAGCCAAACTTGAATGCTCTTCGTTAATGCCTTTGTTTTTTTATCTAGAAAAAAAAAGTAATACATCATCCTATTTACCCATATTCGCCTGTCAAATATCCGTAACCACCATGTAACGTCAATCCACCAATACCCACATGGCTAGTCGATCCCGTTACTATGTAATAAAAAAAAAGTTAATTTGAAAATTTCTAAAACAAACATTTTTTCCTCTCCGTTCTTTGCGTACATAGTAACCAACCATCCTTCCCAAGCTTTACAATCCTTTCCTTATCACTTACCACATGCAAGACCATATTCAGCAGCTGCCTTAATGACATGACTAGCAAGTGCACCACCTCCAGCAACCACTTGCTTTTCATCTGCTTTGACAAATACTTCATTCATCAAACTTAAATCAATAACAATACCATTCTCGATACTTGACGCGCCGCTGGGGGAATGTCCACCACACTTGACAACGAATTGAAGTCCATGACTTTCACACATAATTATCTATTTAAGATAACAAAAAAAGAGCCCCCCGGCATAATTACCAAATAAACCAAATATTAATATGTTGTGGAGGAGGTGGGTAGATTTCTCTCGGATATAGAACTCCTCATTTGTAAGCGTATGTTCACCAAATTTCATGATAACTAGGATAAACTCACCGTTTTTCGAACGTCTTCAGCACTTGTCACCTTGACAACAGCTAATGCACGTTTTACTGCACATGGAGACCAACGTTGAATGGCGTCGTTATAAGCTTGACCATGGTGACCCATAATAACGCGTGCATTAGGTGACAAGGACGATCCAAATGTCGTCAATTGCTGTGTCGTGATTCTACCACCTTCTTGGTAACGTTTATTTGTTGGTTTCAAACGGAAAAAGTTGGGAGCAGGAGCGTCACCACTGGCTGCTGGCATTGTTCCTTCCGTTGATTGTTGTTCTTGTTGTGCTCCATTGTTATTATCATTGGCAGGATCGTCGAAGTACGCAGCAAATGCTGGATCAACACCACAGAATTGACACATTTTTTATATTAGTAAGAAAAGAGAGTAACAGCTTAAAATAAAGCAAGGGAGTTTTTTTTTGGGTGAAGATAATGAGCATCATGCTGATTGGCAGGTTTTCGAGTTACCCTTCCGCACTCTCGGGAAATTTCTACGTTTGACCTGACCTGATATGGTAAAAATGGGTTTGCATAATGATGAACGGGTAAAACTTTAAATCAAGGCCACGAATTTATCAATCTTCTTTTTCATTTTCATCTTACCAGAAGATAGGTTCATTTGTATGTATTGCATTGCTATAATTTATTTGAAAAGTGCGTTGGTATTTTAAAGTTAGCAAACTATTTCCTCATCCTCATCTTTACTCTTAGTAGTGCGTGCATTAGTACATTTTACTTTTTTTTTTTGAACTGTATCCAATGCATAACAAGATGCTCTGTTAAAAATGGTACCTCAAATGTTTCATGTTAAATTTGTTTTTAATCCATCTACAGCGGCATGTTTATAAAATGTATGATGGTGCACTTTGAGAACACGAACACTATGTCGCAGTAGCTATCTCCTCATCGACATATTATTTATGTTTTTGGAGAACCTTTCCACAAAATAGTATCGATACAAAAAAGAAAGCACACACTCCATTTCATCTTGGTTCAAAATCAAGAAGTTTTCAATTGAGTATTATATTAAGGTTGTTTTTTAATATAAAAGTTGAATATGTATAAAGAAATATAGGAAAAGGGACGCTCTGCTGGTGATGTCTAGAAAAAGTTGATAGTAGGAGAGAGTGTGTGCAACATACCTCAACTCTGATTATATTTTTAACTAAAGGAACTGTAAGATAGTCCCGTTCTTGTTGCTCCTGTTTTCTGTGTTAAAAAGCATTAAAATGTCTTTTTTAGGGTACAGATTTACCTACTTTGTCGGGCCGTATGACCTTATTATAATCCGTTACTTTGACAGCTATAAAATGTCACAAAGTATGATAGTAGATTATTAATAATAGTCTAAAAACCTGCTAAGTCTATAAAAACATCATATTACTGTGATTAAATCATAATGCCAAAGCTATTAAGCGGTGTAAAGAGTTCTTATCGAATCTAATTATGACTTTGTAGTACCATTACAGGTGCGGATTATTCTGCTAAGAATTCCTCTACTTGATCAAATATTGTTATTTTGTTGGGTTATTCTTGTGTTATCGGGTAGTAATTTGAGGTTTGAATTTAGCTACCAAGTGTTGTATCCATAAATATCAATAAATAAAAGAAATAAGCAGGAGACGAGATAAGTCAACGAGACCCGAAAATAATTCAGTGAAGTTTATTACGATTCAAAATACTCTCTCTATTTATATTAAATTGCTCATCATGGATGGACTGCCACTACATGTGCATTACGGTATCATATTTCTTATGGACCACATCATTTAGATTGCGTACTATGCTATAAGACTGTGTGAATAACAGAAGTTATAGAACGTGCGAACGATGATGGTGGGAATCAGGAAGGGAGTTGCGCGTTTGCATAATGACATAATCCGTGTCACAGTAACTGTGCTTCAAATATAAATTACCACACAAGCGAGGCAAAGGGTGAATAGCGTTTTCTATTACTAATAATAATAATCAGGAAGCCATTGTATGTTGGATACAACACCAAGAATTCGTGAGGTTCTTGCCCAATATCAACATAAAAAATTAAATTCACCTTTCTTGTTCCTCCAGAATGTTGTTTACAGGTGGCTTATAACGCTATCAATGATAAATTAGGAAGGAGGTGAGTTAATGCAGTCCGCTCATGTCGCTCCTTTATTTCTGTTAATACATGTATTAGTTTACCTTTTGATTTTTATTGATGTATCGTGTAATAATGTTCTGAATAATGGTTTCTAATATCCAACAATCCCTACTTCGGAATTTTCATTCCGTCCCGTTAGTTGCTGTTATTGCTTTAATCTACGTTTAGTTAAAATTAGTCTGTGGTATAAGTGGCAACATCATTTGATCTATCCAATATAATAAATAATCCAAAGTACTCCCTTTACTTACATATGGTCAATCATATAGAGAACAATCACAAATTTTGAGTCCTTGATATTAATTTTTGTTTCATTGGCTTCAAGCTTTGATTTAAAAATAATTTTTCGAGCAACAGGTATTTATTTAGCTTCATAGATGTTGTATGGATGAAACTTTTGAATCTGCCTTTTTTTAGGCGTATGAAAATGCCTTTGTGATCTGTTATGTTATCTGTCATCCAACTTTTTCACTTTGCCATCACTATCAAGAAAGACTCCTCACTATCATTATCTTTCCTTCAAACACATTCTCCCGCAGTTATTCGTTGGGCTTTTTTTAAGCCATCTACATATCTCTAACAAAAACAGAAAAAGCAGAGGAGGGTGAGCTCAAGGTAGTCAGAGCAACACTTGTATCATTATTGTTTGCCTCAAAATCTACCTTGTTTTATATTAGTAAAAGCATATCATAAATCATCTTCTTGGACATTGTGACTACAATAGCGTGTATGCACGATGAATCATCGATATATCTCTTCCACCTAAAAGGAAGTTATCGGAGGCTCATTAAGTATTAACTTGCCTAAAGTTGAAAGAAAAAATCTCGAGGAAAGATGGTTAAATATATACAGGTTTTTAAGACTGGTTTTGCGTATAATTTTTTATTTTATAATACAAAATATACGTAAATGCGCAAAAGCAGTCTTAAAATACAGTACATATTACATGCTTAAAAAATAATAAAAGTTCATATTTGAAGGTAATATCAGTCTTGTGGCTACCTAAACCAAGCAACAACAAACCAGCAATTAGATTATTGCCACAAGGAAGAGGGATTTGTCGCTGCCAAGTCTAGCAATGACTGAGTCGAGCTAACCATCGTTTGAATTTCCAAGTCCTTCAATAAACGGTGGTAATTTATCGCCTTTCAGCCGAGCTTCCAGCGCTCAAGGTGATGAAATAATACTTGTATCGTTTCAATATGTTGTCATCTTTATTCAAAAATGAGAATATTTTGAGAAAATTAGTAAAGTATAACAATCAGGAAAGTTTGTATAAATTTTCCACGTTTGTATAAGTGCCTCTTTTAGGAAAAATTAATCATCATTTGATAACAGTGATATCGTATTTGTAACTTTTTTTCTTCATTTGATCCAAACAATACATTATCATTTCAAGTTTTCCTTATTAAGGATTACATTTATCGGACTGGATAGTTATATTTGGTTAGTTTACTATAGAAGCAATAGCAAATGGCTTTGAGGGAAGGAATAGTCTAACGGAATGTTTTTCTTTGGCACAACCAAATTGGGGTTCACATTGAATATGATTGGGTTGCCGGAACATTTATTACAAAAATGGAAGTACAGTTCCTGAAAAGTTTCTGCAGTTCGCATCTTTTTCTTTCCCCTTTCATTCATAAGTATATATCAAATTCACCATGAGCAACAATCTCATTCCTGTTACTGTATTAACAGGTTTTTTAGGAAGTGGAAAGGTAAATTAGAACTTTGTTATCCATTCCTTGCCGAGATTGAATGAAACTTTCGAATGTAACAACATTGCATTTCTGTATTTTATCCATAGACCACTTTGTTAAATTATATCCTCCAAGCACAACACGGAAAAAAAGTAGCCGTGATAGAAAATGAATTTGGCGAAGTTGCGGTGGATGATAAACTTGTAGTTGTTGATGCTGGACAAGAAATATATGAAACACAGAATGGATGGTAAGCATTTTTTCCCCATCGAACAAGAATACTACAGTATTGAGTTTGGAAGACTAATAATAATAAAAAACATACAGTCTCTGTTGCAAGGTATACATTATTTTATAAAATTCTAAGCATTTTTATATTTCAGATAATAATATATATAATATAAGAAAGTGAGGAAAATGGTAAGGGTATTAACAATCCATAAATATGGGTGGGTTTTTTATATTTTCATGCAATATTTAAGGTTCGAGGTGACTTAGTCAAAATTCTTCACGAATTGGTGGAATCCAAAAAACCATTGGATATGGTTTTGATTGAAACGACAGGAATGGCAGATCCAGGACCTGTTGTACAAACATTTTTTGTGGATGAAAAAGTTCAAGAATCATTTCATATGGATGCTATTATTACCATGGTCGATGCCAAACACGCAGAAATACACTTGACAGATGATACGGATCATCGAGCAGAAGCCTATCAACAGATTGCATTTGCTGATGTCTTATTACTCAACAAGATTGATCTTGTCCAACGATCCGAACGAGATATAATTATTCAACGGATAAAGGATATCAATGATGTACAAATCATCCCGTGTGAATATGGACATGTGGATCTTGATAAGATTATCAATATCGGTGGATTCGATCTTGAACGTGTATTAGAACGAGAGCCAGCATTTTTAAAAGAAGCAGAAGAACATGAGCATGAGCATGAAGAACATGTAAGTTCCCTCCAAAGAAAAGGGATCATGAATTCATGGATAGTGTATCTATTTGGTAGGAGAAAAAATAAACTAATATTGTTGGGTGTTATTTCTTGAAATTAGAAACGCCATGATGAACTTGTCACATCTGTTGGCATTAGTGAAAAAGGGGAACTTGATTTTGATCATCTCAATCGTTGGATCCAAAGTGTACTAGCATCATTAGGTCCTAATATATATCGTATGAAAGGAATTCTCAATGTAGAAGGGGAGGATGATCGTTATGTTTTCCAAGGTGTACACATGGTAACATATTGTTAATTGCTTTTTGTGGAAGAAAGCGGGTAATACATTGAAAGATGGTATATTTAATATGCTATTTAATTATGGTAGGTATTTGATGGACAACAAGATCGAGCATGGAAAGAAGGAGAGGATCGAACAAATAAATTAGTATTCATTGGTAAAAATTTGAGTCGAGAAAAACTTGTAGAAAGCTTTAAACAGTGTATTGTAAACAAATAATAATATATGTACAGGAAATGTAAAATAAGATTGTGAATATATAAATATACTAGTGTATTATTATTATTATAATGTGTAATATTAATTTTATAAAAAATGCAATGTACAAGTGATTTTGTGAAATAAAAAAAGAAATGCTATATATTATACTATCTATGCTGTTGTTGCTGCAGTACCAGTCGTTGCTGATTCTGTTGTCGATTGTTTTTGTTTTTCCATATCATTCAACTCTGCCGGTTTTGACAAAACCACCTTTTTAGGTTGCTTTTGTTTCTTCTTTTTCGTCGGTTCACGCCACAATTGTTTCCGGAGTAGTAATGTTTCCAATCCTAAACCAGGGCCAATATCCAAAATAGGATATGTCTTGGATTCCAATGCCCTAATTTCAGCAGGTGAAAAAGGTGCTAATACGAAATCGGATACATCATCCACTTCACGAGATTCAGGTCGACCTACACCTAATCGAACTCTCCAAAATGCATCTGTTCGTAAATGTTGAATCACGGATTTGATACCATTGTGACCGTTCGCTGAACCCGATGATTTTAAGGATGCTTTTCCGAGATCACGCTGTAGATCGTCTTGGAATACATAAATATTGGTTTCGGGAATGGCAAGATCGCGAGCTATACATACATAAAAAGAATGGGTTGGTTTTAATATTTACACAATCAAAAGGTTTTCCTTCCCCCCCAACTTTGATATTCGTATCCTCTCTTTTATTATTAATGTACCTGCTTTGGCAACTGAGGGACCAGATACATTCATAAGTAGCCTTGGTTTTAACAATGTCAGCTCTATTTCTGTATAATCGGCACCTTCTTTGCGATCAAAAGGGAGTAATACTGTTGTTTGTGCAATGTGACCTTTCCATGGTTTATGTGGAATCCAAGAAAGTTCAAGTCGGCTAGCAAGGTGATCAAGAATCATCATGCCAGCATTATGTCGAGTATTCGGATGGGTATAATTACCTAAACCAACAAACTATATTCAATGTATAAATAATTACGATTGTAAGGACTTTGGAAAAATAAGAGGGAAGGGAACCATACCAATATTCTATTCTTCGACATTGTGTTTAGGAAAAGGACGACAACAAGAAAACAAAGCGGAAAGAAAAAAAAATAGTTAGTTTTTTTATAAACAAAAAGAATCATGAATTTATGCAAAAATTCAGTTAAATAAGTAGAACATTAGTCATATCAGATACATGTAGCAACCATTGTATTGACTAATTAAGTGTCAAATCCGAAGGATTAGTAGCCGCAGTAACTTGTATCATTGCAGCATTTTATATAGCGCACTTCTTGCCAAGAACACTTATTTATAATACTACCAAAATGGTAATCTAATAAAGAACCAGATAGTAAAATCGGATAATGAAGTCTAGTTCATTTTAAATATACAGATCTTAATTCTTCTCTACGTACTGGTAGCTATGAGCAATATTTATGTAATAAGGAATAGATATATATTTATATTTTCATTAGCAGCTCTGCAATCTTAATTAACAAAATGTTAATAGTTGGATGACACATAGTAGCTATAAACTTGATCAATTCCTGCTTCATATTTCATTGATATTATTAAGAGCTATGTATTCTAACACATGCTGCTGGTAGCATTGGTTCCCAACATTGGGGTGGATTATTTCATCGTCAGGGAGGATATGTAGGGTATTTTTTATGTATTTTTTTTAGTACGTACAAAATATGAGCATACATAGTCGCTTAAACTTCGTTGTAATTAATATAATATTAGACAGCAAAAAAAACCTACAAAATCTCAAGTTACCTTTTTCACTCAATCCAAAAATATATGTCAATTCACGGAATATGTATCACCGTCTATTGATTGACACTTCATTTGAAATCATAAAAAGCTATGAGTTTTGTTGTTGGTATCTGAACAAGACCCAAGCAATAAAATATTTCTATTGTTCGTATATATAACTTGAAATGATTATCCAAGCATAGTTCCAAGTGCCTTTTTTCTTATGGATAATGTACGATTGATCTACGCCTTTATTGGCATGTGCCCACTTTTTCGCTGTACGAAAAGTTTATGTTCAATTATTCCCTTGTCCGTTGTAAAATAATAGTAATATTGGTGACCAGATGTAGAGACTGTGACAAGAAACAAAAAATATAACTATTGATGATGCATATCTTTTTTCTTATATCAATTATAACCACGGATTTTTCTTTTCATAGTAACGTCCATAACTTAGCACATCAACGAACAGCTTTAAATATGAATCTGAATATTTAGTGTTGAAAACTTATTTAGCTCAAGTATTACAAAAACGAGATAAATCTGTCAAAAACCTCGTTTTGTTGTAGCGGGACCTGAATCAAAAGAGAAAAAATATGAACGCGTTGTCGCCGACCTGGAGAAGAAACAACTTGACATCTCGAACTCATCGTTCAAATAAAAAACTGATACCAAAATGCAAGCACCTGTCCTAGTTATGAGTAATATCATCGTTTCCAACCCATCAATTAGAATGAAATTGAGCATTTTTTGAAAAGAAAAGTAAATAATTAATCCTTTTATTATTAATCAACAATAGACACCAATATGGAGCGTGAGCAAGGTCGTAAGGCTCAACTCTCCAACATTACTGCAGCAAAGGTAAGCCCCCCTCAAAAAACCATTTTGATTGGTATTTTTTTTGGTTATAGGATAGATCGCGTATATAAAGAAAACGAAAACTTTTTTTTCAACTTGTTGGATGAAAAGCAACTATACATCATGAACTCGATTGATTAATGCCTAATATTTCGATTGTTTCTTGCTCATCTTTTTTTTATTATTATTGTTACTATTAGACTGTTGCTGATGTTATTCGTACATCGCTCGGTCCACAATCTATGCTCAAGATGTTGCTTGATCCTATGGGTGGTATTCTTTTGACAAACGATGGTAACTCAATTCTTCGTGAGATCGAAGTAGATCATCCTGCTGCCAAAAGTATGATCGAACTTTCCCGAACACAAGATGAAGAAGTGGGTGATGGCACAACCAGTGTTATTATTCTTGGTAAATATAATGACAAGTTTTTATATATCAATGGGAAATGTATAAAAGAATATAGAGCAAGCTTAACGTTTATTTTAATTTATTTTATAAAGCTGGTGAAGTCCTTGCACAAGCATTGCCTCATATCCAAAACAACATTCATCCTATCATTATCATTAGCGCATTCAAGAAGGCTCTTGAAGATGCATTGCAAATTGTTGAAGATATTTCTGAACCTGTCGATGTAAATAACACAGAAGAAATGTTGGGTCTTATCAAATCTTCAATTGGTACAAAGTTTGTCAGTACATGGAGTGATTTGATGTGTAAGCTTGCATTGGACTCCGTTCGAACAGTTGCACAGGAAGGAGAAAATGGTCGCCGCGAAGTTGATATCAAGCGTTATGCTCGCGTTGAAAAGGTAAATAGGAATCAATGTGAAAGAACAATAAGGGAGAGTACGTGTATGTGTTATGGGTAGGGTGATGAGGATGGCTCCATGCCCAAGAAAAAAGTAATGCTAATTACTTTTGATGTTATGTTAAACAAAAAAAAAGATTCCCGGTGGTGAAATTGAAGAATCCCGAGTATTGGATGGTGTGATCCTTAACAAGGATGTAACCCACCCAAAGATGCGTCGCCGTATTGAAAACCCGCGTATTGTCTTGTTGGATTGTCCTCTTGAATATAAGAAGGGTGAATCTCAAACCAATATTGAAATCTCCAAAGAAGCTGACTGGAACAGAATTTTGCAAATTGAAGAAGAACAAATCAAGACTATGTGTGAAAAGATTATTGCTCTTAAGCCAGATTTAGTCTTTACTGAAAAGGGTGTCTCAGGTATATTCTTATATAAGGAAACTTGGTTATTGTGTTGCAAGAGAGAAGGAGAAACTGTGTGTAAAAATAAAAAAATACAACTGGGTCCAAAAATTTCTTAACAAACGATGCCTCTTTTTTTTTGTATTATAGATTTGGCCCAACATTACTTTGTCAAAGCAAACATTACTGCCATCCGTCGTGTCCGTAAGACTGATAACAACCGTATCGCTCGCGCTGTTGGTGCTACTATTGTGAACCGTGTTGATGACCTCAAGGATTCTGATGTTGGTACCAAGTGTGGCCTCTTCAACATTGAAAAGATTGGTGATGAATACTTTACCTTCTTGAGCAAATGTGAAGACCCTAAGGCTTGTTCTATTATCTTGCGTGGCCCTAGCAAGGATATCATTGCTGAAGTTGAGCGTAATTTGCAAGATGCTATGTGCGTTGCCCGTAACGTCTTTTTCAATGCCAAGTTGGCTCCCGGTGGTGGTGCTACTGAAATGGCTGTCTCTGTCAAATTGGAAGAAAAGGCAAAATTATTAGAAGGTGTTGAACAATGGCCTTATCGTTCTGTTGCTGAAGCAATGGAAGTTATTCCAAGAACACTTGTTCAAAACTGTGGTGGTAATGCTATCAAGACCTTGACTACATTGCGCGCCAAGCATGCAAATGGTGAACATACTTTTGGTATTGATGGCTTAACTGGTAAGGTCGTTGATATGAAGGAATATGGTGTTTGGGAACCTTCTGCTGTCAAAGTTCAAACTATCAAAACTGCTATTGAGGTAAGAAATCAAGTTCAATTATATTCTATCCGTATTTTTTTCTTGTTATGTTTCAAATGAATTAATCTTAAAAAAAATTGATAATTTTTTCTAGTCTGCGTGTTTGTTACTACGTGTCGATGATATTGTATCAGGTCTTTCAAAGAACAAGCCCCAAGGTGGCGGTGGCATGAGTGCCGAACAAGCTCAGGTAAGAAAATGAAATATTTTTTTTTTGAGTATAACAATATAAAAAAGTATCAAAAGCAATCTAACTTGTATTATTATTATCAATTGATAGGAAATGGCTGAGCAACAACAATAAGTTTAGGGTGTAAAAAAAAGTAGTTTAGTCCGTTTCTTATTATTAGATGCATTAAAAAAATTTGAAATTTGTGAACTTAAAAAGAAGTGTATGCACAATCTATTTTTCTACTATTTGAGTTGTATTCTGTTAGTGCAGATGGCGTGGATCAGGCTGAAGAACTTTAGTGGTTGATTATAACTTATCGTAAATCAATTTTGCCACATTGTAACCATTCAGGGGCGCCTTTATGATCGTTAGAAGAAATGGATTGATATGGATGGGTTGTGTATTTTTATATTAGAAAGAGCCTCAAATATCTTGCTGTAACACATATGCTCTATTTTTAGCTTCAGGGCATATTCTTTTTTTTCTTTCTTGTAGCACTATACATATACACAAGCCTCTCCATCTAACCCTTCGACTTTTTTCTTCCCCCCCCCTTCTAACAAAACCCGTTCAAATTAATTCCCCCTTCCATCATCATGATTCATTCTCGTTTATTAGCAACGTTCATTGCACTCATTTGTGCCGTTGGTCTTACTTTTGCTGCCGATATCATTAGAATCGATCAACCTACTGGTAATCAACAAATTCCTAGTAACGCTGATAATCCTTTTGTGTACACAATCTTGGGTGGTCAAGCCAGTAAGTGATAGTATTGTTATTGTTTGTCACTAGGAAACAATATCTCCATAGATACAAAAAAAAAATCCAATCGTTGCCTTGACCGAAAATAATAATCCTCATCCTTAATACTGCTATTTTCCTGATAGACGGAATCACAGATGCTTATTATCCCAACTCATTTTCTGTTGATTTCCAATGGGTACAAAACGGCAATGATAACAATGTGTTAAAATTCAACGCAATCAGCTCCTTGGATGCTACACCTGCACCTGCAGGTGTGACTGATAAGCAGTACACATCGTCCTGGAAGACACCCAACTGCCATTTCTTCACGCGTTATAGAACAAACGATTATACATTCTCTTTAGTGGTTACACCACGATATTCAACTCTCACTGTGAACCAAACAGCTCCAGGACCTGAACAACAAGTTTTATCTGTGCCTCTCAATATTCAAGTCAATAATGGCACTTTCCCTCGATGTTAAAGAACCTTTCTTATTTTTACATAGATCCTTCTCAACACACACACCTATTCCAATCAACGTCCCTTTTGTAATTGAAACACACCCTATTTATCGTTTTGATCCACTCCCCGATCATCTTGGTCTCGTACTTTTTCTCTACATAATATATTTTTATATAACCTCATCTATTTCTGGTTTTTTTTATTTGTTTTATTTTTAAAACAAAGCATTAAAAAGAGTAATTTATTTTTAAAAATGTATTCTCCGTTTTTTTATGGTGTGCAAATCTTTGATTTTTTATATTAGGCTTTATCTGCGTGGTGGATGATTATACATATGGAAATATAATAAGTTTAATAATTAAGATTGTATAGCCAGCAATGCTCCTTCATACCATATATAGATATATAAAATTGACACTGGATTCACTATTTTTGACACTGTTTAGCATGTTAATCCGTAGTTGGTCGCATTTAATTTGGTCCTTGTGTGTTTCCAATGTAAATGCTGATTCAGGTTATCTTCACAGATAAAGAGGTCATGCTGAGACCTCAAGTGAAGGTAGATCATACCCCACTTTCTTGATTTTGAATCGCTATCTAATCTACTAATTTCTTACAATTTCTTTTCGACAATGGATGAGTATTCCGACCTAATTTATGTATAATATAACCTGTCAAACCATATTCTTTTTTTCAAAAAATAAAAGTTACTTCTGAGGATTCCATGTACCATTTTAATATGTACCGAATAATCCCAAAGTCGTGATCTTGAAGTATTACATCATCTAACGATAAGCCATTTACGTACACTGATAAAATGTCTCCTTGTGTGATGGGAATGTTTTTAGATGTCGATTTTCATATAAAGCGGTTCTATATACAATAGAATTGAGTGAGAATCTATTTTGGGTATGATAACATGAAATCATAGTGAAAGGTGGTACGTACAATTAGTTTAAAGCCGTTCGAATATATTTTAAATTGGGAGTACATCATCCATTGGAAGGATAAGCAATTCATCTCGCATTCTTTCGATATCATCCAAACCACTCCCTCCAGCAAACGTGAAAGAGAAGAATGCTCATCCAGGGTAGGGCATATTTAAGTTCCAGATTAAGTATGTCGCTTCATCAACTTTTTTTTTGTATTTATAAAGATCTTCTTTAGAATTTTGGGTAATATTTCTAAGATTGAAAATGACTAAAAACCTGCCGTTGATGCTGCAAAAAAAATAATGAGGTTTTTACAGGCCAAAGTTCTTCTGCTTCTATTGTTCGATAATTCAATAAACCGCGTTCACGTTCAAATTTGAGAGTATTCTTTAAAATATAGAAATATGGCTAAGTTTTTGTACCATATAATATAATATGGAATCAGAGAAAAAAGATAGAATGTTACAATTTGAACACCAGTGGCAAACTTTTTTTTTAATATTGGGAGAACCAATGAATTTGGTTGAGGTGCCCTTGAAAAGATTGACAGTCGCCAGATCGCCACGACCCAATACAGATTACTAGACTTGATAAATACCTACCAATGCTATTTTGAATTTGTTCCTAATTTAAGAGGCAGATGGCTCGACATTATCTGGTATATGTGTGAACCGAATCAACTTTGCATTGTTTCTGGTATATGTAACCCACATAAGGATCTGTGTTGAATTGTTGTTCTATATTTTGTTATTGTCCCATATGTATGTGTATAAAAATAAGACGGTAATGCTTCACACGAGTATGAATAATAATATTAATAATAATTTTGTGGTTGCTAATGATTGTTCTTATTCAAGAGAATACATAGCTGGATGGTATTGATAATATTTTATTTCATCACCTATAATGAAATAGCAGTAAGTTGAGAAACGCTAACGAGGGTACGGTGGATTTGAATTTTTTCTTAATGAAACTTCATCAATATCATCAATCTTATTATTTGACATACAAAACCAAGATTCCACCCTACTATACATGCTGTCTAAGTTCCTAATGTTTATATACCTTTTAACAATAATCAAAGCTTTCTCAATCACAATACTGCCTTGCTTCAAGCTTTCATATTGATCGATAAGAAATTAATTTAAAGATGGTGTATCAACACAAGCACCAAGGAGCGTGTCAATTCGACTTGGGGAAGTGGGTGAACACAACAATGCAAAGCAGTGTGAAGCCCATTAATAAAAAAAAATAGTCGTTTCAACACAAGCACAAAGGAACATATAGTTATCAAATAAATATTTTATCAAGAGGTGTGAGGTTTATTATCAATACAAATTAACAAAGCAAAAGATACAAAATTTGAAATAGTTTTAAAAGTTGAAGTAGTTTTTTATTATGAATCACCACCAGGAAAAATTCAAACAATGCCTTGAAAGAAACTCTTGATATGAATTCCAAACTATGTAGTATTCCCGCCCGAGCTTGAAATGAAAATAAAAGAGCCATAACACCACATTAAATCAAGTTAGCCAAAAAAAAAAAAGAAATAAATGCATAACCTCTAAAACATATACATACAAATATCCTTTTGCTTTTTGTCAACGTCTTGATAATTTAGAGGCATATGCTATTGATGGAGCGTTCAATGCACGTAATACGAACAAAGAAAACACTCCATGTTCACTTGGAATAACTCATGGCATGTAATACAAACCACGCAGTATCCCTGGCCAAACCTGTTAGATGAAAATAGAAAAGAAAAAGATGAGTGACATGTTCAATACCTGAAAACAAAATAAAAAATAAAAAAAGATTTGTAACATTGTTATAAAAACAATTACCTTGTAAGTTCAAAAACATAAACTACTAATAAAATGTCCAACGCACCTATGACAAACTATACGACATCTCTTACACGAATCTGTAAAAAAATAAAGTAAAAAAGAAGGAGAAAAATAAAAGTAAATAAAATGGGTGATGCAACACTTGACAAGCAGAATAAGCAAAATAAACAAAGCCATCGTACTTGCTGCGGAAACATTTATCTTGGAGTTGAAGCAAAACAAGCAAAAGAGCTGAGTTTTTTTTAGTCTACCAAGGAAAACGCGACTCGCATTAATAAAGTGCATTTACTTGTTTCTGTAGCGAACGCGTTCACATTCATATTCAAAATACAAAAATAACTCTCTTCACACATACGCCTACAAATACATTGAATAACAGCAAAAAGAATTCTTATTCAAAACTAAGATTGATATTCAAAAGGTACTGCTTGTATAGATCATACTTTTTTATACGTTTTTTTGTATATAAATATTGTTTTAAATATATTAGAGTACAATATATTTTCGTATAGTCAAATCCAACATGGGTAATATCGAAATCTACCCTGATTTCCTTGAACTCAAGAAATACCTAAAATATGCTCCCAAACCTACTTTTACCAAATTCATTAAATGTAGTGTGAAGGATATTTGTATCTGGTCTTTGACTTCGAACGCACGTTATAGAAACACCTTATTTTCGTTGTGGAAAGACAGATTTACAAAGTTATGGAAACATCTCAAAATCGAACGTTACCAATCGTAAGATTTAGTTATTTGTATTTTTTAAAAAAATTTAAACAACAGTAATTACACTAATAGATATACTATATACAATGATGCTAAAACTTTTTGTAGCTTATAGTATCATGTATGATAAGGATTTGTGGTTGAATATTGAAAACGAAGTGACACTATTGGTATGTGAGAACACTAACTTATTATGCTTGGGGTAACATCGCAAATATCAGTTAATTTGTCTGACAGGTTAACTACTTTTTTTTCCCTTTAGCTGATGTCGAAAATTCTTATCGTATGCAAGCTTATCAAATTCTTGATAAAATTGGAAGCCAAGCTACTCGAAGTATTCTTCAAACTATTGATCAAAACCAATCTAAGTAAGTAGTAAGCTGGCGAGTTACGGAGAATGGGATATATTTCGGCCTGGTATTGGATATCGTAATAGTTTTTTTAGTGATAATAATTTGGTTGGTGGTGACAGTCGTCATACCAGCAAAAGTAGTGGCCATCGTCCCAACGCAACCAGTAATAATAGGGGTTTTCAGATTGAATTTTGATATTTGCGCGTTGGACCTTATTTTTGCGCGTTAGCACATATATCAACAACACGAACTCCACTTAACTCACGCGGCATCAAGAATTTAATGGCTTTGTCGACTTGAGCAGGAGTCCATTGGCGGTCAGAAACTTTTGACATTGGTTAAAATTCAAAAATGATTTTGAGTGAGGAAAATGTGTGTGTATTTGAGCAAGATTAAAGGGAAATGCGAGATAGTCCAACACGCAACTTTAAACTTGCGCGATAGATTTTGGAGCCAACGTGCAAAAATAAGCGCCAACGCGCAAAAATCAAAAATCAATTTGAAATCCCCTAATGGGGATGATGGTGGTGATGACGATGACGATGATGATAACGATGATGATGGCTATAACCAGGATAAGAAAAGTGGCGAAAATTTTTGTACCAAGATACCATCGTTGCAAGATAGATATCGAGTTGACGAAACTGATGTGTCACTAGCATCTTATGCTTTCCAAATCGTTTGCCAAAATAATTACAAGGAACTATTATTGGAAACTCATGTTCAACACATCTTGTAAGTAAATAAATTGGATGGAAAGAAGATGAATGAGTTACTAACTTTTCTTTCTCTTTTTTTTCTCCAGAATAGAGCCATGTCATCCGTGTTGTTGATTCAAAAAGACCGATACAATGATGATTTCAAAGTGATACTTGATAAAGACACTCTTGGTTCTATTGATGATAAAATGCAAAAGTATTACAAAACGCATTGTTATAGTAATGGTGCATTCGATTCAACATTGGAAGAAATCATTCGACAAACCATCAAGGTAAAAAAAAAAAAAAAGAGACAATCACGACGACAAGAAGGTTGAAAACAAGATTACTCAGAGTTTACTATTCGTTTTCATTATTTAGAACGTCAAGAATAAAGACATGACAAGCCTGGATGCTACCGTTAAATTACTTACTTTATCAAAAGACAAAATTAAAACAGAAAAGAAAATTATAAATATGTGGTGAATTTGTACGTATGTTTTTTTTACTTTTATTTTTATTTATTTGTCATAATTTATATAAAACCCCATAACCTTTTTTCTTTTTTTAGACTTGAAAAGTTGACTGATAAAGGTTTAAAGTCGGAAATTAAGGAGGTTGAACTCTGCTACTGTTTTATCGATCCCATTTTATCTGCATTGTTTGACGATCCGGAAAATGGCATTTTGTTCCGATGGTAAACTATCTTTTAAATATTAAAACTAATCGGCAAGCTTGAGATCTTGTGCTAATTATGATTGTAGGGTTTTTAGGACAAGTACGACGAATCAAGAATATAAAGAATCATCAGCAAAAAGGTCAATTTCAAGTCAACGCCCTGACTCTTGTGTTAGTGAATTGGATGGTTTATACTTTGGATCCTCGTTGGGATACGTTGAAGTTAAACCCGCATCAGAAGCAAATAACAAGTAAAATCAAACAGTTTTTATAATGTGGCACTAAGTGGCCTGTGTCCTATTGGCAAAGTGGCTGGCTACTTGCGGTACTTAGATTTATGATGGTACAAGAGAAAGCATGCTATACAAGGTGAATGAATTAATGAATAACACTAAACTAGATATTTGCTGCTATGATTTATTTTACGAATTAACGCCCTTATGGTACCCATAAGAGTAGTAACGGAGAGGAGAGAAACTTGATAGGGGATCAAGTGGAGTCAGCGCGGAAAAAGGACAGTATCACCCAAGAGACAAACAACAAGGAAGCGGCATCAAAACTCTTGACCTGCTTGGCGCAGCAGTGGAACCTTCAAACTCTGCGGTGGGAAGGTGGCGTGGACACCATTACGCCAGGGGCCGAAGCCCCTGCAAATAACAAGTATCGAGTATCAAAAGATTTAATTCGATTGGGCATGTTGACCAAGAATTCACCTGATGTCTCTGATTTGAAGGATTGTATGGCTATTCAAGTTATTAGCAAGTCTTTTTTTTCTACTTATTACTATATCAAAATTATAAATGAGGGGTGGTACTAAAATAAGCATATTTTTTTTCATTTTTTTTAGATCACAAATTCACTTTTTTTATGAATAAGCTTCAAGCTGATGGTCTTTATATATTCACTGAAATCGCTTCAATCAAATCTCCCACATGTATCGAAGATCTTGGTACATATTTGAACTATTTTGATGGCCTTACAGCAGTTTTAAACTGTTATGAAAATAATTGTATTCCGTTGCGGCGTGGTGAAATCAGTACTATATATGTGAAAAGACGGCCAACCTTACGAGATAAACAATTTGATTCGTTATATAACAACAAAATCAAATAAACGAAAATCAGTCAGCATGCCACCACACACAAGGACAAACACAATAATAACATATGATCATTTGTATATACTACCTTTTTAATTTTTTATTTTCTCTCTTCTCTTTACATATTTTTTTTCACTTTTTCCAAAGTATATAATAGCATATATTTTTTCAGCATATTATACAAACACCCACACATACAACTTGTAATATAAAATATTAGTAGCACTATTGTTATCATCATCATCTTCCCCCACTCTTCTTTCTTTTTCATATTTTTTTTATGTATACCAAAAAAACAAAATACCATAATTTTTTTATCACAAAAAAAGTACTAATAAAAATTATAGTAACAATCTTCAATGAAAAAAATATTAGATTTTGGTTACGTGTAATAAATAGTCTAAATCTACATTAAATCAATAACTTATTTATTATATTGATTTAGATTATTTATGACCTACTGTGTGTATGTATGTAACACACACGTTTCTTTTTGTTCCCATGCTTCAAAACGAATGAGTCTATTCAACTTGAGGAAAACGAAGTCAGGGATTCATAGTTGATGAGGTCCATAAGAAAAAATACGAGTGATTAGGAATATCAGTCACTTCAATTTTTTAAAAAAAAAAGATTTTAATACTTGAGTTAATAAAAGCTTGTTGCCATAGTTGTGATGGTTGACTTGTTAGAACTTTCCATGATGTTGAATAAAGATAAAGTAAAAATAAAAATATTTTTCTTTGTGAGAGGTTAAAAACTTGATCTTGCTTCTTGAAGAACTCTTTATTTTCTACTACCCGTCAACTCCTGCTCCTCCATTTTACACTGTCAAATGTGACGAAGCAAATATGTATACTATTCATTGGACTTGATTATGAGGCGCTACGCAAGCGAAGTCGCGTTGGTTACAAGAATGTAAGTAACATATTTTATTGATGAATACCATATTTGTATGCTATTACTAGCAGATCAAAAAGCAGCTAAAATAACGCATCGTTTATTATGCATAATGGTAGAAAAACGGTTGGCCCTTGGATTCGGAGTCCTCCTGTTTGGATTGATTTTGCTGTTGCCTCCTCAATCACCACCATTATTGCTGTTATTGATATTTGGGACTTCTTGTGAGTAATTTTTTTTCTTTTTTGTATTCATTCACTTCACTTTCTTTTTTTTCTGTAATGCATGCCATCTAGTAATAATAATAATAATAATAATAATAATAATAATAATAATGTCGTAACACAAAAAAGCGGCACAAAACAGGCTCAATAATCTTCTGTTAGACAAGGCTCCTTGTAAGTTGACAGTAATCTTGCTGTAAAAACGAAAGTGAAATAACTTTAACCTACTTTTCCTTTATTTATAGATTTATCTAAATATCACAAGAATTACTGGCACCAGTATTTACTTCGTTACTCATATTAAACTTAATTTCATTATCTCAAAGTTGTACTTATTTACGTACCAATATTAATACCTTATCTAATTAAAGTCGTATTATAACAGCAATCGAAGGAAATGTGTTAAAATTAAATCGATAATATACGTAGTCAGTTACCTTTTGATATATGTTGATCTCAAGTAGTCGCGTATCAATTTTTCTACGCATTTTCCTAAAATCATTATTAATCGAACTTACTATTCCTATTTCAGTAGTTCATTATGAAAAAAAAACATTATACTATTCTCTTCTAGTATCATTGGGTCGTGGGAAATAGATCCACTCATGGTGGTGGTTCCAAGTGATCTAAAGGACAGGAGTAAAGAATCTGATGGAAGAGTAAGAGGGAGGCTCTTTTATTACCAATTTGCTGCGGATGTGCTGATGTGGCGACCCACTTCTGTGATGAGTCCTTTCTATTTTATTATTATTATTATTATTATTATTATTTGCAAGTCGAGTGTAAGCGCAGCCTTTGTTTATATAATCTAAATAGAGATTTGGTTCTCGCTCGCCAGCGCCAGAGTGTCTTTGATTCACAACTTTCGTGCTGTGGCAAGCGTTTGCATGGTATCTACTTTGATGGGTTTTAACAGCTTGACTGGATCTTTCATTGTGGGAGTGCATGCTTTTGCAAGCAAAGATAATGATGTACATTCAGATGGTGCGTTTCACGTTTGTATTATCTTTAACGGCATCTTTTGGGGAAAATCTCGCAAGAAATATATACTAATTTAACTCTTCTGTTTCTACACAAAGGATTCTTCGCCAGTACAAATCGCCGGTTTATGGTCCCTGGATTCACACAACCTAGTGTTGAACCAGCTTCTCCTTTTTGATTTGTGTTTAATTGACCAACAACATTGTGTTTACAATGAAGGTAACTGTTTTGTACAATTGTATTTTTTTATGAGAGCATCTCAGGTGATGTATGTAGATGTTTGATGCTAAAAAATTCTTTAACCAATTTATAGTACTTCGAGCCTTTGAATCTTCTGAATTGTGAATAGTGGATAATTATAAAATAAATGAACGAATTATCAGGTACATAGAAAAACAATGTTAGAGAATTTTGGTATAATTGAGCCACTGTCACGAATCCATTATTCTCTTTTTCTTTCTGCTAGTTGTACAACATCATACTCTTTCATGAATTCTTTGTGTATCAAACGTGATTCTATATTTCTCGCTTACACTGTGGCCTTTGCCTTAATAGCAATCTTCTTCCCTACTAAAAAAAATCATTATGACAATCCTTTTATAAGCGGAGATTTGCCACATTATTATTTGTTTGTATTATGTGACATTTACCGATAAGAGTTCACTTCAAACTTCAGAAAATTCTGTTTATATGGTTGTGTTATATAAAACAGTAGTTACACTTGTATGTAATTGTTATTGTCGCAAGATTGAAAATAGTTAGTTTATCACTTACCGAAGGATAAGCAGGTATAATTGCTCATTAATTTTTACGATACATATAATTTGCATAAGCACATCAACTAATATATCTCTTAATCTGTTGTCATGCTCTTTTGACTAGAACCGAGGTGGTTTTGAACAATTTATGAATTGCAGCTTGTTTCTGAGTGTAATCAAGGACGGGTCAGTGCAGACAATCGTTTAATAGTATCACCAACGTACTGTTGAATATATATAACGTCGATAAAAACTTGATTTTGTTATTTGCTGATTAAGAAGTACTCTTGGATTGTTATCACACTATTGTTTCAAATATAAATTTTTATATTGGTTAGGTATTCGTCACAAGAAGGAATAGAGTTCTCCTTCAGGCGCTTTGAGTTTACAGATCCCTTTTCACTTCTGTCTAAAATAAATAACCATTTGTTTTTTGTCAATAAATATAAAAAATTGTTAAAGCAAGAGGACCAAACTAGTAATAAAATATTTGTACCTGATGAGTATCCTTGGAAGATGGATTCAGTTTAATAAACGTTCATGCAAGCAGCAAATATTCTATAGCAATAAATCAATAAGGGTATAAATATTTGATAGGTTGTACAATCATCAAATGTCGTAATATGATTCGTTTGACTCCCCAGATGCCGGAAACGTCAAGCAAAAAAGAAGGCGGAGTTGAGCATTGACTAATATCATCAATGATTTAACAACTCCGGTTCTTTACATATTGTTTCTCCTTGTGACTATTCATCTAGATTTCTGAGATAATCGACTTTATGTGGGTTTCCATCGCGTTACAAAAAAAAAAAAGAGATTGTCTTTGAAAGTTGCTTTTTTTCCATCAATTCTCTCTTCTTTTCTCTTTCTCTTCACTTACATTAAAAAACTACTTCTTCCTCCCTTTATCCTATTCATCCCCTATTCCTCACAAAGAATAACATAATGGCTCAACAAAACGGAAAATCAACCGGTGATCGTGCTCACGAACCCATTGTTTCGCCATATATGCAGAAATACCCCGATCCCATGTCTAATATCTCAAACTTCAAGATCATTGAATCGACTTTGAGAGGTATATTTATAAAACACTCAGCATTCTATTTACAAAATACAATCATAGAATGTGTATATGCAACACGCACATACACTTTTCTTGATTGAAAAGAGAAGGAAAGAGGAAAAGATGTGGGGGACAATTAAGACTCATCAAATTAATATTTACCGTATTTTTTGTTTTTATGCAGAGGGTGAACAATTCGCCAACGCTTTCTTTGACACTGAAAAGAAGATTGAAATTGCCAAGTCACTTGATGAAATTGGTGTTGACTATTTGGAACTTACCTCCCCTGCCGCATCAGAACAATCTCGTAACGATTGTAAGGCTATTTCCGCCTTGGGTTTGAAGGCCAAGATTTTGACTCACGTTCGTTGTCATATGGATGATGCTAAGCTCGCCATTGATACTGGTGTGGATGGTTTGGATGTTGTTATCGGTACTTCCAGCTACCTTCGTGAATTTTCACATGGTAAAGATATGGATTACATTACCAACAAGGCTATTGAAGTCATCAGTTATATCAAGGAGCAAGGTTTGGAAGTTCGTTTCTCAACTGAAGATTCTTTCCGCTCTGATCTTGTTGATTTATTGAGCATTTACAAGGCTGTGGATAAGATTGGTGTGAACCGTGTGGGTATTGCTGATACTGTTGGTTGTGCCAACCCTCGCCAGGTCTATGAATTGGTCCGTACTTTGAGAAGTGTTGTCAGCTGTGATATCGAATGTCATTTCCACAATGACACCGGTTGTGCAATTGCAAACGCTTATGCTGCCTTGGAAGCTGGTGCCACTCATATTGATACTTCTGTCCTTGGTATTGGTGAAAGAAACGGTATTACTCCTCTTGGTGGTTTGCTTGCCCGTATGTATGCTGCTGATAAAAATTTCGTCATGAACAAGTACAACTTGACCAAGATTCGTGATGTTGAAAATATTGTTGCTGATGCTGTTGAGGTATATTTTAATTCTTTCTATATTTTATGTGTACTTCGAATGGATTTTTGGGAAGGATGACATGATTTACTAAAAAAAAATATAATGGGGATTGGTTTTTTCTTTCTCTCTATTTTAGGTCACTGTTCCTTTCAACAACTACATTACTGGTTACTGTGCTTTCACTCACAAGGCTGGTATTCACGCCAAGGCTATCTTGAACAACCCATCCACTTATGAAATTTTGAAGCCTGAAGATTTTGGTATGTCTCGTTATGTTAGTATTGGTCATCGTTTAACTGGTTGGAACGCTGTCAAGAACCGAATTGAACAATTACAACTTACGGATCTTAAGGATGAAGATGCAAAGGTGGTAACTCAAAAGATTAAGGAATTGGCTGATGTTCGACCATTATCACTTGATGATGTGGATACTCTTCTTCGTCATTATCATAATGCCAAGAATGAAGGTGTACACACTCACTTTTTGAATAATATTGATACACCCGATCAAATCACTCAAATGGGTACAAAGGCATAGAAAGGAGAACCTCTTTTCCTCTCTTCTCAATCATCTACCCTCAAATCATATAAAATTAACGCATAACACACACTCTTTTATTTCCTTCATCATTTTTATAAAAATCCTTCACTCATGTATAAAAAGTTGCTTATTTTTTTTTCCTTTTTCGTCGATTTGGGATTATATACATGTCCTAAGCATCCTTTTTCTTTTAAAAAAAAGAATTATATATATAAATATATAAACATTCATATACACATAAGCATGCACACACACACACACATACACGTATATATATACTACTATTATTATCTTATTATTATTATAGTAAATATTTTAAATAAAAAAAAAGTATTGCAAGTTTCTATCATGATTTGACGTTGCACCATACAATCAAATGCTGGGTTTCAGTTTGACGCGTGTCTCACTGTTTCTCACTAACTGCATTTGAAGATTCACTCCGATGCATTATTCTTAACTACCTCTGAAACATTATGAAAAAGTGTAATCACGATCTTCGACAGACGATTCACGAGACGCTTACTAAACGTTCAAAAAGGTTGGTTGTTTTTGGATCGATAAATATCATGTAAATTTTGCATATAAATACCTACCATTCATATACTATACCTCATTACGGAAACTGTTGATTATGCTTAAAAACATACTGCAACCTTTCTTACAAAGCAGTGGTGGTGGTCTGTAATAATCATAAATACATAATTCTGTATATTTCACATGAAATAATCAATTTATCCCTACGAATAAATATTCCTTGGTTATGTTATTTCCCATTTGGTTTAGCATTCTTTGTATATAAAAGAGGATTTATATAGCATGATTTCCTACTATTTTATAAATTTATCCAGAATAAGGTTTGTTTCTTATTCTTTTAAAAAATATGATCATGTCCACACCTACACTATCATTCATGAATTGGTTTAATAAGTATGTACGATAAGTTTTTTTTTTAATTTGAAGTAGTACTTTTGTTAAAAATAATATATATGATTTAATATTTATTTACAATCCAAACGATCAACAAAGATCACCCCGTGTTACACAGCCATTATCACCATAACAGTCAAAGTTTTGAGCTGCATATGCAACAGGACTTTAGGAAAACAGAACAACATGAATAAACTTAAACCTTTTTCCATGCTTAAATACAAATTGTTCGTTGTTCTTTTAATAATACTACAACAATCAATTGAATGTCTACACTGTATATAATTAGAACAGCAATAAAATAATGTTTAGTATTTTTTAAACTAAATAATATTTTTAATTTCTTTCAACATTACATCACGTTTAGTGTAATTTTCATATATAACCAATGTAATGCACTGTAGAGATTATATGGTCAACGAATGTATATCAATACACAAAAAAAGGTTAAATAGAAACAAATAGTCATTATTTCCTCACAGCTAGGATATCGTCACTCATTATGGATATATTCTTCGTTTAGCTTTTTATCAGGGGTCCAAATCTTCGTTCCATTGAAAGAGAATTTCGGAACAAAAACCCTAAGCTTGGTTTCGCGTTATTGGCGTAGTGTAGAATGCACCTATCCAAAACATCCATGCGGGCGCATCTGCAGGTTATTTTATTATATACGCACGAGCGAGCGGTTCTTTTGGTTGTGGCTCTTGTTTCTGTAAATATGAACTTAACGTTTACTTTTTCCAACCCCCTAACTTTTATGCTTAACCGCAAAGCAACTCACACTCTCTAAAGACCTATTTACTCCTTTTAATTAACTAGAATAACGGTAAGAAGTAGATTTTTTATACAAAGAAAAAAAAGAAAATCCAGGAGTTTTGAAAGGGAGAAAAGGGGAAACAACGAAAGCTAGGAGGCTCTTTTAAAAACAAGACCAATGGTTGTATATAAAACTGTCATTCAACCAGCATTCACAAAACGTTTTGATATTTGCCACCTCCTCTCATCACTATTCTTCTCCTCATCTTTTATTTTTTTTCTTATATATAAAAAACATACAAGAAGAAATACAATCACGCACAACAATTATATATGCATTAAAAATGTCTTCCCATTATTACACTACGGTAGATGATTTACCTAATATCATGTATCAAAATCCAGCAATTACTGAGAAATTACATACGCAATTCCATGATGACGACGATGATTACGAAGATGGCAATGAAAGTATTTTTCACTACTATCAGCAGCATAATAAAACCATCGATAGTTCAGGCACCTCTTATTTTCAAATTCATGATACAAGCCATGATCCTTTTCAAGAATATAAAAACCACAGAGAAAATAACCCATACTACTATTATGACGACCTTGATGCAACTAGTGACTCATCCTTATCATTGGAATTAGAAGATGATGGAGATGAACGTGTATATTATGAAAAAGAAAATCCAGAAGATAATGAACAGCAACAAGAACAACATCATAATTTGAAAACACAAAGGAGACGATGGAGTTTGGATATAAATAATAAGAACTCAATTCTACATCAACTTTTTTCATCTATTCACCAACGAGACACAGCAACAATAAAAACAGTGAATACTACAAGAGCAATTCCTTTGGAGTATCGTTCAGCATCCCAATGGATTCATCGTGAATGGGAATTCTTTTGTTTCACACTTTTCTTGAACTTTCTTGCGAACTTAGCCATATTCTTTGATCCGCCAGTATTATTGAAAAACAGTATGTACATATCACTTGTTATAGCACTGGTGGAAGGAGTTTTATACAGTTTTGCAAGTTATTTTGTATGGAAGCGACCTGTATGCAATGCGTACATGACAGACGATTCCGTGCACCGTAGTAAGTAATTCATTGTTATTCTGACATTTTCTTACTGTACGATTATTAATTAAAAAATTGAATTTTTTTTACCAGCACTTTTCCTTGCATTTAATGCAGTTCATATCATATTTACTACTTATAAATTGATTGGCGTTCCAACAAGGTAAAGGTCATTTTCATTATATTTATTATTAAAGCAACGACCTCGCGCTACTACTCTTCCTTATTTCCCCATTCTTTGGCGTTGTCTGTGATATTTGAATTATTTATATGTAGTATATAAAAATGTGGAGAGATAAAAAGTAGCACGAACTCATCCTGTCATACTTTTTTATATAATATAGTGGAAGCGCTGGAATTGTACTACTCTTCATTTTGTTCTCAGAAGGAGGGTCCATTGTCACCATAGTTCTGACACTTTTGGCTTCGATCAGCTGGTTATCGTTACTTGGCCTTTCATTGTATTTGTATAAAGAAACATATAAGCATTTTCGATCTATATAAAGGATCACACTAGTAGCATGGTTTTTTAACATGTGAAGGATATCTCATCATCCACGGACCTAATGACAGCAAACAAGAACAAACAATAAAATTTAATTTCTTTCTTCTTTTCTTTCTCCTTTTACTCCGTCATCATTGCCATCCAACCTTGTTTATATTATTAAAATGGTTGTATAATAATAAAGAAATGATAAAGAAATTGAATAAACTATATAGAAATTTAAGCGTGTGATAAAATAATAATAAAAAGGAATGTATACAGGTGATAAAATATTTTATATAGACGGCGTATTTTATATAAGAAACGGAGGGATTGCTGAGATTGACAACCATGGTTACGTCGGTTACGTAGGTAACGATGCACCATGTGAAATTCTTTTTCTTTTAAAAGTACATGTGATAATTATTTCTCCACATTTTTGTGTCTTTTCAATTTTCCCTTTTTTTGTTTTTCCAGCTTCTCTGACAAGATTGGAAAGACTTAAACATCTTTTTCTCTTTTTTTTTTCCTTCCACCTTCTTGCACATATATATCCTCTATACCTTTAAGAAAAAAAAAAATAACCCCACACCCCAACCATGCCACTCTTTTCTCAGCCGCTTGATAATCGGCCGTGGCTTCAGTCAAATAACTTTCTTATATATTCTTCCTTAGCGGCTGCAACAGCTGCTTTGGCCTATCGAAGTTCGCGACAATCGACATCAAAGACATCGGCTGCCGATCTATTAAATAGCACCAAGCGAGCACTTTTTAAAGAAACTGAAGAAGAAACATTCAAACAACATAAACCATTGTTCCCTGTTGTTGACGTTGCTAAAAAAGTGGGTGTCAATGACGAATTCTATCGACAATTGCGTGCCATTGCAAAAATTCTTTTCCCTAGTTTTCATACAAAAGAAGTCTTTTTGCTTATTTTACATTCAATCTTTCTTGTTCTCCGTACTTATCTAAGTGTGGTCGTTGCAAGAATTGATGGTCGGATTGTTAGAGATTTGGTATGTTCATATCTGATATCCATTTTCTTTTTTCATGATTGCATTATTTTTTTTTCTACAAAGCTCTGGGTCTCATGCATTATTATTAATATTATTATAGGTCAGTGGTCGTGGTAAACGTTTCCTTACTGGTTTAATGTATTGGTTTGCAATTGCTATTCCAGCAACATATACAAATAGTATGGTAGGTGAACTGTTTTCATTTTTTAACCATTACATCAGATTGTTATACAAGTAATTTTCTCATTTATATGTGTCCTACAATAATAGATCCGATATTTACAATCAAAACTTTCAATTGGATTCCGTACACGATTAACTCGATATGTTCATGATTTATATTTGAACGATGACAAGACCTTTTATAAATCTATCAATTTAGATGGTAGAATTCAAGGCGCTGATCAGTAAGTTTTCTAATATTATTATTTTTATCATTCGGCATGAATTATTGGAGCTGTCTTTTTCTCTCCCCTTTTCCGGAGGATGAGCGGGTTCGGGTTAATTATAGATTATAGAATAAATGGGAAATGGGAATTAACCTTTCGGTTTATATCATTCATCATTTAGATTTATTACAACCGATATTGCCAAATTCTGTGATACTTTAGCATCGCTCTATTCTAATCTTGCAAAACCAATGCTCGATATGTTGATTTTCAATTATCAATTGATGAAATCAATTGGTTTGGCAGGTACCATTGGTCTTGGTGTGAATTATGTTGTTACCGCTCGACTTTTAAGAGCTGTAACACCTTCCTTTGGTAAATTGGCAGCAGTAGAAGCTAAACTTGAAGGTGATTTCCGTGCTGCTCATACTCGATTAATCACCAATGCAGAAGAAATTGCCTTTTACAATGGTGGTGAATTGGAGCACTCAATTTTGGATAAAGCTTATTATCGACTTGTCAAACATATCAATTCCATTTACAAGATTCGTATCAATTACAACATGTTTGAAGATTTCTTAATCAAGTATGCATGGAGTGCTTTTGGTCTTATTCTTTGTGCTATTCCAGTCTTTGCACCTCATATGGTGGGTGATATTGCTGGCAAAATTACAAAGGAAATGAATGAAGATGCTCAAGTTGGATCACGTACTCGTGGATTTATCACAAATAAAAGGTATGATAATAATAAAAAAGAAGGCTATGGCAGGAAAGAAAGAAAAAAAAACCTTATCTGGATAAATGCGGGAAAAAACTGATGGATGAACGATCTTTTTCATAGATTGATGATGTCACTTGCTGATGCGGGTGGTCGTATGATGTATTCTTACAAAGAATTGGCTGAATTAGCAGGTTATACAACCCGTGTCTATAGTTTAATTTCAGTCCTTCATTCATTACACGTGGGCGAATTTGATGGTCCAAAGGAAGCTGTTCGATTCGCATTGACCAATATTCAAGGCAAAATTAAACTTGGTGAAGATGGTATCAAGTTTGAAAATGTCCCCATTGTAACGCCTGCTCCTGGTAAAGATCGTCAAGGTGAACTTTTGGTTGAAAATTTAAATGTTCGTATTCGTCCTGGAGAACACATGCTGGTCACCGGTCCAAACGGTGTGGGCAAAACTGCGGTTGCACGTGTGATTGCCACCCTCTGGCCAACATTTGGTATGTTTATTTATTTGGGTTGTTGTTGATATTCTGAGATGCATGAAATCTAGAAAAAACAATAGTACTGATGTTCTTGCATTATTATTTATTATTTTATAGAGGGTACCTTATCACGGCCTGAAGACAGAAACATCTTTTATATTCCACAAAGACCTTACTTGAGCATGGGTACACTCCGTGATCAGTAAGTATTCTTTTATTTTTATTTTTTGAGCAAATGAAAGCTATGTTTTTATATTGATTAGCTTTCTAATTCCATGTCCTTATTTTTTTTCATTACAGAGTTATCTACCCTCATACTCATGAAGATATGAAAAAGGCCGGACGAACCGATGATGAACTTATGAAGATCCTCGATGTTGTACGCTTAGCTTATATTCCTGATCGTGAAGGTGGTTGGGAAACTAAGAAAGAATGGAAGGATGTATTCTCTGGTGGTGAAAAGCAAAGAGTAAGTTAAATAATCACAAGCTTAAGGAGGAGAGAGGGAGAGTGCATGCTGCTGATAGTGTAATGATCTTGATAAGCTGATTAAAAAATTATAATTATAGATCGGCATGGCACGTTTATTCTATCATCATCCAAAATATGCTGTTTTGGATGAATGTACTAGTGCTGTATCTGCAGACGTTGAAGGTCTTATGTATGCACATGCAAAAGATATGAATATCAGTAAGTATATATTTTTATCAAGAATTAAATAGATCATCATCGTAGATGCGCATAATTGAGAAATGATATATTAATTACATTGAATTTTTTATAGCACTTTTGACAATTTCTCATCGCCCTGCATTATTCAAATATCATCAATATCTCTTACGACTTACTGGTGATCATGGTAAATGGGAATTAGAACAAATTGGTACCCAACAACAACAACAATCCTTAGATAAAGAAATGCAATCTCTTGAAGACAAATTACAAACTGTTGAAGCACTGAAATCACGACTTGGTGAAATCGATAATGAACTCAGTTTGAAGCTTTAAGTTGTTTTTTAGAGCTTGCCATGTTGATCATGGAACCTTTTTTTAATTTGTTGTAGCAGTATAACTTCATAGAGGGTATCTTTTATCATTATTATTATTATTAATTATTCCACCTTTTTTTCTGATCTACCACTCTTTCTTTTTTTTTTTAACCACAGAAAAAAAAACACATTACACATACAAAACTCCTATGACCCTTTCCTTTCTTCTGACACAACTTTTGTTAGTATTATTCCAATTTATTATATTCAACTTCATATTATTATTATTATTTTTCTTAACCATTGTACGGATTCCAATATACCACCATCTCTCCCACCCCCAAATTAATGATAGAAAACTGTACGCTTTTTTTTTAAAAAAAAACATACCAGAATACAACAAGCCCATTTTAATATGTCATTTCAAAGGGAACCATGATCGTTTTATTATTTTATAGTGAAAATTTGATATATAAACTACTGTTGAAATATAATAATAGGAAGGGTATTATCTATTTCAATTCAATATTGTAATAACAATGGATTATAAGAATGTTCGTTTTCACCGTTAATAATTCCTGCAAGACTGGATCCAATGTTTCATTGAGATAATCAGTTTTGTACTGTCTGCGTTGGATTCCGCTACAATATAGTACGCATACATTGGAAAAGGTAGTGCATAAATGAATTGGAAGATCGCGCACATGTTATAAAACATTAGAGCGTGTGCATAAATATTCATCATTTTTAAAAAGATGATTTGTATAATAAGGGACGAAGAAAAGTTTGAAAGTATACTCAATGCCATATTTTTACATTATAATATGGTCGCTAATACCTATTACAACGTGGCCGAAAGTAACTAAGATATTGCTATGATAATCACAAATATTATTGGTATTCGTAGTGGTGTTGTATATATTTCATCATTGATCGTGTCGATGATACGCTCATCCTCAGCATTCTGAACAATGGTGGTGTTAAAATTGACGTTAGACGCGATTTTCCGATTATACTGATAAAGTAGAATTAAATCAATTCCGAGAGCTAAATAAACGGTAAGCCCTTGGAACTGGAGAAAACAAAACATCCAATGACCAGGGCGCGAATATCACGATAGGAACTGTAAATAACAAATAAACTAGACAAAATGGGATAAATAATCAATCACTGTAGCATATTTCATAAAATGCAAATATGAACAAATATGGGTTAACCTTTCTATTATGCAGCATGTGAAGTAGTGTGGGTGTGGGTATTATGTGTATACAATACAAATGTTTTATTATTTTATAATACTAAAAATCGGATCGCCTAATAAAAATACAGTAGAGTAACGCGATTTCGAAAAACACCAAATTCGATAGGCTTCTATTAATGTAAAAGTAAGGTTTGCAGCAAATGTTAGAACATCAGAATAGTTTGATTGAAATGTCTGATGATGAGTTTTCTTCCAGAAACCATATAGCGATATATGAAATAAAGCACAAATAAACCTTCCATAACAATGGTAAATATGGTGATATCATTTGTGTTCAATACATGAGTGCCATCGTAATCTATTTCAGTTATCCCATTTTATGGATTAGAAAAGATAGTTCAGCATTATACTGGTTTTTCCAAATTATATGTGCCAAGCAAGAATAGTTTTGCGCCAATAAGAACAAGCTTGAATCAGTGATGTTGCGATACTAGTTTTACGTACCTATTTTTGTGTTGAAGTATTTACACTTTACTTACTTATTTTATCAACTCGAACAGCGTGGCTATAAGTACACCTATCTGACTCCCTATTCTTCCTTTCTCAATCCGATGGAATAATTTTGGTCGAGGGTGAAGTTAAGTATGTATGACAATAGTCAGCATAGCTGTTTTAATAAGTTTAATATTATTAATATAGACTAATAGGTATTCGAATAGACAAATTGAGTGGGAAAGATCAACTGATCCCAAGAATAACGGAAGGTGCTAAACGAGTAACTAAGGATGTCTGTTGGATGGATTAATCCCACGAAGTCGTTTTTTGATGCTAGAGTAAAAAAAAAGTCCTGTAGTAATCTGTTGTATTAGTAGTCTTGTCCTAAATAAAAGTTGATACATATTAAAAGCGCAGATAACGACACAAAAACAAGAAATGCAAAATTTCGTAAAAGCCAGTATATACTTGTATTATTTTTTTACCATTAATAGGGATGATCCATGTTGGTATGCGTCCCAAGTACTTTATCTTGTCACTAAGACAGCGGAGCATCGAAAATCTCAGATACGGAACAACACAGGATTATCAATAGAGAAATGTTGCATAAGATTTTCTTCCATTTCATAACAGGGTAAACTTGATAATGGTCCTCTGTATGGATTGCTTGTGTGCGAAAGAAGAGTATTTGATCATTGTTTTTTACATATAGGCAAACAATTTCGGAAGATGGTTCGGTATAAATTATTTCAATCGTCATCCAATAAATTCTTGGTTTCTTTTTTCTTCTTTTTCTTCTCCCTCCCTTCCATTTTGTTCATAATAATAGTCTCACAGTTTTATCCGGTAATATATTATAGCTTTCTATAAAGACGTCAAAATGATAGAAGATCCTGCGCTGTTTTAACTGATTGGGATCGGGTATTCAAGGGGACATGCATCCAATGACTCATTCATGGGCCATGCCTTTTACCCTAAAAGGCTTCGTCTTGTTGCAACTAATTTTTGCGCGGTCTTTTGTTTATCCTCAGCATAAAGATCATCTATATGTTTTCAGGGTTCCCGTAACTATTCATTTTTTTTCTCATGGGGATTTGGGAACTGGGAAAATAACTATATAAAGAAGAGAAACTAGAAAAACAAACGAATCTTCCTTTCTCTTTACAGTTATTTCATTTCCTCACCTCAACTTTTTATATTTGAACGAAAACTAAAATATGTCTACCGATAAGATCACCGTTGTTATGAACTGGTAAATACTTTTATTTTTCTGCAAGACGCGTTTTCATATTCCATGTATAGCCCTTGAAACTCATAAATTCCAAAACCTGTGTTATTAGGCACGCTATTCCGTACCATCTTCCCGTGTACCTTGCTGAAAAGCTCAACTACTTTGTGGAAGAAGGCATCAAGGTTGCTATTTTGGAACCCAACAACCCTTCTGATGTTACGGAAATTGTAGGCAGTGGTAAATCTGACTTAGCTTTAAAGGCCATGATCCACACTATTGCTGCCAAAGCACGTGGTTTCCCCGTCAAATCCATTGGTACTCTTTTGGATGAACCTTTTACTGGTGTCGTCTACTTGCGTTCTAAGAGCGGTATTACCAGCGATTTCCAAAGTTTACGTGGCAAGCGTATTGGTTACGTTGGTGAATTTGGCAAAATTCAATTGGACGAGTTGACCCGTCACTATGGTATGACACCCAACGATTATACTGCTGTTCGTGTTGGTATGAACGTGACTGGTGCCATCATTCGCGGTGAAATTGATGCTGGTGTTGGTCTTGAAAACGTTCAAATGGTCGAATTGGAAGAATGGTCCGTTCAACAAGGTCGTACCGCTGATGATGTTGCTATGCTTCGTATTGATGAACTTGCTCAATTGGGTTGCTGCTGTTTTTGCTCGGTAAGAATTGTTAATTTAAAAAAAAAGATACAAAGAAAAAAAAACCAAGAATATAAATCACTAACCAAAAAGGTGATGGCCTATATATAGATCCTCTTCATTGGTAATGAAAACTTTATCAACAACAACCCTGAGAAGGTCAAGGCTTTCATGAAGGCCATCAAGCGTGCTGCTGACTTTATGTTCAAGGATCCCGTCAAGGCCTATGATCTCTTTGTTGAGATGAAGCCACACATGAACAGTATTGTGAACCGCAAGATCTTCCAACGCTCCTTCCGTTACTTCTCGCGTGATTTCAAGAACGTTCAACGCGATTGGGATAAGGTTACCAACTACTGCAAGCGTTTGGAAATTGTTGATGATGCTTTTGAACAAAACCAAACCAATGAATTCTTGTCTTGGGAATTGTTGCCTGAATCGACTCCTGGTGTTGAACCACCCACTGTTGATACTGGTGTTGTTAGTTGCGGTTGCCGTAGCAACCACCCTCAAGGACCAACCCCTGACGTTGTCTCTGCTATCAAGGCTTAACAGACGTAAGTTTTAAATATTGTATCCATGCTTTTTTTCTTTATATTTTTGGAAGAGTGAGTGGAGAGGATGGAACGAGATGGGTGAATGGATAACATAAAAAGTAAAAACAGATAACTGACGAGATATTTTTACCTTGTTTCCCATTCCAAATTTTCTGATTTGGTTGGGATTCGATTTTTCGATTTTCTTTTTTTTTCTTTCTACCTTCTTTTTACATTTATACAGCGGTCGAACCTAGGGGTGCTTGAGTTTATCTTGGGCTGAGATCATTACCCTTCGAACCTGATCGGGTTAATACCTGCGCAGGGAAGCGTTCGACCCTATTTTTTTTAGTTTAGCTTTTAATAAAAAAGAATAGCTTATTGATTTATCTCTGTATTAAATTGTTGTTGCTTAACGGCAAATGTCGGGATGATGCGGTATGTAAACACCCTGGCCATTTCCAATTTTTTATGGGCACGTGACTTAAGTTACGAGGGAAATAATTTCAAAAAAAAACATTTTATCAATTAGTGGTCATAAGTTGTACTAAGTTTATAAATGGAGCTTTTATAAAAAGAGAAATAAAGAATAATAGAGTATAAAAAACAGATAATGGATAATAAGAGAATATAAAGTTGGAATAACACTTACAAAGCTACGTGCTCATTTATTTCACCATGATTTTCTATACCATCTAGAGTATTAGAATGCTCAAGTAGGACACTACCGATAGCATCAAATCGTTGGTATAGTAGAAGATTGAAAGACATTATCCACCAAAACATACATAAGAACAACTTCTGGATGGGAAAGAGGAACCATCATCTACTATTTCTGAACAAGAGTATGTTCTTCAATCAATGCAAGGTGATCAAACTATTATGTCTGGGGCACTCTATTTCCATTTATTATATAAGTTAATAAATAGGAGTTAATATTGCTTAATTAACAAACCACATCAATCATTGTGGTGCAAATAAGGACCATGTCAACTACATAAAATACATATATTATTATATAACCAGATTTTTATAATCTTTCCTCTACATATTTGGTATATTACATATTTTTAATGCTGTTTGTTTAGAATGTGGAATCTAGATTCAAAAACAACAGTCATTCAATATCATGAAGGAGGTGCAGCTAAAGTTTATTACGCTTAGCAAAAATGAAAGTACTGCGGCTACTATTGTCACCTCTGTTTCGACTCTGTTCCTTCCCTGCAAATTTACCTTTCTCTCTTTTTTTCTCTTCACTTGTACCATTTCTCCTCATTACTCACTTTAACTTAGTTTTCCTCCCAAAGGAGAGTTTTTCAACTGATGTCATATATCTCTTTCATATATACGGTGATTGGACTCAAAGTACCACAAGGAAGCGATCATACGCCTATAGGCACAGGACAATCAAGTCTTCCACATTAAGAAATATAAATTTTAACCTGTAGCCGCCATTACTTACTGGCTGTAGACCCTTCCTCGTTGCTGCTGAGATCTTTTCCTGCTGTATCATTTGCATCAGGGTTATATACTAGAGCACAAAAATACTTTTATTAGTGTTGCTAAAGAACCATATGTATAATATAAAACAAAAAAGAAAACTTCAGCAAAGCATGGAAGTCTCACCGTTGTGTCTGTGAGGAAGCTCTTCTCTCTCCCGAAAGTTTTCAATACCCAACATAATCAAATTGATATATGGTACAGATTCTTTTTCTACCACAGGAGGTAAGGAAAAAGAAATACTTGTAAAACATATCTTCACAAATTGTCTAGTTAATTCGATTTGGTAGAATTTCAACTATATGAGGACGAGGAATAGAAGATTGAATTAATGGAAGAGAAGGAAGACATAATGATAGAGAGGCTTGCTATTCGAAAGCGAGCGCCTAAAAAGAAATTGGAGTCACTCGTTCTACATGAGGTGTGGGGAGAGAGATATGTCAATTTGGGTTAGAAGAACAACGTTCGTTTTTTTTGCAATTTTATGAAAGCCCAGGCCCCTTTTCTATATGATGTTGGGGATGGATACGGTTCATTACTATATCCTTGAATCAAACCAATAATAAAAAAATCAATCAAATAAGGTAATATGTAATAATCCATAGAAATTCAATCAACTCTAAAAAAGAGAAACTCGTCCATAATTTGACACACTACTACACATTATAGTATTCAATCCAATTTGTCCAAACAAAGTATAAATATAAATATTATATCACAAACATTTTCAATTGAAAATATCAAAGCAAACGCCATTATACACATGCAAAACAAATACATTTTTTTTGTGAAAGCATGACAAATGCCTCTTTTATTACTAAAAGTTGTCAACATGAATATCAAAACACTTATTGGGTGTTAAGAATATCAGAGTCACCGGCATCAGTGATGGAAAGGACGGTGGTGCGGAAAAGCTTACCGCAAGCGGTACCAAGGTCAATGTTGTCTATTAACAAATTAAATTTTTTTTAGTATTTCTGCTTCCATAACTATTGTCTCTGTCAAATAAAAAAAATTTTCTGTTCGATCACATACTGCCGTTGTAGTGGTGGACACCGGTCTTGGACAACATGGCGTAGTATTCAAGCTCGGACTTGCGAAGAGGGGGGCAGTTACCGGCAATGATGATGAGCTTGGCTATGAGATTTAGAGAAAAAAAATTGGACATAGATTAGCAAAACGAGGCGGGGGACGATCTCAGCCCGAACAGTACCCAGGGCGACTACTTTTTGTATGTCTTTTTTTCATGGGCTCCTGTCCCCCAAGTAGTCTTTCAAAAGAATTCCCAATTTGATATACTTACACTTTCCTTGACGGAGGGTCTTCAAGGTAGACTTGTAGCCCAAGGTGTACTTGCCAGACTTGGTGACGAGTTGGAGACGCGAGTTGATAGACTCAGAGTTCTTCTTCGACTTGTTTGCGGGGGCCATGTCCAACTAAAATAATATTATATATATATAATATATATCATGTAAGTTTACATACATTTATTCTTTTGGTTCAATCGAGGAAAAAAAAAAACATAATGGATTGCAAAATTACCAATTAGATTCAGAGGGAGGAAAAGAGAGGAAGGTCTTGAGTTCGTTGATCGTCTGCGTGTAAAAAACGAAAAATTTTGGTATACAAGCCACAATGAAAAAAGACAGCGCCTGTGCTTTTTAGATCGGAGACTTCTTAGCGGTGCACAATGAAAAAAAAGAGAACCTAGGAACCGCAACAGGGGGGTTTCTGTCATAAAGTAGAGAGGAACATAAAAAAAATGTATCGTTGGACACCATTAGCAAGTCAAGCAAGTCGTTTATTATGCAGAAACTATGCTGCTGCTGCCACTATCAAACCTGATATTAAATTACTCAAACAGTTACGTCAAGAGACCGAAGTGTCTATGACCAAGGCTAAAGAAGCACTTGTCAAGAATGGTAACGATTACCAAAAGGCTTTAGAATGGCTCGAACAAGACGCGCAAGTTGCTGGTGCCAAGAAGGCTCAAAAGGTTGCTGGTCGTACAGCTGGTGAAGGTCTTATTAGTATTGCTTCTGTCAGCGCTGGAGGTATACAAAGCAAGAGTACTATTATTGAGGTATATACAAGTTCATTTACATAATGATTTCAAACATGATTGATTCCAAACGAAATATTAACATTGTTGTGCATATGGTTTCTTATTCTTTTTTAAAATATTTAGCTCAACTGTGAAACTGACTTTGTATCGCGCAACGATGTCTTTAAAAACTTGGCCTCGCGTATTGCCGCCACTTCGTTACTGTTACATGATCCTTCAACAGCTGCTGTAGAAGAAATTCCTATCGAAAGCTTACTTCATTCACCTTTAATGCCCCATCCCGATCAGCCTACTGACGATATCGATGTTGCCAGTGGAAAGACCGTGAATGAAATCATTGTTGAAACTATTGGAAAGCTTGGTGAAAACATTACTTTACGTCGTGCTGCCATTGCTGTAGCCAATGGTGCTACAGCAGGATATGCCCATGGTGGTGATGCTACCACTGGTAAAATTGGCGGTTTAGCTGCTTTGCAACCACTCAAGGTTTCCAACTTGAATGAATCACAGGTCACTGCATTAACAAAGACTGCTCGACAAGTTGCTCGCCAAGCTGTTGGTTTCAAACCAATCTTCCTTAACAAGGAAGAAATTCCAACGGAAGAACTGAACGCACAATCCGACAAAAAACAATACATCTCTGAATCTGTCTTGAATGAACAATCCTATCTTTTAAACCCTGATATCACCATTGCTGAACATGTTTCCAAGGCTGCTCAAGATGCTGGTATTTCAGAAGGTGCCACTGTTTCTGGATTCGTCCGTTGGGAAGTTGGTGAGGGTATTGAAAAGAAGGAAAACGACTTTGCAAGTGAAGTCCAAAAAGCTGCTCAAGGAAATTAGATATAAAAAATTACACTTTTGTTGCAGTTTCTCCGTCTTGTCATTAATCATTAGAAAAAAAAGTATTTCATTCACCTTGCTCTTCGTCATTAGAAAACAAAATCCAATATGAATCCTCTCTCTTTCTCACTCATCCATCCATTGTATAGATTTTAATTATAATTTTTCCCATCTATTTTTTCTACGTACATATAATATATATCAAAAGTAATACTATTACAGCACTGTAACAATTCGTCACCATTTCTTCATGAGACATATTTTTTCATGAAAATCAATTTATTCTCCCATAACTACTTGTTATACAATTAGTACGTATTATGGCTGCTGATACGGCAATGAAATTTCAATGTAAACAAATGCTAAAACTCATGATGGGTCATTCAATCTGTATATGATTAAGCATTTCTCATAAATACTTTATTGTTAATATATACGATTACGAACATCCCCAACAATAACCCATTTTTTTTTCGATATTACTTATACAATGTCTGTTCCTTTCTTTAATTTTTTCTCGTCGAACATCAATGAGTATATAGTAAGAAAACCTATAGGGTTGAATACAGGGTTTGATTTACATTATAGGTCTTTCAGTAGTACCTATATAGAATATTTAATTTGATGTTTTTTATATAATAACTTTCTTCCTTTATGAACATTTAAACTATAATTATTTTTTTTTGTATATAGAATACATTCTGTAATGCAGCAGAAAAAGTAGTAGACATGCTGACATTTGATGATTATTTGATTTCATTACATTCTCTCATGATGAGTTAGCATGATATCTTCTCACATGGAGTAGTGACACATGGTTATTCGCGGAAAAATAATATATAGCTTATATAAACTAACATCGATACATATATCCGAGCAACCGGCTTTTTTTTTCAATTAGGTTAAAAGAAGAACAGGTTAGTGGTATTTATATACTTCAATGAAGGATTTTTTTCTGCTTTCAATCATGATATAGCAACACGACTCGTGTTTTATTCTTATATTAAAGTGAATATTATTATCGTGTTAAATACCTCGATAAGCATAAAATAAAGTATTTTGTTTTGGATACAAGCTAACAAGAGAGAAAATTAACAAAAAGAATTACATTCTATTACCCACAAGACGCATATATAAGGGAAACGAAAGGTTTTTTGGTATCATAGTAGTAAATCTAAGTTTAATTTGATAGTCCGTAGGACAGAATGGTCTGTTTACTACATAACAATAATTGCTTGCACTGTTATTAATGAAGGGTAGTATTATATGTATCTATTTAATTAATTGTAAGCTATTTGTTAGTATCATTTTTTAAAGGCACAAGCTCTATTAGGAATTTACTTCAGGAATTTTATTCAAATAGTACAGTACTTCGTTAAACAGAAGAAAAAAAAAGTGTTTTATATGCTGCTTTATTCTTATTATCAGTCTTTTTCATAGGATTTTACATTCAATAAAATGGATTATCCTATTGTTGAAGGAACCCAGGCAAGTTCATGATGGTATGTTATTCTTCTTTGTAATATCTTCTAATTATATTATATATAAAGCAAGTAAGTGGAATAGTTTATATAATATCCATTATTTATATTTAATTCAATATTTATGAGTTATAGGGTTTCTCAGGAGTTACAATACATTAGGAGACCGTATCATGAATACTCTTGAGACCAACTAGATCATTTCCATGATTACAGAGTAGACGTTGTGGGGTACGTCATAAGAACTAAGTTGACTATAATACAGTAGTATTCACTAGTTAACATGTAGAGTTTCAAACACATTTGCTTATTTTATAAAGTCATAGCCTAGGAGGTGCTCTAGCTGTACTTCTTGGTGCTGTAGATATTTTTAACAGATATCAAACACGATATTGTGCTGATAAAATGTCACTTTTTACGTAAGGAAAGATATAGTACCACTACTGATACACTGCTTGTATTACTATTATTAAATTTCACAAAATAAAATACTAAGTCAACCTCGTGTTGGTGATCGTGCATTCGCTGAATATCTCTTAAGCACCAATATTCCATATACATGTATTATTAACGACTGTGGCCGTAAGTTTTTATTTGCCTTCTTTTGTTATATAATATCAGATAATAATATGTCTAACAACATTTCTGTACTGATTATTACAAAATGTACTTATATATATATATATATATTATTCATTTATACAGTTATGCCCCATGTTCCATTTACATCATAGGGATATCTTCATTCAGGCAATGAACTCTGGATTAATAATGATGGTGTTGGTAAGTATAATATATATTATTCATTTGCGAAAAAAAATGCGGTCATTAAATCTCCCATGTTAAAGCTCTTACGTACTCACATAACTCCCTGGAATCATCACTTGACCACAGCAATTTATATTAAACAGAGGCTTGTCCATATGGAATTGAAACCGATAAATGCTCAAATCAAATTGTACCTTTAATTTCACAAGTTTTATAGGTCATTTTACCTATTTGGGAATTGATACCGGTCTATGCACCTAAAAAAAAAGGTATGGAACAGCAGGGCTGGAATATACCCATACTTCTTAATAATATTATCCTATCTACTATTTCTGTAATATAATTCATAATATATATACTCTTACTTCTTATCCGGTAAAAAATGAATCAATATGGGTGAAGTATAGTTGCCTACCTAGTTACTATATGCTAAAATAATTATATCATTGGGTTACTCTCCCCTCCCTTTTTATATATTTTATTGTCATACTTTTTTAATTATTAATTCTCACTTTATTGTAAACATAATATTGTATGTATTATAATAACTACTTCTTGAAGGTGTTTATCGAAGATTTGAGTATGAAACGGGTAGCTCAGCAGCATTTATGCATACTATCATGCATGGTCTGTGCGTTCGGAGATGTTCTCAATGCTTTGTCTATTCAGGCGTGTCTCTTTTATTCCCATATACGATAAGGTAGTAAGAAAGTCAAGAAAAATAAAATCAATACCCCACGAGAGTAATAAATTTCAGTTGAATACTCAATTATATAAGAAATCATATTATTATGGTTCAGCGAAGGATACTATTTCTTTTATTCTGGAGGAAAAACCCCTCGTTAAATTCATCCTCTTAATTACATGATCCATACGACTCTCCATCATTTCATTTAACTTTTTAGGAATATAGTCCATTTTTTGATTGAATTTATTCAATGAAAAAATCCTCCAAACCATACAATTTACATTTCCCTGGAGCAAATGTTTCTACAATTGTAAAAAAAAAAGTAAACATAACACCCATAAAAAAGGGGTTGGTAATATACAAATCATCTTTGAGCAATGTGAGCTGCGTGTACAAATGCATATTTCCTTATTACAACATTCTTGGACATTTCTCACGGACATAACAAACTCAACATCATGGTCTTTTCCCATTCTTGAGATTGTAGTCTATTTTCCACGTACGTAAAGTAGTAGTATTCATCATATTATCGCTAAATTAATAAAAACCTAATACTAGAGTATACGTTTTATACCATGATCTATTGGGATGATAAAAATTGATATAATGGTAATGGTCAGAGCAGGATCGCATTTGCTTAGTTTTTGTGTAAGTTCAATATCATGGAAAAAATTGCTTGACACCCATTCTTTTTTTCGTAAAAATCGATTGATTTTGAAACAAATAGTAATGCACTAAAGATATTTCAGCAATAAATAATGAATTTTTCTTCTTGCCACAGATCGACAAGAAGAAGCGCATGTCATATCTATCGTTGTCATTGGTAACATCATGAGAAATTGGGTCTGTTCTCGGAATTTCGAATGAAAAATGTCAATCAAATAGATTAAGTACTTGCAATGGTATATTTTGTTCAGGTAAAATAAACCCTGATTTTTTTTATCCAGTTGGGCGTAAACTCCCACCTATCATAATTGGGTAACACAAAATAGGTGTTTGTTGTGGGTAGAAAAAATAACAACGATAACGTTAAACCGGACGATTTTACAACGTGTTTTTTTTTATTATAAACATGATAAAGATGAACGTTTTGTTAGTAATAAGCATGATATATAGTTAAAAGGCTTAATAACGAGAAAAAATAAGAGTTTTATATTCACATAATTCCTATCATTTAATGTCTTTAGTACCTGTTATTACCTATTATTTTGCATTTTTGTTAACTATCTATATTACATTGATTTATATAACGTCGATGAATCTCTTTTGCTTGTCTTATACATATAAAATGAAATTCCTTATCAAAGAATTGATATACTTTGTGGCGTTTCTGCTGATCAATAATATTTTTTATTGTTTTGATCGCCGTGTTTGCTGTTTTAGATTTGATAAGGTTTTTCCCTTCTCTCTGACTGTTTTTTTTAAAAAAAATATTTATACAAAATTAATCCAAAAAAAGATAAGCTCAAGTCTGTGAGTGAGTGTATGTATAATACGATTGTGTATTATTATGGTATGGTAGATTTTTTATTATTATAAACTTGAATCTCGCCTGGACTCTCTTTTTTATACCATAAAGTTTGTGCCATTAGTAATTAAAATATATAAAATGGCGGGTCGAATGCATATAAAGGACGGTATTTAGTTCTTGTTGCTTGTTTTCCGTTTATGCTACTTTGGAACAAGTACTTAGAAGCTAGTAGGAGTAGTTTGTTATTGGGTTAATCGGCTTACTTTCCGTGAACACCGATAACCTGTTTTTTTTGTATAATCCGACAGTTATTATAATACATGTTGTTGAACCCATTGCTTGATACTATATATATACAATCCATATTTATGCTTATCTGGTACAAAACGAGTTTGAAAAAATAACAAGACAGCTTGGAAAAATTTAAAAAAATTAGTTTGATTTTTTTATAACAAAAAGACAACGACGGGTTTCGTGTGACAAAATAATAAATAATAACAGCTTATCCCTTATTAGTTATACCAACAATGTGGCTTTCTTAAAAATCAACAATCACGTATAAGCAAATCACCATTGAAGAAGTTTAATAAAAAGAAGTAATAGTATAATATAGGTATAATAATACAATTTGTTATTATAATGAAGATAGTAAATGGGGTAAGTGTTAAGCTAATATAATAATAATGAGTAAGAATATGATGAGGAGTTTGTACACTATTTAAAAGATTTAAAGAATAATGAGAGGTGTTATATGTTGTGATGATGATGTGTGTAGTAGTAGGGAGAAAATGAGACAATACATCATTATATAGTTTAGTTTCTATTATATACATATTGGATGATGCGTAAAAAAGGTAGTTGTTGTAAAGGACCAGCAAATACTACACTATAGATATATATTGAATATTTTTTTATAATAGGTTCTTTTTCTTCTTTGTGATAATATTATTTTTGTTAATCTTTGAGGATTGCGTGTTTCTTTTCTGAAGATTAATAGGATAAGAAAACGCCACTATCTCGACTTTCACAATCGTCACTGCTACTACCACTACTACTACAATCAGTATAGTAACAAAGTGCTTCAGTGGTTGTAATAGCTGTAGTAGCAGAGGAGGAAGATCGGGTTGATAATAATTGACGACATGTAGTACTACTGGAAATTGAGTTTGGAATGGAGGTCATAACAGAAGACGACATGAACAACAACGATGGGGGCGCAGGAAGAGGTGGAAGAGAAGGTTTCATTATATGCACTAGTTCAACCGGAAATTCGAGTTGTAACTTATCGTCATGTCCCTGTGTACTACTGAAAGAAAGTGTCACACAAAGTCGATGTCGGATTTTGATGAATTCCGTTGATACACTAGGATGTGGCTGTTGAGCATCGGGTGCAAACGCAATGGGTAATCGGCAGGGTTGTGTCCATGATTGAGCAGGAGACATTAATAGATGTGTTGAAATCATACATGGTTCTGCCAGTCTATTATTATCAATGAAAGAAAACAAGTTATTATTAATATGGATACAATTGACATGAGTGAGACGAAGGAAAAGTAGAAACAAAAACGAAAGAATCATAACTAACCCCTTTGGATGATGTTTGGTTTCAATGGATTCGAGCAGCTGACATGCCAGTAGACAGGATTCTAATTTGGACTGATTTACCGACTTGAAAGACGAACGTACCCGAACACTTAAAGCAAATTCTTGTCTTTTTTCATGATCATCCTCACCTTGTTTTTGTTGCTGTTGTTGAAGAAACGGAATGATACTTGGGACTTCGACTTCATATCGCCAGCGTTTACTGGTCGTTGTACCCCAATAGATTCGTGTTTTTGGATGCTTTTGATGATAACTATCGCTTGAACGGATGGCTTGGATGGTTCGTGTTGTATAAATACCAAAGGTCGGTAAAGTAGCCGTCAGAGTATATTGAATCGTTGCTTCTTCATCTTTGTTTATAATTACAGTAGAAAGACTTGGTGGTAAGCAGGCTGGTATATGAAACATAAAGGGCGCAACGAAACAATCTTCTTGCTCGACATAAGTCCACTTGTCTACAATCTGTTGATCTTTGAATACAATCATTGTATGATTGTTATTTTGTTGCTTTTCGTCATCGCTGTTGTTATAATTGGGATGACTACTACTGATGACTATGGTGGTACTCTTTTTACTGATGTTCGATCCATTTTCTTTACCCGACCCCACGTGCCCATATCCTAGGAAATTTAATTGGCTATTCAAGCAGCTCAGATCCTCGACAGATCGCGCGCGTAACAATCCACGGATGGCAGTTGGTTTATCAGACAATGTTAAACATGGTTCATCTGGATCAATCGTAAAGGACGAGATCATATCAAGGTGGAAAAAGGAAGATTGAATAAGTTTTTTTGATATAAAGAAAAATATAAATGAATAGCCTTTTGATTTTTGTTATGCTTGTAGGTTTTGGAGTTTTCCTTTCGCCGCAGCTGAAATACAAGAAAACAGGAAGAAGGGCAGGTGGGGAAAAGGGAAAAAAGGGAAAGACGAAAGAAAAGGAATTGTTTGGCAAGCCGCTAAATAAAATAAATAAATAAAAAATAATCCAATCCGGAAACACACACATATATTTATATATTATATATTATATACACACACACGCACAAACATTCACATCTGATGTGTTACAAAATGTCGTTTATTAACAACTAAAGAGGTATATTATTTATCTGCTTTTTACGTACAAATTGTCTAATTGAAGTTGATCATCTGGATAAGTCTTTTATAATATAATTTATACAATTTCACGCGCCTTTTTTTATTATTTTCTTAGATTGGGATAAAATAATTGTCCTTCTCCCTGTATTACAATTTGGCAAAAAAGCCGCGTTGATGAACATCATATTTATAATGACGGCGACGGTCGTTCATACGTTTTGTTTTTACCAAAATGCGTATCTTCTTTTTATTAGGTTAAAGTATTAACATTATTACTATTAAATTACGATTATTATAAAGTACTATTAAACAATATCATCCGCCTTTTCCAACTGTTTTCGTGGTTCTTCCTCCAGTGATGCTTCTTCATCCTGTTCCTGTAGTTGTTGTCGCTGCTGTATCCATTGATCTTGATGTGATTGCTGATAACGCATTGCCTCTTCTTCTGTAATGTCTAATATCCTTGCTGCTTTATTGCCTTTACTATACCGTTTATTCATGGGGGATGAAGGTAAGGGGGATGAGGAGGAGGAAGATGCTGAAGAAAATTTTTCATCCAAAATGGACATATCTAATCCCATATCATCATCATAATCAGGTCCTCCATCTTCCTCAGTATCTAATGTAATTGTAGGGCGGATGGTTTGGGTCGCTAATAATTCCTCCATATGTACATTGCGATGCCTTACAGAGGATGTGTGTAAGGGTCGACTCCGCCTTGATCTTTTACGTCTTTTGGATGATGTTGAAATATCTCGACATAATATAAATGCTAATCCACGATAAAACAAGTTGTTGACTTGAAGTGAATGATGCCGTCGCCCTCGTCCTCCTCGTCGTTGGTGAAGTTGATGATAGCGAGTATAACCCGGTAAATAGCGTCGTACTAATCGTCGCCAAGGTCGTCCCACTTTCCGTAAGAGTCGTAAACTTCGTACAATATATTGTCCTCCTTCTGTTGAACTAAACATGGCTGCAGCTTTGTTTGTTGTTGATGATGCTGTTGCTGATACATTAGAGGGTAGTGGTTTCCATAAATCATCTTCCTCTTCATTCTCTTCATGATCATACTCTACTTCTGAATCAGGCTCTGAAAATTCGTCATAATAATCGTCAGAATAGTCATCCTCGTCATCTGTATCGTCGTACAAGGAGCGATAATGACTCGTTCGGTTGATATATTCTACTGTGGTTGTATTCATGCAAGCTTTTTTTTAAGAAAAGAAGAGGGATTTATGTTGTCAGTTTAATCATCATGGGAATAAATAAAAAAAATATTCGAATTATTATTATTATTATATATATATATATATATATCCTTTTGTAAATGCCTCTCTCCTTACCTAATCGAATATGGAAACATAATAATCTTAACATAGCAATGGTACCAACCAAAGATAAACCAACGAGTATGGCAGCGATAACGATACTTAAATAGTAAGATCGACTTATACTTGTATTAGCTTCCGTTGATTCAGCTTTCAGGGCATAATTTGAATAAAATAGCTCCCATGCTATTTTATCATGAATAAAATTGTATATAGAAAATTTGGTAACAAAAAAAAAAAAAAGAGTTAGAAAAAAAAAACCATGAAACACATTGGTCAACGATTTCATCATCTTACCTTGCCCAGCAAACAAATTCTTTTGATAGACACTTGACCATAAGGTATAAACAGCCACGCTTGAATACCAAACCAAGGCAAAAAAGGTATATGTGATCAATAACATAAACAGTCTAGAGAATCGTCATTCATGATGGGTTTGAGTTATTATTTTTTTCATATATATCTCACATCATCATCCGATACCTCGGTTTTCACACACACATGTATCCGATATCCCGGTTTAATTTTTGTTGTACCTGTAATTACGTTGGCCAATACAACAATTCAGCCAACGACAATGATGATCCATTCCTGCTACACACTTGTTGCACAATTTACAATGACGCGTCGATCGTGGACTATATAATATATATATATATATAATATCCAAAATGAATTAAGGAGTTAGACTTTTTTCCTTCTCTCAATGGGTTACACATATTTATCATTTATAGACAGTTCTTGTTTTTTTTTTGTCAATATAATTAAAAAGAAACCAACTCCTTAACCGCACAGCCAAAAATAATAAAAATCTTTTTGATGATCCCTCCTTCCCTCTCCTTACACTTTAATACGACAAATACCGCAAACACCTGTTGCTGAATCTACCACTGGAATACCATATTTTCGTACATAAGTTTTACTTCGAGGCACTTCATGCCGTTGTGTAGTAACAATAGAATCCTCGGTAGGTATAAATGATGTAATGATACTGAGTAACTTGACACCTATACTAAATGCTACCATGATGTATTATGATGAAACACATTTTTTTAAAAAAAAGTTAAGGATCATCCCAAATTATTTTTTCTTTTCCAAGGTTCATTTATCTCCTAATAAGTTTCATTTTTTTTTAAAAAAAAGGATATTTTCCAGCTCCAGGCTGCCCATGGCCATTGAACCACTTGTGTAGTTTCCTGTTCTGAATTCCATGCTTTGACTAAAGTATGGGTAGTGTCTGAAATAGGTTGGTCATTGATAAAATAATACATGAATCCAAAAAATCCAACATCGACAATGACACCTGCGATCCATTGAAGTAATAAGTAAGTATCCAATGGGAATTCATAACCATGTGATCGATACCATTCATTCTGTTCCCATGGTGGAATCGTATTTCCAGTATATGCTGATCGTGTAAAGGGTATTCGTAGAATCATTCAATATATAATATATTTGTAAGGATATATTGGTGAGTAATTACAAGGAATGGTATGCGCTTTTCTTTCTTCTTTTTTCGGGTTAAGGTTGTTGGGGAATATCTCTTTTTTTTTTAAGAAAAAAATGTTATTGGATATGTTATTCTTGATTGAGTTTTCGTATTAATTCCTCGGTAATGACATTGGCTTTTTTGGTTTTAATGATGAAAAATAGATGAAGGTACAAAGAAAAAAGCAGGAGATCAGTTATATATATTTTTATATTTTTGAGGGAGTGGAAAAAGAAATAAAATAGTAATAATCCACTACATAAAACAGATATGGAAGCATGTACATACAAGGCAAGTACACGTACAAGCACACACACACACACAGGTACAATGAAATATAATATAATTAAAAACAGTGAAGATTGGTGTTACCAAGGATATTTTACTAATCATTCAATTAAAACATACAGGCACACAACATATAAAATAATAACCCAACAAAATCCTTTTTTTTTACTCCTATACCTACTACTTCTACCTTATCCTTGAAATATTAGATGACAAACCCTTCTTTACAAGGGTAATAGTCTTCAATTTGTTACAGTAATAATATGCTGCTATGGCAAATACGCAACAACAATCCCTTTCTTATTTCCCTCTTTTGCTCAATTACCCAAAAAGAAACTACTATAATAATTATGTCAATTCAGATTTTCAGGAACATTTTTTTATATTCTATCCCTAAGATATATAATTCGTAGAGGATATTACAGTTTTACAAATCTTCATCATAATAAAAAAGGTACTTGTATCAGGGTGACCTAAATAGTTAATAAAGCTCCCTTTCAGGGTTATATGGATATCACATGGATATATGATGATAGTCATTCACCATATATAAAAAAACCATTACAATGGAATAAAAGTATATATAGAAAGTAGTAATGAATGATAAACATATTTCAAACACAAATGGTTGCACAGGGCCGTTTTGCATAATTCATGGTCTTTTGTTTATATATACTAAATACTATTAAATGGCAAAAGAATCTCTTCTTATTATATATCATAATTGGAAAATAATTCTTGGGTACTTGTACATTTTTTTTTACGCATGAAAAGATAAAGTGAGTTTCATATTTTCTTTATTATAAAATAATTGTTCGGTAAAAAGTTATCAAATTAGCATTATCACCTAATACATCCGCAAAAATAAAAAGTCATGAGGTCCAAGTAGAGGGGTATATAGCGTAATGTTTAACCAGGAACGAATATAACCTTTCTCCTCCAATAAGTGGATATTTTCTTCTAAATACTTCTTTTTTAAAATTAGAAGAAAAAAAAAATAAAAAATAAAAACCGAGAAAATGGACCCGTTGATCAGAAAAAGCGACCAGATCATCTTGTGTTACCTCCAATGGGTTTGAACCAACGGTATTTACGCTTTTCTTCCTAAGATTCCTCCTTAACCAAAAATTTTCGATCAAACAGAAAAAATTTTCGTTAGATAAAAAAAGTTTAAATTATATACGAATGATGGATCATTTAGATATAATGAAAAGAAACGATGGAATTACTGAATGATTGAATGATACATCAACCTGATATAAGTGATCAGTAAGGTTTCATATTCACTAGAGAGAGAAAGACAAGGTGTATATACTATAAAATAGTTATATATATGAAGGCCTTGATATACATACCGGAGTTATCCCCCGCTCCAGACTGATAGATTATTTCTTGGGTAATAAGAGTATTGTATATAACGTGAGATGTGTGAGAGCTCGAAAGATAAACCGTATAAAGGACGATGGGTAACTCGTGTGATTGTTCAATTTCTTTCTTCTTTTCTTCTCTTTTTTTTTTTTTTACTTTACTTCATTACTACTTAATCCTTTCTTTAACCCCCCCACTCTTCATTTTTTTCTTTTACCTGTAAGTTTCATTCATCAGAATGAAACGAACTTTTGATACCCAACGACGCAAGAGCAAATCACAAGAAGAGAAAACAACAATAGAACAACATGAATTACAATTAGATCATCTCGATAAAGAAGTTAAAGAGCATACCACAACTTTACCTGACGATATTGAATCCAAGAGTAATGATGAACATCATAAACATCATTCACAAGAAGAACATCAATTTACATGGCGTGCTGCTATTATCGGTTCATTTCTTGGTTGTTTTGTTGGTAAGAAAAAAGAAAGTTTATTATCAATTTTTATCATTATCTTCTTTTATTTGTGTTACACAGCGCGATTTGTCCCTGAATTTGGCAGAGAGAAAAGATACTAAATTATACTCATAATTTTTTTTTTATTTAGCTGCATCAAACTTTTATCTTGGATTAAAGGTCGGATTTACATTTGGCGCTGGTATTTTTGGTGCTATATTTTCATTTGCCATTATCAAACCACTTTCTGGTCGACTTCCTTTAGCGTGGGGTGGAGGTTATTTTGGTCCCAAAGAAAATGTTACTGCACAGACCGCAGCAACCACAGCAGGTGGTTTGTTCAGCGGATTTATTTCATCCATTCCTGCTTTATATAAATTGGGTCTGATGACGACGCCTAGAGGCGATATTGTTGCCTTGACGTTATTTACTATATCAGCCGCTTATTATGGTTTGTTTTTTGCTGTACCGCTTAGACGGCATTTTGTTGTCAAACAAGATTTGACGTTTCCTACTCCGCGTGCGGCTGCAACAACAATCATTGCTCTTCATGATTCAAAATCAGGTGAAGAGAATGGAATGAAAAAGGCAAAGTGGATGGCTTTCTGGTTTTGTTTCACCTTCATTTGGGGTATTATCAGTTTCTTTGTACCCTTCTTTGATACTTGTAAGTATAATAATTGTCCAAATTTAGTAATTTTTATACATTCAGTCAAGTTAGTTTTTAATGTGTCCTCCGATCAGAAAATTTTTTTTCTCACGCACTTGTCACAAAAAAATATTAACTTCTTTTTTTTTCATTTTAGTACACATCTTGTACTGGATCGGTTATGCGGCAAGTTACGGGAATTTAATGGGTGCTGATGCAACTTGGGGATGGCATTTCAAATTCGATTTCCCTTTCTTTGGTGCAGGTCTTATGACCCCTGGTTCTGTTGTTATTCCATTCTTAGTGACTACGATTATCGTCTATGGTATCATTGGTCCGTGCTTGGTTTCTAGTGGCTATTTTGTCAAAGCGTACGGATTTCTTGATAACGGTGATACAACTCGTTCTTTCTTTTTATGGCCAGGTATTGCCATGTTAGTGTTGGCTGCCTTTTCGGAGTTATTCGTTCGTTATGATACTTTGTATCGTGGTATCAAGGGTGGTGTCCTTGAAATGGTCTATGTTACCAAACGTGCTGTAGGCCACATTTACTGCTTAGTTACAGGTAAACATACCTCTTATTCGGTACGACGACCTACAACCCACAAGGACGAATCTTATACTATTGAAGAACTTGTTCCTGCATGGTGGTGGATGTTGGGTCTTGTCTTATCTGTCATTTTTACATGTGCTATCATGGGTGTCTATTTTGGTATGCCTGTCTATCAATCCATCGTCTCAGTCATTTTGGCCTTTATGATGGCTTTTGTGGGTATTCAAGCTTCAGGTGAAACAGATATCAATCCAAATGGCAGTGTTGCCAAAATGTCCCAATTGATTTTTGCTGGTATGCCAGGTCCCAGCATTGATCAAATTCGAATGAACAATTTGATGGCTGGTAATATCACTGCTTCTGCTTCAACTCAATCGGTAGATATGGTAGGTGATCTGAAAACAGGTCAATTGGTGGGTGCCTCTCCCCGTTCCCAATTCCTTACCCAAGTTTTGGCTTCGGTGGTTGCCATTGGTATTGCTGTGGCTCTTTTCATTCTCTTTACAGATGCGTATCCATGTATCGTTGATATGGATGTGAATGCTCCCTGTGAATTTGGATTGAGTGGTGTCTGGGCTTGGATGAGTGTCACCAAATTATTAACGGGAGGTGCTTCATTATCGACCGACTGTATTATTGTTACATGTGTCTTTGCCGTAGTAGGTATTGCTGGTCCCGTATTGCGCCATTTCTGCTTGCCTCAAAAGTATCACAAATACTTCCCTTCTCTCAGTGTCGCTGGTCTTGCCATGGTCAATAGTACACCTGATGTCCCTGTAGCCATGTTTATTGGTTGGGTATCCGGAAAAATTTGGAAACGTTTCAAGCCTGAATCTTATTACATGTATTTGTACAGTGCAGCTGGTGGTATGATTGCTGGTCAAGGAGTTTCTGCCATTATTAAAGCAGTCTTTCAACTTGCCAAAGTCGAAGGTAATGTTATTGCTGCCACATGTATAGAACAACTGAAAGAAAATTGTCCTTAAATAATCATTATCATAATCTATACTTTTATTTTGTAATCATATACCTTTCATCTATCATCTCTCTCTTCGTTTTATTATACATTTTTATCATTTCATCTGTATCATATGATTCTATATAAAAACAAACAATTTTACATATTATTTAAAAATAAAATACAATCATTTTTGACATAATAAATCAAATTTCTTCAATTTTATTTCTATATAATAAATTCTTACCGAGTAACAATACACCTTGTCGTCTTGTTTGTACTAGGGTGGTACGACGCATTAAACTATTATAAATATTCTAATCGTTTATAGTATATCTAGCGACTGCTTTGTAATACTTGCTCCGATTAACAAGAAGTGGACAAATACAGAAAGTAGTACACGGATAAAATATTTTTTGTTGATCTGCCTATTTTCCTTGCCTTTTAAAATACTATCTCATTACGCGATATTAACCGATAATGTCCCCTTCCTCTTACTCATTATTATTATTATTATTATTATTACATGATTCTCATTCTTATTGATCAATGGAAATTTCATATACATCATTCTTTTTTAACAACTTTTTTTTGAAAGATTCATCATTGTCATGTCACATCACGAAAAATAGATCGGATGAAATTCTATTATTTCTATTTCCTAAGAACCATAAAAGGGAATTTCCATCGGCTTAACTTCCTTTTTTTGATAACTAAAGAAGAATATTGTAAATGTGTTCTTCTGCTTCATAATTTTCTATTCTTATCTGAATAAGGAAAAAAATTGTCGCCGCAGTGGAAAGCGTCAAGTTTATTAGTACGTAAAAGTTAATAAATCACTGGTTTCCCGTAAAGATCCGTAAGAAAGGATGCATATTCATGGAAGAATTCGTCACATTCCGCCTTCTATTATTCGTTGTAGTACGATAACAGTGGTGTATTTTCGAATATATTTCTTATTATGTTGCTTCATTCTAATTTCCAAGGAAACATTTAATATCATTAACTTTTCTCCAGAATATTTCATTCGAAAAAATGGACCGTCTCTACTATGCAGCTACTGCTAACCAATATAATTCAGTACATAATTTTTATCCAGTACCCAATTATTACTAATGAACAACCACATGTTATTGAGAGGCATTGGAAAAAATAGCACTGGCTGACTCATTAAAAGAAAGTATACTGACTGTTGTCGCTTCTTCTTCTGCTGCTGCTACAGGTAATAATGCTGTTCCAAGACAACAACCCCACTATGGTTTGCCCAATTGCTAGATGTGTCTCTTTTTCCTGGTCATTATTTGGCGTGTTTTATTTTTAGTTTGTACAATAGTAAAGCTATTAGTAATATATACGTCAAAGAAACAAAAATGAAAATTATCTATATTTTTTCTTTGCATCTAATACCTTGCTGTTTCCTGGTTATCTGCATGATCCATTACCATTGATAAGGAAAAATCAATCACATTATAATGGTACATTCTTAGCGTTTGGTAGAAGAACAAGGGTAATTATTGTCGGATGAGCGGTTCGAGTCTACTAAGACTGTAGTCCTAAAAAATGGCATCATTCATGAATCAAACAAAATATATGAATCATGTTCTCTCCTCTGATCATTACTGTGGAATCAAAATAGAAACTAGCTCAATAAACACTTCCTCAATGGTATTCAGGGTATAGAAACTGAATGATTTAGAAGCAAATTCTTGAAAACCAAATTAGCAATTATCTATATAAATCATGAAAGATTTTATTGAAAAAATACGTAAAAGTTTGTCCTTCAGCAGTTTTGTAACTTTTACCGTGTCTCAAACGACACTTGGTGAAGATTTCCAAACGATTGGTTATAGAAATTCATAAAAATAGTTAGGGGACTTAGTGCTTCGGGTGTATGTATCAATGTTTTTTTTTGAAAACTCAGTAACTAGTTACTTCCTTGACACTTGTTTTGAAAGAGGTAGTAAATTGATTGGTCCAAAGTATGCGAAGGACTTGTATCTTGGGTTACAGACAGAGGAACAGTAAACATAACAACACGAGGCAAAACCGCACCATCAGTTTATAACAGCGGAGAAAGTAATGCTTAGAAGCAGTAACAGTGGTAACATTAGCACAGCGACAGTACTTGACCCATCATCGCTTTATCATCAACAAAAAGGACCAGTAATGCGTCAAGAAAACGCATAAATAACTCAACATCAGAAAATTCCAAAAACCGATTCATCGGAACTGCCACTCAGAACACACGAACAAACCAGAAAATGTTTGGTGTTACGAAAGATAATAAAATAGGTTGTTGACAAGGACAGCTACAGCAAGGATATATATCTCGAAAATACCGTTTTGTCTGATTTCACGTTTCCGATTCCATGTGATTTTTAATTTTTGAAACTCTCTATTAAGTTGTTATTCAATAACGAGAACAGATATTTTGATGAATAGTAACTTTTGTACATATCATCTCAATGCATTTATTTATTATAAAGCTTCTAAATCCTTGTTAGAAGGGTATATCACGAAGAAGCAATTTAATCATTCCTGTATATTTATCTTCTATCATTGGCTCCAATCTATCAGTCAAGGTACACTTGATCGCTGTGAATATGTAATTGAGAAAACTAACAAGATAATTAAACCCCACGGCCAAAAAACTATTGATCGAATATGGAGAATAATCACGTTGAATTTTTGGTGATGAAGCATGGGGACAGGTAGCAACCCTTGACTATTGGAGTATACACCTATGTGGTTTATTACATGATTCCAAGAACAATCACAGTGAAATGGAGCAACTATGCCATCCCTTCACTTCTAGTTAAACTTTGACCAATGTTTTGAAAACTGGATTTGCGAATTCTCGGTAATTATATTTCTTTATTGACTTCAAATAAATATAATAAAATAAACTCTACTTTGGCGCGAGCGAGTATCGAACATGCTGGTTTATAGGTGAAAAGCCTATCAATATTGAAAATCAAAGATGGTGTTGGAGTCCATGGTTATCCTTTTTACTTTAACCGTTTTTCTTCAACTTTCACTCGACCCTTTTATCTTTATTAAATTCTTTCTATGTTAAATGCATAAAAAAATTGGACTTGAAAGAGAGAGAGAGAGAGAAGGGGGGGGATAAGGCAAGGCGATATTTAATGAATCCAGGAACAAAACCAGCAGGTATCATGATGGTCATCTATAAGGTTATTTTTCATTTGTTGCTTCTTAATCTATTCATCATCTTCCATAAAAAAAGTTTCATAATGCTGTCTTAATAAGCATTTGAAGAGCGATCGTACTAATTATAAACAATTTGCTTCTTCCAGTAAGACATAGCACAATCCATCGACATAATCATTATTTCATATCGGCGAGAATCGGAACCTAGTATATATACAGTAAAATGCTTCCAAATATCTGGTTTGATCGTTGATCATTTTACTACATTGAAAGATCAAAACAAATATAATCACTCGAAGTAGAAGGGTTGCCACATGATTTTTTTTCTTTGATCTGTGTTGCATCTCTAAGCAATCTATTCAATTTAAATTTGTATTCTAGTATTGGTATACAACAAAAATACTCAGATCGTTTATTATGTATACGTAGGATTCAAGCTAGTACCATCGGTCACTGCATGTTGGAAACTATATAATATGTTCCTCATTAGTAGTACATATATCACAACTAAAAAAGATATGGTTTAATGGAAGAAAAAATGCCAAATTAACTTTTTGATTAATTGATACGTACCTACGGCACTATTTCTGAATATATATGTATCCATTATATTATTATAGCTATTACTTATTGGTGAATATAATAACAATATAATATTACTTTTAAAAATGAAGTATTATAAGAGCACTAATGATTTAGTGCGAGGTAAATAGTTGTTTTTTTTTATTATTTGGCCTGTTTATGAAAAAAATCGTGGTAACAATTTTTTTATGTAGTAAAAAAAAAAAAGAACGAAAAAGTTCAGTAACATCACCAAACACAGCTACCAAAAAAAAAATGGAATACTCCTATTGGTTATTATAACTACAACTAGCTTCCTTCCTTGGGCTATATATTCACTGACGTTATTATATGAATGTTACATGGAGTTCGAGATCCCATATCTGGATTGTTATACACCAAGCTAAAAAATGGAACCAGCCCACCAAAGGACCCACTCAAGCAAGCCATATCCCAAAAACGCGATGAAGAATATAAAATCCGGGCCGATAAAAAGAAAACTATCCGTTGTCTTCGCGATAAAAGAATGATCGACCCAGTACTATATCTTCCTGCTACTTCACGTGACCGACACAGATTTATCAAATGGAGAATGCACTAGCTCCCATCCTACCCTCTAAAAGATTGTAGATACGGCCATCCAGCAGCAAATAGAGAACATTTTACACGTTGTCCTTTGATGAAAGAAGTACTTGATGAGTTGAAAACAACATTTGGTACAATTCCTGGGCTCCAACGAGAACTACAACCACTCGACTACGTTATAAATCATCTCCCGCGCTCAGAAGTCGGCTTATCACTTGGATAGTGGACCAACTGCTGGTTTGTACTAATCCGTGCCCTCCGGGAAATCGACCAATTAAGTCACTCCGAAAATGACTACGAAGAAGATGAACCGGAACCTGAAGAACCACCACTGCCACCACAACTCTCATCATATCCAACTCAAGAAAGTAACCAAGTTACTATATAAATATATTTTTTCCACTCCTCTCACTCATAAACATTATACCTTCTATTTTCCCTTTTTATTTCTCTTACATATGTAACATTACCAGATTATTCACACTAGCTTAGCCTTTCCTCCTAAAGGGGGGTTTTTCAGCTGATGCCATATATTCTTTTGCTCATACATAATCATTACCACAAAGTACCGCAAGGAAGCAACCACATGCCTATAGGCGCAGGTCAATCCAGTCTTCCACAATAATAGATATAAAAATTTTAATCTATCTGGATTGTTGAACGCCATATTATTCATATAACGCATTATTTCTTTTGTCTTTTTCACCTTAGTAAATCATTAGAATTATATCAATATATTTAACACATATAAATCTCCTCTCATTTAGTTATTAGAAAATAAAAAAGGAATACATTCAAAATCATATTACAAAATAAATTGCATTATAATACTTACAATAGAATTATGATAAATGTTCTATAAAGAGCAGTAGGACAGAAAATAAAGTTTTTTTCTATATGTATTACAAAACACGGTAGCACCTTCATTTTGAGTTTTATATTGTGTCTTAATTGTGGCCCGTGTTCTCGTCCACGTTCCACTTTTTACGTTGTCTACTTGGTATCCTTCAACATTTTTTGCTTTGCCTTTTTTTTTTTGGTTAGTAGCTATATTACCATCCTCTTCCTACTATGTTTCCTTTTTGTGTGTGCTTTTCCCCATAAATCGTTATGGGGATAATGTAAAAAGGACCCTGATTATTGAAAAAATGGCCACACTGTCTTACATATATTTAAAAACATGACACATAATGTTTTAGAACTATAAATACGGGTACGAAAAAAAAGGCAAGGGGCGAAAAAAAAAGTTCAGGGCCATGCGGTGCGTGTGATGTACAATGACGATGATCATGGATGATGAGGTGTAATAAGTTTATGAAAATTTTTGGTCTGAGGGTACATGTCATAATAAATAAACGAATGAGAAGAATAAACAAATAATGTCATTCTTTCTTTCTTTCTCTTATCACCCAATAAAAAAACTAGTCCTTTTCCTTTCTAGATCATCCAGTTTCAAATCATGAGTCTTACGGCAACGTCAATTTTTTTAACAGGTGAAGGGTAGGTTACTGGTTTCTTGTCTGAAGCCACATATAAATGTATGGCTGCATCAAGTGAGTTTAAAACATTTCTAAACAAGATATTTTATCCAAATAAAGCATGCAAATAAATTTAGTATCCGTTATAGCTAAAGGGATTTATGTGTCAAATGATAAATAGTATTACACATATTAATAATAATACACAAACAAACAAGTGTACCAAAAGACCAACGTTTTACTTTTATATTGTTGTTATATAATGTAAACATAAAACCGGCAGCTGTTACGAAAGGGCGCTTATATAATATATATACAAAATACTGATAGTGCTCCTTGCTCGTTATCATTATCAGTCCACATATCATCGTATGGTGATTACGTGATATTAAAGCAAATCAAAAAAAATATGCACTATCCATATCTTTCCTAATTACATGCTGGTTATTATATTATTATTTCCCCTTAAATCTTGATAAGACCTCACTACATGTTAAGAGTAACTGTTATCTATCAGGCCATTTTTTTTTCTTTGTAAATAAACTAGTATACTAATGCTACTTCCACTCGCTCAGCATGTGAGTCACGCGATTCACATTTTATATAATATAATGGTTTTGTGAGTGCTTGCTATATACTACTATTACTATTGCAACAACTTGATTATAATTTTAAATTTATAATGATGTGATTCTGCAGATTCATATAAGAAGAACGAAAAAATATTTATATGAATTTCATGTATATATAGTATTATAAAAATGATAAAAACTAAAATTACAAAAAAAAAAAAAATGAGTGAGAGAGAGAGAAAGAAGGAAAGAGAAGTAATGACTAGCAATAGAAGAAGAATGCACAGCATTCAAAGAAGATACAATAGAACATAATTTCTTTATAGTAAGCAACAATATAACAGAAAATGTATCATTTTTTTTTGTTGTGATTGTAATTGTATACTGCATATTATTTTTGATAATCGGGAGGGTGTGTGTATAAGAATTGCTGTGATGGATGCCTGGATGGATATAATTGATGCGGGTAACTCTAATACATTTGGTGTTCGAGATAATATATTGAATATATATTGATGTTGGGACTAGGAAGAAATAAAGGGAAAAAACAAAAAAAAATGACAGGACTTGATATTTGTCATTGTGGCTCTAACAAGTTCAAATAATTTCTGACCGACGCAGCCATTGATTGATTTGCTGTTTACTAGGTCGGCGCCCTAAACTATTTGGATTGGTATGATCTTCTTTCACTATCAAAAATGTGGTAGGATCATTGACAATAACAACACGAGAAAATGTAACACGACGACGTGGTTGCCCTTCATAATAATGACGGCGTTGTTTTTGATGTTTTGATTCAGTTGTATGATTACTTCCGAATGAGGATGACGAATAAGATGTGGATGCTGTTGATGTTGTACTGGTAGATTTCTTCCTTACTAACATATGTCCTCGTTTAATAAATGTTGAAATTGGACTACTAATATTGGAAGGAGTTGTATTATTATCATAGGCGTCTTCATCATATGGCTGATGTTGTTGTCGTGGATTTAAAAAGCTCAACATGATTGATTCGTTTTTTTTTTCTTAGTAGTTTTATGTAAATGAAATCAGAACAAGTTTGATACAATGAAAAAAAATATGTGAAAGAAAAGAAAAAAAGAAAGAAAAATAGATGGTGTGAACAAAATTTTTAATGATGAATTTATAACTTGGGCCTACATGATCTGGTCTGACAGGTCCCCCTACCCTCTTTCTCGCCCCATTTATTCCTGCTGATTAAATTATGATGGTTTGATATGGGAAGAAGGGGAACAAAAAGCAAGCAGTAGAAGCAAGTATTATGCCAGTGGTCACAATGGATAATATTGTATGCGCCCGGCATATTTTGGATATATATATATATATATATGCGCCTAATGCTCCTGTGCACACATACATATATATATATACTAAAACATCCACATAGTTCGTATTATATATATATATATATTCAAAAAAAGTTTCTTTTTTTTTTTTTTTGGCCAGTTCAGTCAAGAATAAATATAATCAAGAATAAGCAGATTCCTTTTATGAAAAAAAAAAGAATAGTTGACATCAAAATAAATATTTATATTATGGGCCTTATTATTTAGGAAACTGAATAGAAATCCAGGAAAGATCCAAACATTGGGCTGCATCATTGTACTGTCTTTCATTTTTACTAGTAACTTGTGATAGTAGCTCTGGTAAGAAAGAATTTGTCAGTAGTTAATATTATACTCACTTGACTTATCTCCCATCATATCTAATCACTTTTTTAAATATGTGAAAATATATTTTTTTTGTAAAATTTGAATCAGTAGCATAAAAAAAAGCATGGTTGCCTTTTTTTTTTAACTCGGATCTTCAAATAATACGTCGAAGTAATCGATATTAGCTGTACCAAAGTTTTGTAATCCCATTATATGTTTATTATTCATTAGCTGCTATTTTTTTGTTGTTGTTGTCGTGGGGTTCTTGTTGTCCATAACCTGTTTTGTTATCGTTTTTTTTTTTTTTACTTTCTTTATTATGATTATTAATATAATCTAATTTTGTTACTTGTTTTTTCAAAGTATTCTATTTTACTCGACAGAAAGCGACAATTCTTATTTAACGATAACCATAAATAATGGAAGTTAGAAAAAGATTCTTCTTTTACAGCATCCATCCACAGTTTGATTTTCGGGGGTCAGAGAAGAAGAGAGTTAGAAAAGAAACAACAACCCACTATTATTTTGTCAAGTATATTAAACAATGATTGTCGAGTTATGCATATAAAATATATACTTCTTGCCGTGGTTATATTACTTTATTTCAATAAAACATAAATGTATATACTAATGCAAGTCAGTCAATTTTTGATAAAGACAACATCATTTATTAGGGATCAATGCCTTCCCCCCAGTCCCTCAATATGATGGTTTATTACCATTGATAAATGCTTTTTCTTCATATATAAACAAGTATATATATCAATTATTACGGTTTATCCATCACCATTCTTTTAATCCATACTCCCATTATATTTATTCTCCCCCGAGAAAAAAAAAGGAGGCTATTTTTACCTTACAAGTTATTTATAAAATAACTGTGCTTACAATTTATTCTCACATTCTATTATCTTATTTAATATTACAAGACCTCTTCAAGCGTGATACCAACAGTAGGTAAACGTTCCAATAAATTTGTGTTCCAGAACGCTGCACTTGGTGTCAATACACCAACAGGGACCTGGCCGTTTCTTTTACCATGTAATAAAGCGAGGGCACATTGGAGCACTATGCGTGGGGTAGCAATATAACCTAGTTCGGGACCCCGTACAACGGCTTTAACATGACAATCAGGTTCGTGATTATCTGGGGGAATTGTTTTGGATTGGTAACCCTTGGACATTAAAGTGACTTCAAAGCTGGTTTGTCTTAATTGTTCATCGGTTGGATTTTTCTTTGAAAAGACACCCTTTGAAAATCGTTCTGGATGGTTTAAAAGTAGGTTACGTCCCCAAGGTGTGGTTGCTAGGAACGAGAAAATCAATCCATAAAACACCATTTGAACCATGATCCAGAAGGTGGGTAGTAACATATAAGCTGCAAATTGGATGGTAGGTGGCATAATCTTTTGCTTCGTGGAGGAACCAATAGTAGAAGGTTGGGCTTGACCACTTACAATGAGCTGTTGTGAAAGTCGAACGACGCTGGAATCAGAACCTGGAAAAGGGATCGTATACATTTGCATATTATGATTGTAGCTAACTCCCCTTTTCAATTTGAGAGGTGGTCCTGGACGAGGTAACTTGGCTAGACCAGACATTTTACGGATCTCTCTTAAAACTTCTGCACTACCGACGCCATGAACTATATACATTTTATATGGATATATATAAAGTTCAGTATCATCCACTCCCATTATCCTTCCATTCATTTAACTTTTTCCATATTTCATGGAAACATATTTTGTATCCATTTTCTTGTATTTTTCCCCGTCCTTATCATCGTCACGATCCTATAATATTACCTGCTGATTCGTAAGTAGCATAACCACCATGTATTCCGGATTCTCCACAATAAACCCTTAAAAACATTTCAATATGTACTGGAGACCATCCTTTCTTTTGATATAATTCTTTGACAAAGAGTGATCCGATATCTGCGGGTACCTAATGAAATAATACAATCTTAATGTTATTTCTCTCTCTCTCTTTTTTTTGGTTATTCTATTGATTCTATTCAATGGATCAAATACTTTACACTATCAAATCCACAACAATGAACAATTGTTGTATTATTTTTACGTGCTTGCTCATGATATGTTCTTTGCATTCGCTCAACGAATTCAGGTTCACCTTATCATTCATATTCCAAAACAAATTAATAATTGATATTGATTCAAAAATTCAAACTTTTTGATAAGGGAAAAAAATACAAACCTGTCACATCAACATAGTCGCAACCATTTTCAACACAAGAACGAACAACATATTCACCCATAAAACGAAAAGGTCCAACAGCATTAATAATGACCTTGGATTGCTTTGCCATGGCATCCGTTGTGTCTCGTCGCATGACATTGGCCACGAGAATGGCTGGCTCGGGTATAGTTGCACCGGGATATTTGTTCATGTATTTTTGTACAAGTTGTTGCATCTGTTCATTATTACGTCCTGCAATGGCCCAACGAAAACGTTGAGAGTACATTTCCGGCTGTGATGCCGATAATTCAATGACATGCTCAACAATATGGCTACCTGTTAAACCTGTTGCCCCAAAAACAGTAATATCATATCGTTCCTCGTTTGTTGCCATTTTAGTTGTATCGTTGCTATGGTATCTCCCAAAAAAAAAGAAAGTGAATAATTCAAACTCTTTTTTTTTTATTTAATAATTATCAGGCATTTTTTTTACGTTGTACAAGTGTCTAAAGAAGGGATTAAACCCTTAATCATCCATCTTTTTGACACAAGTCCAAAATCTCTTTATCATCACATAACTAAAAAAAAAGTGCAATTTGATTATTGATAGTATAGTATATGTGTTTGGAAGAACACCATTTATCAAACAATACTATAAAGTCTATATCATTGTTTACAACCATGTTGTTGATAGATAAATATGGAATAAAATAAACTTTTGAAGGAGATATGGTATTTAAATACCTTCATGTAAAGAATGTATGCCACATGGTTGATCACTTTCATATTTCTATAATACACATAAAAAATCTTAAAATAATAATGGGTGGGATTCGATTCGGTCAAAATGGAAAGAATTAATTAGTATAATAAATCAGCTTTATCTTTATCTTTCTCTGTTGATCGCTGATGAATGATGCGAAGGAATATGGTAAAATCGAATGCTCTTCTTTACATCCTATATGTATTAAACGGGGCAAAAAAAAAATAGACCTCATTATCTCTGTCATATTATATATAACGTGACAAAGTATGTCTGTGCGACATTTACACATCATAATACAATACGTTATCATCTTTTAAAAAAGAAGGCTCAATGGATCCGGTGATGTCTTTTTGCTTATATTATCGTTATCCTCTTTCTCTCTTTATCCAACTATGTATAAGTTACAGAGACGCATTTTTTGAAAATATCAGTTAAGTTGCGTTACACAGAGTATACATAACGATGTTTTCTATACGTTATGCAAGTACACCATGGGGTTGATTATATTAGGATTTCTTTACACCACCACCATGGTATACCATTGAGCTTATCCTGGATCCAGTTTTTTCCTTTCTTACAATTTATATGTTTAAGTATATCTCTCGGTAATAATATAATATATATAAATATGTAGGGTATATTGATGTCTCCGTATTTTTATGATTTTATTCATTCATCAACATAATGCTTCTGTTATTTTTAATAAATCGGCGCTACACAGAAATATATTCAAATCCTTGTGACCAGGTGAAATAAGCTTTGGTTACAGATTAAACCAGGTACACTCAGCTAGGTTACCACTTTTACACTTTTAGCTTTATTTCCATGACAGCGACATTGTCTTTACTTTTTTTTTTTTTGACATTGGCTTCATTGACTTTTACTATTACTTTAAACTATTTTTACTAATAAAAAAGCTACGCGGTCGGAATTTCAAAAAACAGTAAAAAGAGGCCATATTTCGTGCTCTCTCTTTTTTTTCTCTTTCTCTTTAACCATGGAGAAGACAATTGTGACGCAAATAAAGACCAACCCTTGTTTGGCTCCTGCATAGTGCCGTAGCTTTGGCTTGAGGATCCGTGCTCCATAGGGGCTGTTGGCCTGTATAGGCATAAGACGTAATGGAGTATAGTTGTCTTTTCCCTTTAAACTGATTCATTACCGAATGAAGGATTACTGAGGTGGATCAGTTGGTTGTGAATGCTTGGCAACAAGCTACCGGCCTGCTTGTGTGGAATAGCACAGCACTTTTTCTTTTCTTTCTTTTGTCGATAGGCATTAAAGACTTTCAGGGCATACAAGAGACGTAAGATTTCCTTGATTCAATTCAACATTTGGAAAGTCTGGATCTCAACACTCTTAACACTCTCAAGGCACACCAAGACTTTCAAGATTTCCCCTTTTAAATTACAATAGTTGGATAGCTCAGCTGTTTAACCATTCGTCATTCAGCTGAGGGGCAAGGAAGGTTTCTTTCTCTTTCAATAAATATAAAACTTAACACTTCGAAAAAATAACATTGTTGTCTTGTGTATTTTAAGTGTTTATCATTTATTTAATTTTGTTTCTTCGTGTTAAAAAGTCATTAATAATAATAAAACACCTAATTGCTAATTTCATTTTAAAGATTGAGAAAAGATCCTTTTTTTTATGTAATTTTGATCGACTGTTTCGGAATACTTCCGAATGCACAGACCATGTCAATAAAGTACGTGAATCTCTCGCGACATGGAAAGTAAAATATAAATTGATTATTATATTCAAAATAACTAAATATACGCAACATGTGCGGTGATACAAATATCTTTATGGACATTTGGAAGGGTGAATGAATTTTGGTTCCGAAGACGACATCCTGGCAAGATGAATTGATTTTTTTTTGTCTTATATATCTATATACTCATCTTACATTACTACCCGTTAGACAATATAATCTAACGACTAAAGAAAAAATTGGATGGGTCTTATCAATACTAATCTTGGATGGTATAAGACGAGAGAAACCAGTAAGTTTTGAAGTTACAAGACACACGATTGTTATTATTGACAAACAAACTTCGTTTATCTATCCAGAAACCACTATATAAACATAAGTATTGAAAAAATAACATAATCCATATAATGCAACTATCTATATCCAGGGAAGAAAATTAAAAGCAATTAAAAATACTTTGAAGATGTATTATAATAAGAATCGCTCTCGTTCTGCTACGGAAAAACTTTACTTCTTTGAATAAAAATAAGCTAGCTATGACTTTACAATGTTTGTTCTCCTTGAGCAACATGTTCATCAGAGTTCAGAATTTATAACAATGTTATATATGTGCATCAAAAATATATTCAAATAGGGTTTAGGATAATAGAAGAATACTTACCGGTTTAGAGTATAAGATAGTGTTTTAGGATTTAATAGTAATAATGAGCAAAGCGAAGCGAGTCGTTAGGGTATTGTTTAGGATAATAATAATAATAATATATTAACAGAAAGGCTACCTCCTTCTCTTTATGATTGTCAATTTGTTATAAGTTGTTTAGTAAGATTAGGTCAATTGACTTGATAGTATATGACAGTTTCTTATGAGGATTACAGTGTGCGCTGTATTTTTTTTTATCTTTTCAAGAACAGTAATAACTGCATTTTAGATTTATATCGAATATTTATCAAGCACACACGCACACACACACGCGCATATTTATATATAATCAAGATAGACACAAAATTTAAATACACTTAAAAACACCTGTTTTATTTCTATTTGGATATTCTCAGAAAAACTTTTCTTTGCGGTATATTTACACCTTTACGTTTTGTCAATGATGTAGTTACTAGAAGTATGTTGTGATATAATACCCATCATTCATAGTAACTAAAGGATGCGTGTAAGCAGAAAATAAGGTGTGCCTTGAATTCAACTTGTAAAAGTGCATTACCAAATTTGGAATTCCGCGGTGGCAAGCCTGGGCAAGCCGCACCATATCCATCCCGAAGCTATCGCCAGCGAATAGCTCTTTCATTATCATCAATCCGTTGATCAAGAGTATGTACAACCTATATAGAAGAGAGAAAAGAAAGAAAAAGCGCATGGATGCGTCTGAAAAATGAACGGATGGATGGATTAATTAGATGGATGAACGAATCAAACTAATGGGATCGATTATTATATAAAATAGAAAATGGCCAAGTCTAAGAACCACACCAACCACAACCAAAGTAAATAATGACCAACATCAATTTATTTCGGAAATGAGAGAGAGACACACACACAAAAAGCCAAATCGATAATTTCTTTATATATTTACATATTATATTTCTTCCAACAATTTACTTTTTGGTCTATAGACAGCAAGGCTCACCGTAACGGCATTAAGAAGCCCAAGCAACAACGTTACCCCTCGCTCAAGGGTGTATGTATTTTTTTATATAATTAATTATTTTAACATCAAACATGAAAACTCAATGAACTTATTGTTTATATATGATAAAAATAATAGGTGGATGCCAAGTTCCTCCGCAACCAACGTTTCGCCAAGAAGGGTACCCAAAAGGCTTTGGTCGCTGCTAAGGCCGGCAAGGCTTAAAGAAATTAGCGTTCTTTTTTTCCCCTTCTCATACACTCTCTTGCTCGAGAAATAAAAAATCGACGTTACTCTTTTTCCTGACAACAACACACACGCATCACAACAAAAAAAAATATGTATAACGCAATGCTCGACCATACACATTTGATATATGTATATATATATAGCAACATGATGGAATCATTTCTGGGGAAAAAAAGAGGAGGGGAAGATTGGTAAAATCAATTTACTTTGTATTGGAAAGAATATCAAAAATATAGAAAGGTCAAGATAAGATAGATCACTATGTATATATAACATCAACCAGCAAAAAGAAAGGGTGTGCGACCACAATATATATATATTATGTCATAATGATCTATAACGAACAGTCAAATTGGATCTTTTGTTTTTCCTTTATCAGTATGGGATATTCTATTATATATATATGAGAAAATGTCAAAAGAATTGGGTGTCTTAGTATCAGGTCATGGTTTATTACAAGATATTTTTTTATCATGAAAGGAAACACAACTTACATTATTATGGCAGTGGGATCGTATATTTTCAAAAACGGTCATCATTTTACGTCTTGCGCCAAGTGCTGCCACTCCTTTAGCTTCCAATTGTTCATTTGATAATTTAATCATATCTTGCCATTTCATGGATTCAAATATCGGATTATATTTGTGAAGTCTTAGTGATTTGAGAAACGCAGGAATATCTAAATATGAATAATTTTAGCATAAATGATCTCGATTCAATGATTTTTTTTTCTTTACACTCACCTTTCACTAATTCCATATCAATTGTGTCACTCGAACGTTTTTCTTTGGGTGTTTTAGCTAATTTACGAGAAGATGATACAGAGGATGATGGGCTCTGTTGTGTTGTTGGCGCTGGTGCTACAGTAGAAGTAGTAGTACTAGTAGTAGTAACAGGTGTAGTAATGGGCGTAGCTGTTTGTGGCGGTGGTGTTGTTGCAATCGATGTATCACTACTTTGTCCACTACTACTCAACGATTCTCGATCAGATACCATGGATGATAATGAAGTTGTCTTTCTTTCTTGTCTTTGTTGTTGCTGTTGCTGTTCATCTGCTTCTAATACAGTTCCAGGAATATTATGGGTTGTGGTGGTTGCTGTACCAAGTTGATGTTTAGATGGATCCCACCATGTGGATACATCGGCTGATTTGGGGCGTGCGATCGTCCTGCGATCACCAATTACTGATTTATTATTGGGGGTACTAATTTGGTTCCATGCTGGAGTTAAGAATGTGGAAGAATTATCAATCACAGATCGAGGTCTTTGTTGTTGCTGATGATGATGGTCAAGATAGGATGCTGATGAAGTAGTAGAGGGAGTAGCAGTAGTTGTACCAGTAGCAACTGTGGATCCGAAAAGGGGTGAAAATAAATTAGGCGGGCTATCGCCAAAAGCAATGGAATGACGATTGTTTAATGTTGTTGTGGATGATCGTGAAATTGGGTAAGGGCGATGATGGTCTTCTACTAAAAATTATATTTTATATATTTATGAGTTTTTTCATTCCTTTTACATTTTTCTTTTCTATTACTACTATTTGATGTTCATAAAATAATTTATTCAACTTTTCTTTCTTTCCCCCTTCCACTTCCTCTCCCGTGAATTCTTTTTTTTTTTTTTCCCTCCACAAAAAAAAAAGTAATCTCCCCCCTCTCTTTTTTTATCTTTCTCTGTCTCGCCCCACAGATATATACTTTTATAAAATATTCCCCTTCCTCCTCTACTTCCTTAACCCTCCCTTCAAGAAAGAAAAAAAAAGATAGTAAAAGTAGAAATTCCTATTCTCTCTCCTCTTTCTCATTATGATCGAGTAGATAGAGATAGACACAAAGAAAAGAAAAAAAAAAGTAAAAAAAGGAAGTCCATTTTCTCCTTACCGATGAGATCGGACGTCCTAGAACGAGGATGACGCCTATCAATCATTTGTTGCAAAACCATTATAAAAAATCGGGCATTATTTTGTGAACAATGCTGTAATAAAGTGTAAAGTACGGCCATTTGTTCTGTATCTGTTAATAACCCAAACCAATGATCCACGTGTTTAAGGTCATCCGCAAACCGCTTGACACATTTCAAAATATATGGAAAGATATAGAAAGAGATCATGCATTATATAATATATAGATATAGATAGATGTATAGATAGATAGGATGAGAAAAAAATCATTATAGTTAGATCAAGATAAATATATATATATATATATATATATATAAATCGATTTGTCTACCGCCACTTTTTCTTTCTCTTCTTCTTTTACCTGTTCCAAAGCAGCGGTTGCAATATCAGATAATTTTTGATCATATTCTTGCCATTCACTAATACCCGAAAGACTATTGACTAGAAAAAACATTTTTTTTTTTTTTTTACATGAGCGAAACTTCCAATTTATAAAAAGAATGATAAGTGTTTATATTTTTACCATGACTTCTCGGTCTCATAAGATTTGAATTCACAAAGGAACCAGCCGACATGAAATCCATTGGAGGCATTCTTTATCTGGTTGCTTATAAAAGTATAATGAGGAGAGGATGATAATGAACCAAAGTTGTAAAAAGAAAAAGAAAGAAAAAAGTTGAGTTGAGTTAAGTGGGCTTATATGTTGTTATGTTTGTTATATATAAGTTAAAAGTGAAAGAGTAAAAAGAGAAGAAAGAAAGAAAGAAAAATGAAACGTGTGTGAAAGTAAAAAGCTCGATTACCTGGAGGAGCGGAATATGATCAAAGTGTGTGTGTATAACGTATGGTGCGTGTGTGTACGAGTGTGTGTGTTTATATATAAATGTGTGTGTACCCAGACAGACGCATGAATGAATAATTTTGTTTGGATGTGTGTGAGTTGCGTTATGCAAGTTCGGTTTTTATAATTCCCTTCTTCCTCTTCTCCCCGCTTATGGCTATTATCTACTTTATATTATAATTCTCCCTTTCTAATTCTCACTTTTTACTTCTCCTCAACCAATCCCTCCTTTTATTTTGAATCCATTATATTAAAATGATGTGTTGTTCTTGTTATCAGGATGTAAAGCGAAAAAAAAGTAACTAACATTAGTGTTATATCGTTCTCAAATTATTATTAATTAATAATAGATATAGTAGGTTGTCCAAAGAGATAAATTGAGTTAGAAAATTATCAATTGACCTCGAGAATAATGCAAGATAGTAACCATGACTATGCTGTATGAGTTTTATTATGCTGAATCTTTTTTTTATGCTTACCTAGAAAATAGTCATTTGTTGTAATTTCTTTGTTGATAAAAGTAATAATATACAGAGGATGGTGTCCATTAAATAAATTGTGTATCAAAAAATTCTGACATTGAAAGATCCCCTGAATGGAGCATGCTGAATAAGACGGGATTTCGGACGAAGAGGTTGATGATATTATAAGGAGAAGAGATGCTATAACAATGATAATAGGTAATGTATTCCCAGGCTTATTATAATTTGAAATTGACTACTATAAATTAGTCAATAGATCAATAGCCAAAAAAGTATTATATTTATTCATCCTCTTTACTTCAAAGGAAAATTAAATCTGTATGACATTCTGGATATCAACATGGCAGAATAAAAAAGCGCTAAATCATCAATAATATTTGTTAATCATTTACATCACATCATTTTATCAACCTTGAACAAGTTACTACCGATACGTATCAATTAAACTTTAAAATAAGTTGGGTAATTGGAATGATGAATTGGATAAGGTGGAAAGTACCCATTTTACAAACTTTTGTCAGTTATTCAATATACTTCACCACTTGGTGAAAAGATAACTCCTTTGAATTTTATGGCTGGTTTTTTTAAAGAAACAAGTATAACGGCAACATGTAAAGGATTAAAACATTCTCTTAAAAAGGTGATTATACAATATACTGGAATGATGCATGTATAATGTGATGATTACTCTATTATGTGTTGCGATATGACAATCTTACCAACAGTGTCAAATATTTTCATCAATGATGATAAACATCTTTTGTTTTTCTTTTTAAAATATGAAATAAATGGTTAAACCTGAATTTTACCAGGATCATCGAAAAATTCTTTCATGGGTAACTCAAATTATTCTTACTGGCGCAAAAAAAAGTCAGTATCCTCGTTCGATGCTCATAGTAGTAGTGATCACTATGGAAACAAAAAAGAGGGTGCGTGATATGTTAGTGCTTGGTGACAGGTGCATGATCAATTGTGTAACAGTTACGGCGGACTTGATTTTGATATTTTTCAGGGATGGCGTAAATATTCATTCATTCATTCATCCAGAAAAAAAAAAGCCTGCAGGAACCAAGCATCAAGTGGAATCCAATAAGATAATAATAAACTACTAACAATACAACCCCTTCCCTCATTATTCTTTATTTATATACTGGTATTAATAGTAAATAATAGACAATGAAATGATAATAATAGAAATCATAATAGAGTAGCAGCATGAGCATAATTGAAAATCTGTACATTTTCGTGTGCAACGTTACCATGAAATTAATTATTACATACAGTGGTCTTTGCCTTTTATCACATTTTTAGTAATAATCCAATCGAATCATGAATTATATATATCAAAAAGATGTGCGCTAATAATTTGTGATTAGAATCATTGGTTACTTTTATATTTACGGATCATGATAGGTTTAAAGAAGACGTGTTCTAATTATATATATATATATATATATATATATATATAATACTCATGTTCAATTTATTATATTATTATTTTACAATATTGATATTCATCATGAATTTTATTAATGTCAGCACTTCCTACTACCGACAGGATCAGGTACCTTGTTTTAGTAAAATATTTGGCTGTATATGTCACTCGCAGTTTATGGTTTTTTTAGAGCTCTGCAATTATAGATTATTTGATCGATCAAATCTGGGGACTTTTTTTTTTTTTTACTTTATAACACATAATATATACAAATCACAAGGTGCACAAAGAAAAAATGGGCGTAATGATAGAATACCCCACAAGTAATATATGATACAAGAAGTATTTGTAGTACTATAGACCAACTTTACGCCACTCATCCAAATACATAAAAATTATTATTATAATAATAATAATAATATCAAGGAGAATGAGATAAAACCTACATTTAATCCATTTACATGGAAGGTGACACGAGATATGGGATGAATAGATATATTACTAAAGCCACACTCCCATATTATAAGTCATTTGAAAAGAGTACATCTTAAACTTAATGTAAGAGCATTCATTATTATCCTTATTGCCTATTTTTCTGAAGTATTCTGCTCCTTATTGGATAATATACTAAAGACGCATTTGTATTGACTTTCGATCACATGTGCGTTCTGTCATTCCATCTGGCCTCTTTGCTCTTTTTTACTTTTTAATAATATTAACTATCAATTAATAATTCCTTCTTCTATTTAATCTTGAAATTAACCTGTAATCCTTTTGAAAGGAAATCCTATATGATGGTTGGGTTGCTTCAGATGCCTTTTGATATATACCAACAAAATTGCCTATACTGAACGCTAGCTGAAGATACACTCTCGAGATCATGAAGGTCAAGTACATTATCTGGTAATTCCATAATTCCAAATAGAGGTATTGTCCAGACGTACGCGACAAAATGAAATTGTAAACTTTGGAGAAAGGGTAAAAGATGGAAGGTATAGTAGCACCAAAACTCATGCACTTGAACTAACTCATCATTCAAGGTATGACATAAACGAAACAAGAATGAGGTAAACCACTCGAACATTATATATACATTTTTAGTAGAGAAAGATTACTATAAAAAAATAACAACAATATACTAAATATAAAATCGAAATCCATATGTAAATTCAGTTGCAAGAGCCAAATAAAAAATGGTTACAATCTCCTGTAATAATAAGTATTATTTCTTATAGTATGCCCTCTAAAACTGGATTTTTAGACAGCTTTTGCGAATGATGATTTTTTTTGCGTATTGCTTTTTCTTTTGCAAGATTAGATTCTTATTTAATTAGCTGATATCTAGTCAATGCTTTAGAAAATATATTGCTTTACACAGTTATTTCTGGATAAGCTTAATCTTCAATACGGGTATCAAGTATATTAAGAATGTCATTCACTTTCGAAATGATTTCATGTACCCAAAAAAAAAATTAGAGTGCGCAAAATCTACGAGCCATATGCGCAAAATAATAATAATAATAATAATGTGAGTACGCGCAAAAGCTGTCTAAAAATCCAGTATGTGCAACACAGCCTTTTCAAGTTCTAAAAACTAATGCCACTTCAAGAGCTGCCAGAGGACTTGAATAGTTGAGCCTACCTCCTTCAGGAATTACTTGTTCTTCTTTCTTCTTCAATCAATGTTGGTTCGCCAATGCCCCGTTCACCGTTTTCACGCCTTCATTGGCCAGTTAACAACGAACAACCCGTTCATCGCTGGACTTGAGCCGTGTTCGAGCCCGCAGCACCGAACATTCTTGCTCACCGTGTGTGTCTTTAATGACATATATAATACCGAGCTAACTCCAAAAGAGAACAATCTGCCATTCAAATTAGTGTTGCTTGGCAATCTCTGGAGAAGATTATTATATTATACATCTTTATGTTGTATTGTCTACTACGTTCCCATTAGTTCGTTTACTCTTCCTCTTTTTGTTGTTGCTGTTGTTGTTGTTGTTGCTGTTGTTGTTGTTGTTGTTGTTGTTGTTGTTGCTGTAATCATTAATAGGATATTTGTTTTATAATGTTTTGTAGGAATACAAAGGAAGGTTTAGTTTTCAGGTCTATATCCATGCTCTTTAGTACTGATATATACATACATCCTAAGAGAACAGTCATGATTATTTTATATGATTATTTCATTTATAAACTGTTGTGTCTAGTTGTTTAGAATTTGGTTGTTTTTTATTGTCAAAAATATGATGGATAATAACATATTATTAAGTAAAAAAGTTCATTTTTTCAGAGAAGTGGTGGGTGAATGAAGAGAATGTAGGTTTGGGAGAAACATTGATTAAATGTAGTTACATGGGAATTAAGTCATTTTTTCTTGGGGTAAGAAAGTATCATGATTGATCATATAATGTTCGAAAGGGTGCGTAGTAAGAAAAAAACTCCAAATAGTTATCCTTTAAGGTGCGTGCGAGGTGTCAATGTTGGCGATTTTCATATTGCGTGCTAAATAGGTATTATACAGATTAATGTCTTCCTTCTTTACAACCAACATAATTCTTATGACATCCACATCCTTCCTCTTGCCTCAGGCCTTTTTCTATTTTTCAAATATGCACACGATAGTCTTGATTCCTTGTTTTGTTGAGGACCGAGCTCGGAGAGCGGTGGATATAGTACTAATTGTGTGTGATGCTACCTTACTGTTTTTGATAGCACATTGAACGTCAATTGATTTGAGCAGGTACTCCAGAATAATTGCTTGGTTTTGTCGACTATAGGTTCTATGACACATGATACGCAACAGTAAGCTAATCAAGTCCTCCAGTGATGTACGTTTGGCATTCAATCGTGATTGCATACGATAGTGCTCCAAAGGATGGCAACACCGAAAGCCACCAACAACTCCAAACCGTTTCGATTCAAAAGACCAAGGTAATGAAGCATAATGTTTGCTGTAATCTCTTAATAGGCGTATAGATTGTACATACTCCACCCCATTCACTGGACCGTTGACTGTAAACTCCTTGTCTTGTAGTAAATCCACCGCCATATCAGCACGAATGGCACTACCCATGAATCACTTTTTTTTCCGACTACATTTTTCGCCATAATAACCACTAATGGGCAGTTACTTCAATTTGTCCAGACCTAATAACCAATTGATAATATGTGTTTCCAAAGTCGTTGCATTCCAAAATCATTACTTTCAGATATGTAATGAGGTCAAAAAGTCTTTTGTGGTGCGCACAGTCATCAATGGAGAAATCGTTGGCAACAAATACATCGACTTGAGTAAGAAGTGCACAATGTAGATCACCAATTAACACTGATTCCACAAATTTAGTCAAGGTCTGGCAGAAAAGATGCTCCTTTTTTAGACCAATCAATTTTTTTTCTTGCTTAATCTCATTATAGGCCAATGAAATCGAGAAACTGAGCTTAATAAAACCTGTTCCTTTACTCTTTACGCGTCTTTCTACTTAAACCTCATCTGTCTAAAATAAATTCCTACCCTCCTAAGCGTAATGGCACTGCAATTTCAGCCAATGAATATTGTATCATTTTAAACATAATTCAATTTATCAAAAAGCATAGCAAGTTATTAAAGAATGATATAAGCCTGAACCACCGCGAGCTTATAGCTGAAGTGTGTGGTATTGGACTAAACGCAGCACACACAGCACTTTCTATGTACAAGAACGAAGAAATTTCACAAGATGCATCCTCCATTGGATGGCCAAAATTCGTTCTTGAGACAAACTACATTGCTGAAGTTCGTAAAATTGTTATTGAAAACAATAAAGCCGGTAACCAACTCACGTCAGAAATTATTGCACGCAAACTTGCTAGAAAGCACCAACGAATTATAAGCCCACACACCCTACGAAGCCATATGCCACTTATGGGGGGTCTTTATTATGGAAAGGGCAACCGTCAAAAATCTCTGCATGATGCTCCAAATATTGTTGAATACCGAAATATTTATATTCCCAGATGACTTTCTAACCTCATATTTGCATCAAATACAACACGCCCTTTGGTACCTGAAGTTTCCCTTGATGAGACATAATGTCAAATTGGTCATTCCAATGTTATGAATTGGCTTCCCTACTGTGATACTGTAACTGAAGAAGAAAGAAAATCAATACTGGTAATTTTTGGTGCTTTTGTTGTTTTTAAACATGACAATGCTCTCTGTACAGAGATTGTGAAAGGAGGAAATGGTATTCTGATTTGGCCAGTAACTGGCGGAGCTCGGCAATCAGACAAACCACATCAGGGTCGACCATTTGCTGATGCAGAAGGATGGAAGTCCCTACCAGATTTTGTAAAAGAGGCAAATATTGCACCCAATCTCCATGATTGACATGGTAACTTTACAGCAGACCTCTTTGAAATAATCTTTGAAAATTTATGTCAACACCTACATAATGAATATGGGTCTTGTCATATTCATATGAATGGTGCAAAGTATCACATGCGAGTAAAGAATCCATTACCGAAAGCGATCTGGAAGCTGCAAGAAGTACATGATTGGTATGAGGAACAAGAAATCCCACTACCAACAGGTGAAAATGGTCGAACTGCTACTAAGCAGAAACTTATTCGGCATGCTGCAGCTAACTATTCTAATCGAGAAGTACGGTAAGCATACGCAATTGCTCATGAATATGGATATACCATTTTGAAAATGCCACCCTATCACTGTGAATTGCAACCGATAGAAAAATTATGGGTTTTGGTGAAAGAAAGTGTTCGAAAACGGCCGCAAAATGATAAAGATGTCCCATTAAGGCTAAGAAACACATTATTAGAACTCTTCGCCTACACTCCACAATCTACACTTCTTTCTATTTGGAAAAAGTCCATAGAAGCAAACACGATTTTTGAGGAATTACGAAAGAAAGACTTTGATATAGGTGTTGAGCTGGAAGGGTTGGAGGAAAATTTAGAAGAAGCGAATGAAGAAATTTGAAATCCACCAATTTTTTTTTTAAAAAAAAATATTTTCAAGACTATTTCAACTAGTGTTAATAATGTAGTTACATTAATTTTATGATAATATAAATGATAAAGAGGAAGCATTAGTTTATTATAGTTTTTGAATCAAGTCATTATAAGGCTTAGTTCTTGAGATATCGCAATTTAAAAAAAAGGAGCGCATCTTTTCTACCAGACCGTTACAAGGAATTGATCATCAAGATACTGTAAACAAGTGCATCGCAAATTATATGTCAAAACTTGTGGAATCAGTGTTAATTGGTGATCTACATTGTGCACTTCTTACTCAAGTCGATGTATTTGTTGCCAACGATTTCTCCATTGATGACTGTGCGCACCACAAAAGACTTTTTGACCTCATTACATATCTGAAAGTAATGATTTTGGAATGCAACGACTTTGGAAACACATATTATCAATTGGTTATTAGGTCTGGACAAATTGAAGTAACTGCCCATTAGTGGTTATTATGGCGAAAAATGTAGTCGGAAAAAAAAGTGATTCATGGGTAGTGCCATTCGTGCTGATATGGCGGTGGATTTACTACAAGACAAGGAGTTTACAGTCAACGGTCCAGTGAATGGGGTGGAGTATGTACAATCTATACGCCTATTAAGAGATTACAGCAAACATTATGCTTCATTACCTTGGTCTTTTGAATCGAAACGGTTTGGAGTTGTTGGTGGCTTTCGGTGTTGCCATCCTTTGGAGCACTATCGTATGCAATCACGATTGAATGCCAAACGTACATCACTGGAGGACTTGATTAGCTTACTGTTGCGTATCATGTGTCATAGAACCTATAGTCGACAAAACCAAGCAATTATTCTGGAGTACCTGCTCAAATCAATTGACGTTCAATGTGCTATCAAAAACAGTAAGGTAGCATCACACACAATTAGTACTATATCCACCGCTCTCCGAGCTCGGTCCTCAACAAAACAAGGAATCAAGACTATCGTGTGCATATTTGAAAAATAGAAAAAGGCCTGAGGCAAGAGGAAGGATGTGGATGTCATAAGAATTATGTTGGTTGTAAAGAAGGAAGACATTAATCTGTATAATACCTATTTAGCACGCAATATGAAAATCGCCAACATTGACACCTCGCACGCACCTTAAAGGATAACTATTTGGAGTTTTTTTCTTACTACGCACCCTTTCGAACATTATATGATCAATCATGATACTTTCTTACCCCAAGAAAAAATGACTTAATTCCCATGTAACTACATTTAATCAATGTTTCTCCCAAACCTACATTCTCTTCATTCACCCACCACTTCTCTGAAAAAATGAACTTTTTTACTTAATAATATGTTATTATCCATCATATTTTTGACAATAAAAAACAACCAAATTCTAAACAACTAGACACAACAGTTTATAAATGAAATAATCATATAAAATAATCATGACTGTTCTCTTAGGATGTATGTATATATCAGTACTAAAGAGCATGGATATAGACCTGAAAACTAAACCTTCCTTTGTATTCCTACAAAACATTATAAAACAAATATCCTATTAATGATTACAGCAACAACAACAACAACAACAACAACAACAACAGCAACAACAACAACAACAGCAACAACAAAAAGAGGAAGAGTAAACGAACTAATGGGAACGTAGTAGACAATACAACATAAAGATGTATAATATAATAATCTTCTCCAGAGATTGCCAAGCAACACTAATTTGAATGGCAGATTGTTCTCTTTTGGAGTTAGCTCGGTATTATATATGTCATTAAAGACACACACGGTGAGCAAGAATGTTCGGTGCTGCGGGCTCGAACACGGCTCAAGTCCAGCGATGAACGGGTTGTTCGTTGTTAACTGGCCAATGAAGGCGTGAAAACGGTGAACGGGGCATTGGCGAACCAACATTGATTGAAGAAGAAAGAAGAACAAGTAATTCCTGAAGGAGGTAGGCTCAACTATTCAAGTCCTCTGGCAGCTCTTGAAGTGGCATTAGTTTTTAGAACTTGAAAAGGCTGTGTTGCACATACTGGATTTTTAGACAGCTTTTGCGCGTACTCACATTATTATTATTATTATTATTTTGCGCATATGGCTCGTAGATTTTGCGCACTCTAATTTTTTTTTTGGGTACATGAAATCATTTCGAAAGTGAATGACATTCTTAATATACTTGATACCCGTATTGAAGATTAAGCTTATCCAGAAATAACTGTGTATACTATAGCCTACGGGATACATAATAATTTACTGTTATACCTGTATGAGGTTTGTATCCTTAATAAAAACGGGCTGAGGCTTCTCGCTTTCCGAACTTCGATCTTAAAATACTTTTTATATGTCGCAAGGAGGGCGGTGACCCTTGTTTAACAACAATATTTGTTACACAGTTACCTTGCTTTAAATAACATAAAGGTGTGGATATGGCCAAGACTTTTTTTTTACCCTTTAGACACTTTGACAATGTCAACTACTCCATTCCCCGTCGATTCACTCGACGTAAACTTACTCAAGAGTTCTCTTGTTAATGTGAGCAAGGCAAATGACAAACTCGACTATTGGCTTGCAATGGATTACGCGTCGTACGCCATTGACGTGATTAAAAGATCTTACTTGCTCCATGTTCTTGAAAATCGTGCTCATGCTTATTGTCAGACATATCAGTATGACGCAGCTATTCGGGACGCGCATGAAATAGTATCTATAGAGCCAACATCAAACACGGGCCACCTTATATTGGCGGATATATATACTATACAAGGCAAACAAAAGAAAGCAATAAAGGCTTATGATGCGGCAATGCAAAACATCCGTTTATTATTTTCATCATCACCACCGACAAGCAGCGATAATAATAACCCTAATCAACACTCAACAGCAATGCAGCAATTAATGAAAGCTAAAAAGTGGGCAATTGAACAAGATATGAAACGTATTGATTTTGTATCCATACTTCCTCCGGAACTTTCCAATTCGATCTTTGAAAAACTGGATCAAAATTCGAAACTGACGTGCTTGGACGTTGCAAAACATTGGCGCGATACTACTTTAATGGAATTCTCCACAGTTTGGTCAACTATGGCCATTCATGATGATGATTATAATTATATCTATTATGAAGCTGTGGATGTGGGTGAGGATTATATGACGCTCGAACAAAGGAAAAAAATTGAATTATTACCTCATATTGCTGCGCATATTCATCAATTAATTATCGATAAGGACCATCGAGATGTTCGTTCAAGATACATAGAGAATTTTAACGCCGGATGCATGAACAATATCAGATCACTTCAAATAAAATGTAATTTTTTTTTCGAAATATGGGAGAGAGGAATGTATTAGGGAATTAGTAAGAAGGAATGCCAAAGAAAAAAATTAAATGAAACTGACAAAATAATTCTGTATTTGATACATCAGCAAAAATTGCTCTCCAAAACATACCAGCACTTTTTCTGGAATCGTTAATGATGACAGGGATTCCAGGACTGGGAGATAGATTGACCGAACTAGCATTGCATTTGGAAGAAATAACGATCGATCCTGACCATGTCATTGGAATAAATGAAGTTCTTGACACTGCACCTCACCTTAGACGCCTGGTTTATCACTCAGTTCAACTAGTACTAAATATAAATTACGACAGTACTGCGCCATTGCCAAGTATCAAAGATATATTAGACCGAAATCATTATTATAAAAATACCCATCCATTGGTTTCTCTAGAAATAGCAACACAGGAACCAACAACACGGGAAGTAATGAAGCCGATATTAAAACGATGTAGTCAGTTACAATATCTACGAATATCGAATTACCATGGGGACATCTCTGAACTCTTGGAATCCAACTCCCCATACTTGGAGATACTTATAGTTGACTTTGATAATCCGGTGAGCTATGATTCACCTTTTTTGTACAACGAAAATGCGAATCATATGAAGAGATTTCAATGGAAGGAGAACATGGATGTTTATGGTGCCAAAAAGAATAATACCACGTCCTCTCTTCATCGCGATCACTATGGATTAAAGGAACTATACGGACCATGGGATATGATGGACGACCTCGAGAAACCCAATTATATACCATCATTAATACTTAATAATTTGAATACTCTTGAGATAATTGATATTTTCGATTTCCCTCAAGTCCACCGTAACCATCATGTTCATCACTCACCTTTACGAATGATCGATTTAAAGAAATTGAGCATTAGCTTTATGAATCTGCATCATCCAATGGCAAGACTTTTCATCAATTCAATTCCGCTCTTTCCTGCCTTAACAACCCTAAACTTAGAAGCTGGACACGATTTACGTTATGTGATTGATATCCTACTTGCATTGCAATATCCTTTACAAAGCCTGAAATTCAGTTTAGTCACCAATGATGATCACGACAATCAAGATAACAGGGGTATAAATCAAAATGAACATTTGATCCGTCTTTTCCAGCATTATGCTTCTCTTTCATCACCGTCACCAGATATATCCGATAGCAGCAACCTTATTACACAAAGGACACTCAAAACTTTACAACTGGTGGATTTTGCTCAAATTTTGACAGATGACGTCTTATACGCACTATCTAGTATTAAAACAATCGACAACATTACAATCGAAACTTCGTCGCCACACATTACCACTAAAGGATTATATACTATGTTTCAAAGACTTTCTGGGTCATTATCACATGTTGAATTGGATGGACTTGGTATCATTGAAAATAAGGATATAATTGCCATGGGTGATATATTACAAAGTCTTACGCACATTAAACTTGTTCAATTGTCTAATATTACAGTTTATGGAGTGATTGCCCTGATGGAAAAAGCGGTTCAACTCAAGGAATTGGTGGTTATTCGTAGCCTATATCTTCGCGAAAAAGAACATGATGGCTTAAAGCAATTTGCTAGAATGAAGGGTATTGATTACAAAGCTAATCCTTGACACTTGGTTTTCTTTTATAATAAACTATATGATCAAATAATTACCATACATTATAAAAATATTTCCATTATTAGTTACAATTTAATAATATAACTTCTATATTTATTTCAGCTGCTTCAATTTCCTTACCGTGCATTATTTATAAAATACATGGATTCATAAAATATACAGTTATCAGCGCAACCTATATAATGAAAGGTTATGATAGCCAATGAATGGCCAAGCCTTACGCTACGTAAGCGTCACCAGCTTACCAACTTTTTAGTTTGTTATCCAACACCATCTTTCACGATTATATAAACCACGTAGAATAGGGTGTATTTTACCATTCTATTTTTCTTGATAATTAGAATATTCTTCATGAACTTTTGTTTGATGATATATACTAATGAGAAATATCAAATCAATAATATTCGATAAAGCAATCGTCAATATGAACGGTAACGTTCAAAACTTACTCCTATTTCTGCTGCATTCCAAGTTATCCTACTTCTTCTTATCTCTAATTATTCCCAACCAATCACAAAGATAAGTATGGCTATACTTCATGGGAAGGATATTAACCAAACTTCAATATCTCAAAAGAGAGTGAAAAGCAAAGTTATATCAAGCTTATAGTACACTATATATTTAAAAAGAATTTGTCCTGAAAAACCCATTTTAACAAGGAAAGAAAACGTATTTGTAGACTATGGTTACAATGATATATATCCAGATCAGTTTTAAAAGAAAAATAATGAAGTTCTTTACTTTTGTTAGGTGAAAGGCACAAAATGCCTTTTTAAAGGATGATTCTCCGTATCTTTGCGACTTTTTTCTTCCTGTCCTTAAATAATAGTAATACAGCGTCAGTTGCTATGCTCAATCTCCTGCTACCCTTATTTTTGCGAATTTTACTGCCAAATTATCCCATTGATTATTATCCTTGCAAGGTTTTTTTTTTTTTTTTTTGCAGTGGTGAAATAAAAATTTACGTAGGATGTTAAAACTATGGCATAAAAAATAATTTCTGTAGTTAACAGTTATTGATTTTAGTATAGACATATATAGGATGATTAAGTGGTCAAATTAAGTTGAAATACCAGAATGAGTAAAGTTATAGCTATACCTTTTTATTATTTTGTTTATATCAACAATTTAACTATTCCTATTATCTGATATAATGTAATAGCAGTATCATGAATAATAAACACCATTAAAAAGTTAATTTTATCAATTTTAATATTCAAAGTATTTCTCAAAGGAAGTTACAAAAAACTTGCAAAGATATGTTTTTTTTTTAAAAAAAAACTAGCAAGATCATCTCCAGATGCATGGAATAATAGCCGCATATTAATAATAATATTATTTAGAGTATTCATGTTTTTGCTATATAAATAATATCTGTTATCAAACTAATGGTCCAGTTACAAGCATCTATATGAATTCGCATACTTTGAAAAAAGTTATTAGGAAAATTCTTCTATAGAAATATGAGGAACAGTGATGTGATATAGTACAAATAATGTTATCACCACTGTCTGTCAAAACGAAGGGAAGATATTGCGCACAAAACCCATTAGGGACAAGTGGTGAATTGAAATCATATGCCATGCAACTACTGCTGTCATTCTGGAGTATACTACGAGTGTTACAAGTACAATATGGAATACTCATTACATTTTATCATAGCTCTGGTGGTACTATCCAGAAAAAAAATATCAGAAAAGTCTATTCTTTTGTATATAGTTGCTTTTATAAATATAAATATATGTTATTATTTTCTATATATTGATATAACTGCTGTATACCTCAACAAACGCGTGTTTCCTGTTCTGATATCATTTTGTTTATTATTAAAGGGTCGGCACCGAAATGATAAAAAAAATAGAGCTAATTTCATTTTATTAGTCCTAGCTTTTTCCATTAGGATCATTAGAACCAAATTATATATATTCGTTGATATGACATTCAGTTTTCTTTTATTAAACATAACACTTTTTGTTTCATTAAGATAATTGTATCACCCTGATTTTTGACATGTATTTTTTGGAATACAGCTGAACCTGGCTACATGACAAAAAATAAAAACAACAGTCTCTCTTTTCTCAGGTCCCGCCACTTTTCTTTTATTACTGATATTATAGACAACAAGATGCATAGATCATTAATAACACGATTAATACGAACCAACAACAAATGTCCGATTTCAATGACTGTACATTATTCTACTCGACCGACCATTCCATTAAGACGGTATACTGTGAATACACCAAAACCTACTACCCCCACGACAGCAACAGCCGAAGCAACTCAATCAACGATAACCTCCCATGAACCCACGATCCAAGCCTACCGACAAAAACTGAATCAAGGCAGCAAAGATATATGGCAACGCTATGAACAAATCACAAAACTAGGACTTGCAAGTCAATTAAGTCGTCATGATTTTGTTCAGTTACGATCGAATCTATGGAACACGAGTAAAAACCGGTGGGGTGCCGAAGATCGTATTCTTCAAGTATTAAACGACATGAAACAATTGGGATACGAATGGGGTATTTTGGAATACAATGAACTTTTCATGGTCAAATTGTATCAAGCACGCCACCAAGATATTCTCGATACATTCAATCATAGCGATATCTTCCAAAAGGGCAAATTACGTCTCAGTGTTGGATCATTCAATGTCCTATTGGCTGCTTATTTACAACTGAACATGGAAAAAGAAGCCATTCAATTAATCAAAGAAGCGCATGAACGATGGGGTGTACATCCGGATATTCGTGACTTCCAACGCACGATGCATCGATGTATGCCACGTAACACGACGATTGGTAAAAAAGCACGCGAATTGATCAGTCAGCATGCTTTTGATAATGTGGAAATATTAAAAAGTAATTTGATCCATTTATTTAATAAGCGCATGTTTGGGGACGCCCGTTGGATCTATGCCAATATTGTCAAACACAAGAAATATGACGATGTCTCGGTATATCAGGTGTTGATTAAAGGGTTTTTGGATGGGAAATCACCACGTGACGCCACGACGATTTATGACGAGATGCGTCAGACCACTGGCTTGGGACCCAATGGAGCCATTTGTGTGAGTATGTTGGCTATCTATGCAGCCAAACGTGACGTGACGCAAGCCGAACAAATTGTCAAGGATACTGTGGCTGGAGGTTACGCATTGGATGAATTAGTTTATAATCAATTGATCCGGGTCTATCTCAAGGCACGTATGGCTCACAAGGCATTCCAAATCTTTGAATTTATTCAACGGGATCCGACCTTAAAAGTAAACGATGTGATTTTGAATACCATGATTGATGGCTTGGTAATTAACAAGGAATTGGAAGCTGCCAAAATATTGTATCGACAAATGTTGGATTCTCATATTCGTCCCGATATGGTGACGTACAATACATTACTCAAAGGATTTATTCGTGTGGCCGACTATCCGGCGGCTTTGGATGTGATTTCTGACATGTATAAATATAAATGTGAACCGGATACGGTTACGTTTACGACCTTATTGGATGGCATTTTTGCCAACAAACAACCTAAGACAGCTCAAGACATGTTGAATTATCTTCATCAAACAGGGATGCAACCGAATATTTATACATTCAATGCTGTGATTAGCAAATTTATTCAAAACCAACAATTGACAGAAGCAGAACATGCGATTGAAGCGATGCGTAAACCACCTTATCATCTCAAACCCACGATCCATACGTATACCAATTTACTACAAGGTTATGTGGCCACCAATGATCTTACCAAGGCCATGTGGACGTTCCAAAATATCGTCAAGAGTGACCATATGCGACCGGATCGAGCATCGTATCATTTTATTATTTGTGCGTTTTTGAATCATGATCGATTGGAAGATGCCATGACATGTCTTTTACGTATGCGTAAAGATAAATGTTTACCTACTAAGGATACATGGGGTATCATGTTGGATGAATGTATTCGTAGAAAGGATTGGACAACAGGTGCTATTGTTATTAAAGAATTAGAAGCCAGTGGATTTTCAATTCAATCAGGTGCATTAAGACGTGCTTATGCTACAATAAAAGATCGTATTGCTTAAAGATAAATTTACATTCCATGATGTCTTTCTATTTGTACAAAGAAAGAAAGAAATAAAGAATTGAATTGAGGGTGCGTGAAGATGCGTTTTATTTACTATTTTATTATTATTATATGCATGTAAGGTCTATGAGACAGATCTTTTTTGACTCCTCCCCCCGTTAAGTACTAAAAGGGGGTCATCTTTTATTTTTTTTCCCCCAGATATAGATAAAACCATTCACACCATTAGAGCCCTCACCAACATCACGAATAACCCCACCACATAATACACACTTGCTCACATAACAACTTATCACACCACTCCCCCACCCCCGACCTTTTTTTTTCTTTTTCTTTCAACTACTTTTTTCTTTTTATTCTTTTCCACACCACTTCATTCACATATCCATCCAGCGTTTTCTTCTTCTTCTTCCTGTTCTTCCTCTTTTTTAAAAAAATCATCATTAGATTTATATATATTATATCACTTTTCCCTTCTTCCATTTTTACTCTCTTCTCTCTCTCCCTCTATCCCCACCCAACCTAGTCTCACGACGAACTCTAAAAAAGAGAAGAGTAAAAAAAACATTATTCTATATTTCTTTATCTTTTTGGATATTTATAAACTACATATATATACACCTACTTTATATATATATATATATATACTTAACCTACAATGTCAATACAAGAGTCAGAACAGCCACAAGAACAACAAAAAGAACAACTCATTAGAACAACCCCATTTTTGGAATTACCCAATGAGTTACTTTTACATATACTTAAACAGTTTCTAGACTTGGACGATTTATGGAAATTATTACAAGTCTCTAGAGCGTTTCGAATACTTGCCATGGAAACCATTTATCGTCGTTGGAGAATAGAAATATCACCTGAATCCACAATGAAAACCCAATGTCGAGCTGCATTGGTTGCCCTGGAAACTTTATCCTGTCAGCTTTCAACACAAACCAGAGTAACGCCTTTTGCATATCAAACAAGTTACCTCTCCGCCGCTGCTTCAACTATAACAACAACTAACCCAGCTGCTGCTGCTGCTGCTGTTGCTGCACCCTCTTTTGTCTCCGCATCATCGGGAATGCCCGGTCCTGCTTTTATGGCTGCTACTTCTGTTGCTTCTTCTTCATCATCATCTGCTGATCCAACACCCACAACACCAGCAGCTGTAGGATTATTGGATCAACGAAGACCCGTTTCTACGCGATCATTATCCCCTTATTATGATGATTTGGAAGAAGAAGAGGAAGAAGATTTAGAAGAGGAAGATCTTCATCCACAACAACGATTATTACTTATGAGGGGTGGTAGCAATATTACTGGTTCAAATCATGAGAACCCACTTGAAATAAGTAGTAATCAACAAGATGGAAATAGTAATCAAGATGATGACGAAGAAGAAGAAGAGGAAGAAGAGGAAGAGGATTTGGGACAAATTCAAGTAGTTGTTCAACAACAACGAGAACAACTAATATCACCACCAGAATATCATCACCAACAACAACGTGACAATACTAATAAATTATTTCATCACTTGATGCGTCGTGAAGAAAGATTACATCAACGGATTGTCTATGGTATATCATCCTACAAACACCAATATGTCTTGATTGAAGATATTGATATTCGTAATCGTATTCGATCAGCTGTGGATGTTATTTTCCATCACGCTGTCTTTGTCACTGCCGTTTCTCGTTCTCCTGTACGTCTTGCATGTACGCATGCCAGTTCCAACAATCGTGCTTTGGCAGCCATGATGGTACGTTTACTGACTCGTTTGGATGTGGCTTTTCCTGCGTGTTGCCGTGAAATCACGTTTACTTTGGCAGATAATATCAAGGCATTTTTGGAATACACAGGATATAAACTCATGTCACTTTCTCAAGCCAATCAAGCCATGACACAACAACAAGGAGAAGTATTGTATTCATTGGTATTTGGACCTGCTTGTCAATCGTCCGCTATCTGTAATTCAACATCATCAGCATCAATATTATCATCATCACCCTTATCATCAGCATCTACATCATCATCCACAACCATCGATAATAATAGTAACAATAATAACAACAATAATAATAGCACCTCTACTACTACTTTTACCTCTAATAATAATAATAACAACAAACAAAAACGAACACAGCCTATGCCACCGATTTTCAGTCGATTATTGGATACATTACATAGTATATCAGCATGTTTTGATTTAATGGGAGCAGCATTTATTGGCAAGATCTTGAGTGAAAATCATGTTGAATGTGCAGTCCAACGAGCATGTGAATTATTATCAGATAGTTATTTACGACCTGTCAAACGAGCCTTATTAGTAGACCTTTTAGAAGGATGGTTAACGATAAAACGTGGATTAGTGGCAAGTGAATTATGTCGTTGGGTACGTACTGAAATTGAACGTTGTGATCAACAATCTTCTTCGGCCATGGTGGCAACTACTACTACTACTACTACTACTACTACTACTACTACAACAACAACAACAACAACAACAACAGCAACCACCATGCGAACGACTTCTTCATTACATCCACCTTTATCTGACTTGGTATCATTAGCTCATTTACAACCGATGACTTGAACATTTTATAAATATATACATTTTATTTCCCCTTCCTTAGAGTGGGATTGATTATACCCTGCATTCTTCTTTTTCTTTCTTTCTTTTTATTATTCGTCTTTTTTTTAATACCATTTATTTTTTTTCTTTGTCCCCTTTCTTTCGTCCTCTTCTTTCCCTCTCTTTTTTTTACACCCCTTTTTTTAAAAAAAATCATCTCTCTCTATTTGATTTTCCCTCTAAGGTTATTATTACATTTTCATATATAAATATATATTTAAAAAAGAGAGAAAAAAAAAGGTGTGTTTCTTTTTATTATTATTATTATTATTATTCTTTCTTTCTTTTTTATATATATAGTATATAGTGTTATATATAAAAAAAAATATAAAAATAATAAAAAAAATAAGCAATCCATTAAAAAATTAAAGTATACAATCATGATGATGCTAAGTTTCTTCATACCTTGCCAATAAAAAAAACAAAATATATATGAGAGAAGGAAATTTTTTACAAAATAAACTAAAAAAGAATATATATATAAAATTTGATATATAAGCAAGGGGAAGAGAAAGAATAAGGGAGGGGGGAAATAAAAGCAGGGGAGGAATGATGATGATTTCTTGTTCATTACAAGAAAAAAGAGGAGGTGGTGAAACTTACTATGAAAATATAACATATAAGAAAAATAACAATAATAAAATAATAGAAATAATAATAATATAATAATAATAATAATCATCTTTATAATAAAAGAAATAATACGGAGGGGGGAAGGAATAACTTCTTTAACCCCAAGGTGCTTGATCTGCTGCATGTAATGAATTATTCACAGTACTTGAATTACCATCTATTTGAAGTGGCAAGGGGTGACGCAAAGGATCATTTAAACGCATCGTTCTTTGTTGTTGTTGTTGCTGCAGCGAATATTGTTGTTGTTGTTGTTGTTGTTGATTTTCATTATCGGGTGACATGTAACCAAAAAGAACAGCTTGTTGTTTTGCATCCATCACCATGGATTCAAATTGATTGGTGGGTTGCATTATTTGTTGTTGACGCTGTTGTTGTTGATGATCCCAGGCCTGTGGAACAGCAGGACTTTCAAATGCAAATGATAACTCGGATGAAGGTGAACAGAATGCATTACCTGAAACATTGGTTGCATAAGCAGGTTGAAAAGCTGCCGCTGCTGCTGCCGTTGGAGCACTACCACCCTCACTACCAGTACCAGTACCATGATGCTGATTATTTTGTTGCTGCTGTTGAATAGTGGGGGTAGGGAAGGGTCCTTGAGAATGATCTGACATGGTTTGTTGTTGGTAAGGTGTAGCAGCTGTACTAGTGGTTAATAAAGCCTCTGAAATGGATTGAGGAGGTTGAGGTGAAGTAGGTGATCTTTGTTGCTGTTGTTGATGCTGCTGCAATGCATATTGATGGTGAAGTAACGCTGTAGAGGTCGAAGAGGAGGAGGAAGAGGCTCCAGGGGATGCAAGTGGAAATGAAGTAGAAAGTGGATTTATTTCCAATTGTTCCGTAGTCGATGTTATCGTGTTACGTCGCCCTACTCTATGCATTGAGGAAGACCCTTCTGATGCTCCACGTTGAGACTGCAATCGTACGAATAATGTATACCCGGGAACATGGACTGTCTGTGTTCCTTTTGGTAAATCACTAACAACATTGGTAGCAGCTGTACCCGGAGCCGTCGCTGTACTACTACTGCTACTAACAGTAGAAGACTGTTGTTGTTTTTGTTGCTGATAATTCAAAGAAGGAGAGGATGATAAGGAAGCCAATGATTTACGTCTTTTAGGTTCCGGTTGTTGTTGTTCTTGTTGTTGATACACTGTATCCTCCATATCATCCGGTTGACTACTATCATCTGAAGAAGAACCACTACTTGTAGCTCCCATTCCTCCTCCTGCCAATTGTTCTTGTTCAAAGATTTGCATTGCTTCCGTATCAAAATTAACCAATCCTTTCCCATCCGTTCTTGCCAATTGACAATAATGATTCAACAAACGAGTGAATTCCGATTCCACACAAGTAGACCAATCCTCATTGGCAGCGACCAAAGAACACACACGAGCAGAGGCCGTCAATAACCTTTGACTTCGATCCATGACATCACGTTGCCTTATCCTTTTCCTTTCCTCTGTCAATCGATTATAAAACCTTCGTTCATTCCATGCAATCGAAGGAAACCGTTGTTTGACCAAATCACGGATTTCATGCGTTTGCATACGCTGACGTGCTAATCGAATGATGAATTCATTGACTTCATTCGGCCAATTTTGAACCATTTCTTCCGGTGACATCATTTCATGATTATGTTCTGCCGCATTAGGATTCAAAGAACGTCGAAATTCCCAACGGTTGGGTTCGGTTTCTGATAAGACCACACGCCATCGACAATCACATCGTTTTGAAGGTCGTTTTCGTTGGGGTGATGAACGTGGTTTACGAACAGAATCAGGAAGTCCTTCTCGAGAACAATAAACGTAAATATGCTATTTTTATATTATGGTAGGAGGAGGAGGGTATCGGTTGATAATATAATAATAATTAATACTCAGCTTTTTTTTTTTTTTTTGTTCTTTTTCATTAGACACACCTTTTTTTTTCCTTCTTGGATTAATAAATAAGAATCATAAGGTTACCTTATTTGCACTGGCTTCTTGTTTGACTGTAAATCCATGTTCGGCACATGCGCCCCGACAAAATTCCACAGCCGATGCACTATCCGGAAATGAACGTTCCAGTAATCGATCATAAAGAGGTTTCATCTAGAGGAAAAATTCATTTTTATTTTTTAGTGCTACCATAAAATAAAAACCGGGATGAGGACGGAATCAAAGCCGATTATTATTGCTCCGATTCATGTAAAAATATATATATATATATTTACCGCTTCACGACTTCCTGATAATCGACGTAAAGGTGGTGACTGTGTTTGTTGTTGCATAGATAATGAAGTACTTGTAGGATATGGTAATGGAGGTATGGCCGATGCGGTCATATTTCCTGATACTGCTGGTGCTGTCGTCGTATGATGATGATGCTGTTGTTGTTGTTGTTGTTGATATGGATGATGATGATGAGGATGATTTGCCATATTCACTAACGCTGTTCCTGGCGCCGCAATAAAATTCCCAATAAGCTGTTGTTCTTGATGGTGTTGCTGTTGCTGGTGTCGTTTTCCCATAGCTGAAACAAAGGAGAGAGAGAATGAAAAATAATAAAAATAAAAATATAGAGATGGAAAAAAAAAATGAATTGTTTGAATGAGTTGAATTCCAAGTTATTCGTATTCCCAATGTATAAAATCAAAGGGAGAGAGAGATTAGGTAATTAGAAGAAGATTTCAAGTGAAAGAAGAAAAAAAAAAGTCTGGCAGGTTAACTCGCTACCACCGCGAAGAAGAATATTTTACTACTTCGTTAGATAGTAAGAGGTATTATATTGTATATATAAAAGAAGAAGAAGAGGAAGGAAGAAGAAGAACAATATTCACATACGGTTATTGTGTGTTGAGATATATTGTTGTTCTTGTTATGATCGATTCAAATACTTGACAAGTATTACCAAAGGAGAGAGAGAAAAAAGAGAGAGAGAAAAAAAACGCGTCCTGTTTTTTGAAGAAACCACCTTGCTATTTTGTGTTTCTCTCTTTCTCTTTTTAAAAAGTCAACAAGGGCGAAAGGGCAAATTTGTTGTTTTGTTGTTATTGTGGTGGCGGTGGTGTGGTCCTATGCTCGCGTGTTCGTTTTATTTTGGGGGGTAGATTGATTTAAAGATAGACTTGAAACAAAACTATTATTAAAAAAAAGAGGGAAGAAGAAGAAGAAGAATCAAAAGACAAAAAAAAAAAAACGATGGCAAAAAAGAAAATAAAAGAAAAGGTCTAAAAAATAAGGGGGTTGAGTAAAAAAAAAAAAAGGGAGCCACTTTTTTTTTAGCTGGTGATGTGTAGAAAAGAAAGGGGCTTTTTTCTTTTATTTATTTTCCAAAAGAGATGACCTTGGATCTAACTGCAGCACTCTTGCATTCTGTTATTACTATAGAGTACTTCTTTAGGATGATGAACAATTATATATATGATCGATCATTCTATTAAAAGAATAGTATTTATAGTAAAAGAATATATAGGAATTGAATGATATGTAAATCTTTATTATTATTAGATGTTATGCCAACGATGATTTATCAATACAATAATCATAATGGATGATGCATCTATTTGTTCCTCCCTCTTTCTCCTTGTCTTTCTTTCTCCTGATGTTTCTTCTTCTAATAGGATGCATGACGTTCTTTCTTATATGCAATGTTGACAATTTTCTATTGAGAGATCACATTATCATATTTCATTTAGTGATATTATCTGTCTTGGTGTATTTTAAAACAATTCTTCTTATTATTATTCATAATTTTAGTATATAATATAATAATAATAATGAAGTGATCTCCTATTTTATCATCATCTATCCATTCATTCATTGAATAACTTGTAATATTATGGTTATGGTTTGTATATATTTGGAAAAATAATAGCAACAACAACAACAACTCATAATAGACTTGATTAAAAGAAAATCATCCTTCCATGTATGTAATATAAAGTATGAGTGATCCAATACAGTGGTGAATAGATAAAATATAATAATAGTAAAAAAGGAGGTGAAGGAAAGAAGAAATAAAATAAAACCTGTATTATGGAGATAACCCTACTACGTGGTATTGCATGATACATATACATTTCTATGTAAAACAAAAAGACGTAAATCCTTTCCAATATATACCATTGTTGCTTATGATATATTAAAATAAGGATGATGAAGAAAAAAGAATCCTATATTTACGTAGGATGATGACAACAAGAAAGAGCAATTTCTATAAAGTAGATGTTTTCTCCCAAATTTTTTTAAGCATCAACACTGCATGATCAATGCCTGCTTGAGCTGCACGACTATTATAAAAAGGCATATCTAAAAACCCATGAATGGTTCCAAGAATTCGGATGGCTGTCACGTCTACACCTGCTGCTAACAATTTTCTTGCGAAGGCTTCTCCTTCATCTAATAAACAATCGACTTCACACGTTAATACAAGCGTTGGTGGCAACTCTTTTAAATCATCCAACGTTGCTTTCAATGGACACACAGTAATCTTTTCTCGATCTTCTTTATCGGGTACATATTGATCAAAAAACCATTCCATTAATTCGCGTGAGGGATCGTATTCTTTTCCACCATATTTTTTATATGAGTCTGTATCGAATTGGCAATCGGTCACAGGATAAAATAGAATTTGTCCTTGAATACCATTGAATTGCCGTTGTTTTGCAAGTACTTTTTATTGAATAAGTTAGTAACTTATTTTGAAATGAAAATAGAGAATCAAAAACTTACATGTCACTGCCACCGTTAAATTACCACCTGCACTATCTTTTTTTTTTTATTAATAATAGAGTTGTCAGCATAATATATGACTATGTACATGTATAAACAAAACTATTACCTCCTACTAAAACCAATTTGGTTGGATCAACGTAAATAGACTGTGCATTGGTTTCATTGGCTACCCATAGTACGGTATCATAACACTCCTCGAGTGCCACAGGATATTTTTTCTCAGGACTTCGAGTATAACTGACGAAAATTACAGCAGCATGCGCAGCAATTGCCAACTGTTTATCACGGTTACGTAAGTTTCCTGATAAATGAATCGTTGGCGTAGTGATTATACTTTACCTCTGTTCGAGGACGTCGATGAGTGGTAGCATCCCCAACAACCCATCCACCACCATGTCTATCATCTTATTATTATTACAACGTCGAGAACGAAATAATCAACCTGACATAATAAAAAGAAAGAGATTCTCGTAACATACATATAGACAACCACAGGTAAAATTGTATTTTCTGTTCCTACAGGTCGATTCATGGTCAATGTAATGGTGGATTGACCATCTCTTGTTGGAATGGACCATTGGTGTTCAATGGCAGGTGGCAATCGTTTTAACCATTGAGGATCCAGCGAGAAGTCTACATACCCCGCTCGTTGTGTTTCTGGTGTACGAATAAAATCAGGGGATAGTTGCTCCCTTTCCAAAACCTCCTGGAAGCAGGGTTCAAGCTGAACGCGTGGTGTTGAAGTATTATTAGGAAGTGTCATGGCTTATGTTTCTTTGTTAACGTTGGTAGAAAAGTGAAAAAAAAGAGAGAGAGAGAGAGAGAGAAAGTGTCTACATAAATCTTTGTGAGAATAGTTTGGTTCAATGTGTAACAAATGACCTTAATAGGACAAGAGAGACGCCACATAAACAAGAGAATGGTAATCCATGAGGATCTCATTCAAATACCATAAGTATTATACTAATAAAGAAATATAATAATATATCTATTTTTTTGTACATGGTTATTATAATGAACAATTAGGCATAAATTAGAATGATGATACTGATAATGATTATGACGGTTAAAAAAAGTAATGGTGCTGCAGGGGCAAAACTTGAAATTGAGGAGGCAAGAATTATCTGTGATTCGCACTCTTGCTTTTTCAATTGAATATGCGTTATTTGTTATATAAGCTCTAAAATATAAAAAAAATACGCCAACAGTGCTGCAGAAACTTATTGTTCTTATTAGTTATTAATAATAAGGAAGAACAATAAAATGTGACTCTATTCTAAGATTTTGTAGCATCTCATTGATGATGTTTGAAAAAAAAAAGAAGGGGGGGAGAAGGAAAAAAAAGCTTATTATATAATTAGTCAGCTTCTTCTCTTCTCTCCTTTTATCGAATGTAGCAAGAAATCTTGACTTATGCTATACTATTATAAGAACAATTCATGATATCCTTTAGTTGTTATACTAATAAAGGAATCCTTAATAGAATTCATAAAATAATAATAATTCGTTAGAATATAGCGAAAAAAAAATAGTAACAGTAGTAGTAACTCTATTATTACTGCATCATCATCATCATCATCATCATCATCATTATTGTCTGTGCACACATAAAAAAAAAGTGGCATCATCATATAATAGCATTCGACAAACCCCACAATAAATGGAGTAACGACGATTTATATACTTTCCCCTTAATGGATATTTCTCGGTTGTTACTAGCATTATCCGTTGCCAATCTTTAATATAAAATAGATGGATTGGTGATAACAATAATGCATCGAATACAGGTTTTTAAGACTGGCTTTGCGTATAATATTTTATTTTATAATATAAAATATACGTAAATGCGCAAAAGCAATGCGCAAAAGCAGTCTTAAAATCCAGTATTGCTTACAGTTGTGAAATATTTTTTTTGTCAAAATAAAATGACTTTTTGACCATAGAAGAGATATAAAGTTTTCTTGAGTAACCATTTAGATGACGAATAAGAGTGCAGATCAAAATGCGGAGAAAAATTGTAATTTCTTGATCCATGATTTAGAAGAACAAGAAAAGAAGAAATGTAGTTGATCTTGACAACAATAACAAAATGACTTGGCTATATGTCAATGATAGAAAGAGAAATATTTAACATTAAAAAAAAAAGAGATTTTCTCCCACATTTTTAGATATATTTTCCTTAATAGATATGTACTGTGTGAAAAAAAAAGAAAATTAGTCCGGCTATGCTACCGTAAGTTGAGATATTACCAACAAAATAAAACCATTTTAAAATGATACATAAGCATTCATCAATAAAAGGGAGAGTGATTCAAGTTAAATATCCAAAATATTAGCCGAGAAAGAAATCTAAAAAACAATAATTTTCTTGTGTGGATTTCCGAGATTTCAGCCTGTACTACTCTCATGACAAAAGACTTATAGTTATATTGAAACTTCTTTTGCGTTTAATGAGTTTTTCCCTAACGGTATGTAAACGGTTGGTTGGTATTTCCGGTGCAATGGCATTTTGTAAAGATGGAAGAATACTTGTCCCGTTTTGCTTGCGTAAACTTCACACCAAGTTATAAAATAAGTGTCAGCAACATGATTGATGATGATGCATTCATTTATTTTTATGAGTAGCTAGTGTATCATGATTTCTCAATGACTAATCACACTTTTTTTATATATAATAAAACCTGCCAAAAAAAAAAAGGTGTTATTGCTTTTATGTTATTCTTCTTTGTCTTGATTATTAATGGAAAAAAAAAAAGAAAAATAATCGTAGGGTGATAGACACTTTTAAACAAATAAGGTTATTGTTACGTTGGTGTGAAAAATAGATATAACAAAACGTGTGTAATAGTAGTAAGTGTACTTATATATTCGAATCACAAATCAAGATATAAATGATTTGACGGCGCAAGTTTTATCCAGAGAGATCAAAAGTATGGTAACACATGGATCACAGGCTCTAAATGTTACAAAAGAATTATATAAAAAGTGGGGAAAAAAACTTGGCTAGAATTTCTCTCTCCCGCGCACGCCTTCTTTCTATATAACACACGCCTTATTTTATTATTATTATTTTTCTGTCCCCTTCATCATTATGGTAGATAATAATAATAATGACGCGAATACAATTGCTTCTTCCTATAAAAATAACGACGATGCATCAAGAAGTAAAAGAGGCTCTATATCCACTCTATCAAAAAAAGAAGATTATCATGAACGAAGGAGTAGGAGTAATACCAGTACCAGTAGTATCAAATCCATACAACAACAACAACAACAACAGACAGCCATCATAGATCTAGAAAAATCAGCATCAGCCATCTCTTCAGAAACACTATCCAAAACTAAAAACGACCATGATGAAGAAAGTAATAAAAGTAGTAGCGACGATGCACCTCCTATTCTTTTGACCAAACGACAACGAATCATCAAAACCACACGATTTTGTGTTTTAATGTTTGGATTATTAATGGGCATGTTTATGGTATGTTTAAATACTACCGTCGTAGCCCCTGCCATGAATATTATTGCTACCGAATTGAATGATATTGGTAATCAAACTTGGATTGCAACTGCTTATCTTGTTGCCATGAATTCTTTTCAAGCGTTAGCAGGCAAATTTTCTGATGTATTTGGCAGGTAATATAAATTATGTATTCTTTATTGGAAGTTTGTCGAAGAATTGATGGGAGATAATGATAATGATTTCTATAGAAAACCAATTGTATTATTTGGTATGTTTTTCTTTACCATGGGTTCTTTGATTAATGCATTAGCACCTACCATGAATGGTTTAATTGCTGGTCGTACTATTCAAGGATTTGGCGCTGGAGCTATCCTTAGTATGCTTTTCGTCATTATTACCGATGTACGTAAGAAATAACCAACATGATAATAATAGCAACTATCATTCAGAATAGCAATCGATAGATCAGATAATCATCATTCTAATCATCATGATAATAGGTTGCCCCGTATCGATTACGTCCAAAATTCCAATCCTCTTTGGCAGTCATTTACGGTCTTTCCTCTGTCATTGGACCTTTGATTGGAGGTGCTTTTGTGGATAAATTAACGTGGCGTTGGGATTTCTGGTTAAATGTGATTCTTGGTGGATTTTCATTTTCTGTCACACTTTTATTATTTAAAGAACCCATTGATATTCCTAAAAGTACTTTTATAGCCAAAATCAAACGTATTGATTGGCTTGGTACCTTGTTCTCCATGTCCTTTGTCTGTTGTCTTTTATTGGGACTCAGCTGGGGAAGTGCTTATGGTTGGAATTCATCTCATTCTTATGGATCATTTATTGGAGCTGCCGTTTCATTGATTGGTTTGATTGTCGCTGAAGGTTGGATTTCTCCAGAACCAGTAAGTATATGCTATATCGTAACAGTAGTAAGATGATGATGGATGAGAAAAAAAAATAGGTATTCAACAAATTTCATTTCTATTTAGCTCATGCCAAAAGAAGTGGTTCTCAACCCATCCATTTTGATTGTCTATGTTTATGTGATGTGTCTTGGTTTAAGGTATACATATAATATTATTTTATCAAGATAAAAAAAAAACGTAAATAAAAGAGAAGACACTAAAAATAATGATATATTAGTTTTATCGGTACATTGTATTTCGGACCCGTACTCTATCAATCAGTATTTGGTGCAAGTAGTACCCAATCAGGCATACGTCTGATTCCATACATGATCTTATTAGTGGTTGGATCTGTTGGAAGTAGTTTTTTGATTGGACAATATGTTCCCTATATGAAATATTTTCTACTCTTGGCTGGTGCATCCAATTTATTAGGCTATGGTTTATTTTATACTGTCAATGAAAATAGTAATTATGGGCAACAATCTGGGTATCTTGTCTTTTGTGGTAAGTCATATAACAGTATTACTAGTACTCATATTCATACTATATTGTATGATTTTACATCATTCTAATAAAAAAAAAACAAATAGGTCTGGCATTTGGATTATCGCAACAAAATGCTATTTTAACAGTGCAAAAAGTGGCAGAAAGAAAATATATGGCAGTGGCAACAACATTGGTAAAGAGTCAACTTTATAACCTTTCACGTTGTCATCAATAATCTCATTTCCTGATTCTTTAATTTTTATAGCTCAACTTTTTCATGATGCTTGCTTCCTCCGTGGTAAATATGACATGTTACTGTGGAGATTTTATTCATTTTTGTGTCACACAATTGGTTTTTTCACACGCTATACCTTTCTTTTTTTTTTAGGGTATTGCCATTTTCCAAACGTTGTTTGAATTATTTTTGACACAACAATTCAAAACTTTGACACCTGAAGAATTTGTAAATATATACATTCCTCAATGACTTCTTATCATCGTATACTAGTATATTTTAATCATACAAAGGAAAAGAACTAATCATGATTTATTTATTTGAATACTAGGCCATGGCCAATGAATATGGTGCCATCGCAAACTATTTATTTATTCGTGATTTGCCGGACGGGCTCCGACAAACCATCATCAAATGTTATTCCGAAGCATTACATCTTGTATTTATTCTTCCATTAGTGGCTGCTGGTTTAGGTTTTATTGCTACTATTTTTATTAAAAAGGTCAGATTCCTTGGGCGTCATCGAAAAGAGGAAGAAATTCAAGAACAAAAGAATGATCAACAAGAGGATCAAGGTGCAACGACCACTGTTGTGGTGACTCAAGAGAATGAAAAACGAGGTTCCAATGCAACTACAGCCTCAGTAGAAAATCTAGATCAACAACAATTCACGACAAGAACATTACCTACTGATGAAGAAGATAAAAAGGTATCGAAAACTGTAAATACTACTACTGCTACTACTACCAAGGTGGTTGTTGGTGAAGAAGAGGAAGAACAAATAACTAATCGAATCAAAAGTTATATGAGTTACAAGCATTAAAGACATAACTATTTACCATATGCTTCTCTCAATGATAACTATGTTATTTATTACAACAGACCACACACACACCCCCCCAAAAAAAAAACAAAATATACCATCTATATATTATATAAAATAAGCTATTCAATAAAAAAAAAAACTAATCTTTTAGTTCGACATCCTATTTTACATAACACAAAGAAATAACGCTTCTTTTTCTTTCTTATGCACATGACAATAAAATAAACTATTATTATTGGTATACATAGTACACTTGGAAAATTCTGACAAAAAAAAAAAAATAAGTGTTAACAATACAATCATGACAACAAGGATTGGTTCCTTGATGATTTCTTTAAAAGATGCCTCCACGTTTAAAATGTTTCTCCTAGTGTGATGTAATTGGATAAAACAAACCATTGAACACCTAATCCAAAGGTTTTAAAAGAGATGTTATCCGATATATCTACCTAACGGAAAATATGTTTCCGTCATTCCTGAGATTTTTTGGATAGGATGATGTTTTTAAATTCTAAGCAGAACATTTAGGTTTCGCTGAGCGGGTAAGTTGATCTGGCCGTTGATCTTTGTTTGACTCATGCGGGATAGCTATTTTTCCAAGACCTTATACCAACGCTAAAAAATTTATCACCAGCTGGGAAGGTTACTCCACAACACAGCCGTTTTTTTTTTTTTTTACAATCGAAACACTGACATATAATGATTCCACGTCTACCCCCATTATTATTAGCTGTTATTGGAGGAGCTTCTGTGTATGGAATTAAAGCGCTTTTAGATCGTTTAGAACCTGTCGCCATTGGTCCTCCAGGATCACATGAACATGCCGAGAAAATGAATAAACTCAAGATTGCTGCTCGACGCGGAGGCATTGCAATGGCAGCAGCAGGCACCATTTATGCAGGTGTATGGAGTAAGTTTTCCTTCATGAAACCCTTCCCATTCTAATATACTTTCTATATATAATTTTGCATAATAATAATAATAAGTGAATGTATTATTTAGTTTATAATAAACGAACTCATCGAACTACCCCTGCTGCTTCGCATATTCCTGGTGACGACAAGGCGTTTCACAGTGATCAATATAATAATCGTGATGTCCGATTACGTGAAGAAACAATAAAAATGAAAGAAGAACAACAAGAACGAGAACAATTGGCACGTTCTCGATTAACAGCTGAACAAGCTTCTATGGATAATAGAACTTCATCTATACCACCACCCTCATCATAACGAAAACAATAAAAATCGATTGACATATGACGTGGATGTAGAAATTTATGCATTGAGTGAAGAGTTATGCCGGTATTTTTTTTTGTTTTATTATTATTAATAATTTATAGTATGTTATATTATGTTCTTTATATATAAAAAAGAAAGACTGTCGTAATCATAAATTGTATTATATACTGTCAGAATATAATAATAATAGTAGTAGATGAAAAGTTTTGCTTGGGGTTTTTTTTAATAAATTATAGTATGTTAATATAACTACGGTTGTTATACGTAAAAAAGAAAGGTTGTCATATTAATTGTATATGTATAATAATCTCCAAAAGTCATAAATTGTATATAAAAAAAGTGTTATATATATTGTCAAAATAATAATAATAAAATAAAAGTAGTAATAATATATCACATGCATAAAAGAAAAAGCAATTAAATTAAAAAAAATAACCATATAATAATCAAAGATCCCCACATGTATGTGGTTTTCCTGACGAGCTTCTCCGCAGTATTTTTGTTGTATGTATAGTGTGTTTGTGTGTATATATATAGTTCGTGTATGTGTGCACGGTCTTGTAAAAAAAAAGCCAACTGAGTGTCCGTATAATGTATAATAATGTTGCGAAAATTTGGATTCTAATAAATAGTGCATGCAATAGTAATAATTTTGTGTGTGTATTGTTGTTCTCCCTTGACTTGTTTCAATGAAACTTTTTTTTTTTTGGTAAAATGCTTGACGTGGTTCTTGTGCGATGTGTATATGCTACGTACGTTGTATGTTGAAAATGTAGTTGTATATATATGTAATGTGAGGTGTATATATATATAGAGAGAGAGAGAGAGAGCTGCAAGGAAGCAGAGAACAGTTGATGTTCAGTTTTAAGAAAAAAAATTGACAACAAAACCACAGTATATAGTAGAATCAGCTACCGAGATGTTCTTCGATTACTTTCTTTGGATGCTTCAAATATTCCACCCCCAACTTCCATTCTACTACCACTGGTATGAGAAGGACCGACGTCTTGTTGTTCATCTTGTTTTTCTTGATCACTTGGTGCAGGAACAACTAATCCACCAAATTGTTCTCGTAAGGATGGCAAATGTACTACATCTTCTTGAGCATGGATATGACTTGGAAATATGGGTTTTGTTTGTAATATCAATTCTGGACGATCCGGCCGAAGTTCAATGGAAGGAGATGAAGATGGTAACGAAGGTGGAGCAATGGTAGGACTTGAATGCTTACTACTTCTTCTTGATGCTGGTAAATGATATGGTTGTTGATGCTGTTGCTGATGAGGATGTAATGCTTGTTGCTGTGGTTGTAATGAAGAAGAGTGGGATTGAGGTTGATGTAAATTGATAATATGGTGAGAAGAAGATGAACCGGGAATCATAATTGGACTTGATTCTCTTCCTCTTTGTAAGGATGCTGTTGCTTCATAATAAGGACGATGTTGTTGTTGAGAAGTTCGTCTAATATCTTCACTTCCGCTTCTTCTAGATTGTTTATAAAATTCCTTGTTGGGTGAGGATAAAGAAGGGGAAGTGGTGTTCTCGAACATGATGGGTGGAAGACGCAAATAAAATGGAGAGGTTGATGTTGTTGTAGCATTTGGATGGAGTGGATGATAGCTTTGTTCTACTGAGGTTGATAAACTACTTGTTGATGCTGTTGGTGGGTAAGGTGGAAGCATGTCATCTGTTGTAGTAGTAGCAGTAGAACTCGTAGCAATGGTCGTAGTCGTAGTTGTTGCTGAATGTCCCATCATTTCATTGCTATCCATCATTGGATCATTTGAATCACTTGGGTGTATAAGACTTGCTACGTTAATCTTTGAGCTACTTGGTGCTATGTTGTGTAGTTGTCGATGTATATTTAGGATCATTGCCATCAGAGTGTATGTGGGAAAGAAAAAGGAGGTATTAGAGTTTACCTTGTTGTAAATGTCCTCTATCGTCTTGCTGCTGTTGTATATCATGATATATACTTCCTGAAGGAGAGGTAAAAGCAATATTTGATCGTGCTAATAAATCATCTTCACTTGTTGATGTTAAACGTAGCATTTTTCCACTGGATGAAGATTCAGCTATATATAAGGGGGAGGGGAAGAGAAAGAAAGAGAGAGGGATGAGTATTTGTCATCATATATACGTTAGTAAGTTCCTTTTTTTCTAATCATTGTTGTTTTATTATGATGCTACCGTACCATTGGATACACGTCGATAGATATGACTGCTAGTACTGCTACTGCTCGACATAGGTTGCTGTTGTTGAACCAAATAAGAATTAAAATCTGTTGTCGTGGTAGAAAATGATCGTCTTTCATCCAAAATTTTAGAATCATGATATGGAGAAGATGAAAACAAGACTTCTTCTTGATCATTCGATACTGTAGTAGGCTCCACTCGATCATCGCTGCTGCTATCTTTTTGCATTAAAGTTAAGAATAATGCGGTATTTTTTTATTACTCTCTCTTTCTCTTCTTTTGACTTCACTCTCCCCTTCCCCAATCCCTACCCCTTGTTTTTTTTCGTATCGTCTGTTAAAGTATAAAATATAAATAAAAAAATTTGAGAACACTTTTCTCCTTACCAGCGTCATCGTCATCATCTTGCTCCCGAGAATGTCGTCTGCTACCTGATCCACGTTTACGGGACTCTTTACGAATACGAATTTTTAAACCTTGTTGCGCGAAATGTCTTGCGAGACGACAGGATAGATGCATACCAGGAAACTAACGTTTTTGTTGTTGTTTATTGGATGGATCGTAGGAATTTCAATGGATGAATTGGTTGACAACAATCATAAGGATTAATTAATAACAAATTGATAGGAATAACATGAAGAAGAAAAAATTCGTAAGCAATCATGATTGATCGTTCGTATCGTTCATCGTTCGTCGGTATCAAATGGATAGAATGGTAAAATAATTAATCGAGATATATTTAGTTAGTGGATTAACTTTTTTACATTTTTACTTCAGGGGAAAATATGCAAAAAAAATAGGTACAAGTGGTTGTTGTTACTAAAATAATCATAGTATCTTACCTTTTTTGCTGAATAAACAGTAAATGGGTCTGTTAGTATATCACGTCGATAATGAACACATGAACTAAAATAGATCATGATGGAAATTGTCATGAAAATGTGTAATAATAATACAATACCATCATCATCATCATTAAGAAATAAAGAAAAATGAATTGATTAGTATATGATATTCTCTATATTGTTGCTGTTTTTTCGTTTATCTGTTGTTGTGTCATTTTTTTTCTCCAACGTTCTCTTGTTTTCCATCATATTCAATGATTTTCCATTTTCTTTTCACCCCACCTCCATCTCTCTCTCTCTCTCTCTCTCTCTCTCAACAACAGCAACAAACAAAAAGAAAAAACCTGTGCTCTCCATATCATAAAGTTTGACATTATAACAAGATCTATTACTCTACTAGTTCAAAAAGACACATGCGAAGTCGATAATGGCCATCTACACGGACCGAGATGTCGGAAAAAACGAAAAAAGCACCTTCTGAATCATTCAGATCACGTAATAAATAAAGAGATGAAACAGTTCGACCAATGGTTAATCTGCTATGAAAATCGATCCTTGGCGGTGACACTTGATCTTCTTCTTCTTCATTAGCAGAAACAAGAACAGCCACGAGGAAGATATAAGGAGAAATGTTTTGTAAACTTGAGTAGAGAGATAGATAAATTAGATAGATAGATTAGCTAAAGAAGATAAAAAAATAACTCGTTTTAATATATATAACTTACGTTTCGTCGCTCCCTTGTCCTTCTAGCTTTAACTGTACAATTGGAGGAGGATCTATAGGTCTCCGATCAACTATTATAAATAAAAAAAAGCATGTGTTAATATAAATATGTGTGAGGAATACGAAAAAAAAAACATTTGACGCAACGTTATTTTTTTTCTCTCTTTTCGAGGGGACGACATATCATATATAATATATAAAAAAGAAGGGACGACCTAAGGGGAAATAAGAAGACAATAATAATAAGCAATGTTTTATGTACCTCGTTCACCAACACCGCACATACGAGAGCGTACAGGTTGTTGTCGAATGATCAGTTCGAATGAGCTAATTCCTGTCATTAGCAGATTCCCGAGATTAGAAGTAACAAAAAAAAAAGAGAAATAACCCAAATAGAGGAAACTTACGCGGGTAGACGTGTACAGGTCTGGCCTGCCAAATTTAGTGGAGGCTGTTGTTGTACTGACCTATCTAAATGGCTCATACACAGGCCAGACTTTGAAGGAGAAGTAGTCAATTTTTTATTGATATTATTTATAGATATATAAATGTGATTGTATTATAGAGATACAGTGAAAAGGAAAACCCTCACTGCTTGAATTGTAGTTGTTTTTATTTTTATTTTTTTTTTTGGCAGAAAGGATTGTAGTAAAAAAAAAAAAAAAAAAAAAGAATAGAAGAGAAGAGAAGTGAGAAGAGAGGAAGAAAGAGAAGAAGAGGAACGAATTTAAGGGACGAATAAATATAAAAATAAAGATTTAAGTCTTCTTTTTCTAATTGGGAGGATTGAAAAAATAACATAAAAAAGAAAAAGAAAAAAAGTAGTACTAAAAAAATGCAACTGAGTACTTCTTATAATGATGATTATATTCAGTATCACTGGTATAACATCTATATATCTTATAATCACAAATTCACGGTTTTTTTATTATTATTCTTGGTGATCATTATTATTATTATAATTATTATCATTTTTGCGTCCGCTGCTATCGATTTTTTTTCTTATTTAACTACCTAAAAACCCACACTGTACATACACAGCCAGACTTTTTTTGGTGAAAAAGAAAATTGGGTGTACTGTAAAACAATTTATTACAAGTTGTGTGCTTTTGACCAATAAAAGCTACGTCGAATGTAACACCAAAAAACGAACTTATGGTGAGCATTACTGTTTATGGTTATTCCCTGTGTGACATGAGAATCTTCTCGATCGCAATTTCCCTTCTGATCGGATGTATAAGCCAACAGCGAAATCACCGCTTTTTTGAACCCACTTTTTCCAAGTTTCAAACACGAAGCTATTACAATTACCGCGCCAGAAAAAAAACATGGAAAAATTCCCTTGGCATAAGATTGGATAAAGAAGTATATGTTTCTATAAACTAATGGATAGGGTTGCCATGTATTTAGGCATTCATTGGTATTTTTTTTTTTTGCTGCTGTCATAGTCATATTTATCTTGGTTGCGATGACAACACTTATCTATTTGAGTAGGTTGTCAGGACAGCAATAATTGACATATTATGTTGTTATGGTTACACGCACTACACTTTTTCCATATATAATAGATCAGCAATAACATAATAAAAATGATATGAAAAGGGAATATTCTCGTCTATTCGCTTCAGAAACTATAAATAATTCTTATGAATATCCCATTTTCTTTTTTTACAAGGAAACGATCATATTTGTACATATTATTGGTATATCCAAACCCTTTTGTCATAATTTATTTTAAAAAAAGGCGCAAGGTTATCCCGTAAAAGAATGAGTCTGAGCGTGATAATAATAATCATAAAAAAAGTGAAACCAAATAGAAATTGAGCAACACACTTTTTTTTGTAGGATGGGGAATCCGTAGTTCTGGTAATGAATGTTTGCCGTCTCTTTTTTTTTGCATCTCTTTTAATTTCGAATATATAAAGAAAAAATAACAACTGCAAAGAAATTCTTTATTTTGATGGTATTCATTTGGTGAAAATAGAACATGTCCCCCCGCATATTAGAAACGTCTATTTTAATTCATGCATTGATGGAAATTAAAATATAGACAGAGACGATTTGTCTGTTTGTTCATGCTTGTCTGTTTGCTGGCCAATTACTAAAACGTCATCAAAAAAGCTGGGGCCATATTGTGAGTTATTACAGATTCCGCCTTCCGAAAAAATAAATGCAGATTCTATCTCATTCTTCCACCCCCCGCTAAGTACTTAGTAGACTTCTTCATGGTTCCGCCCATTCTTTTCTGACGGTGTATCCATCATTATCATTATCAAATGATGGGTTCTTATTTTTCTTTATTATTGATTATCTTTTTTTTATAATAATGGACCGGTAGTATGACTTCTTCTTCTTTAACACCAATTGTTCATTCCATATTCACTTACTGAAAAAAGAAAAATGGCAAAGTTGATTATTTGGTCATTTCCATGTTACATATTACTATTACGCACTTATACGTTCTCATATTCATCATTTTTTCCACCTTCCGTTTCTCCCCCTTCTCCATCCCCACATTTTCACACCAATTTCTCTCAGATAAAGTTTTTCTTCCCATATAACAAAAAAATTGTATAAGTTGGCTTTACTCTTCCTATTATGACCAAGACTTCATTTATCATGTATGCTATTGAAACAATCAAATATTCAATAATTACATTTAAAATAAGGTTTACAAATACAAACTAAAATGGTAATATCAACCATCTAATCGTCCCCATGAAATATCCTTTTGTTGTTATAATCTCCAAATCTCAAATTTTTTATTTTTAGGATTTTTCTTCTCTAAACTAGAAGAAAAAGCTTTCCAATCACAGCCCAAAAAAATTATTTTTTTTTTGGGAAGAGGGAGATCAAGTACCACAACAAATAGTGACACGACAGAAACAAGACTGACAGCCTTCACTTTCCTGAGAAAAAGTTGTATCTCTGTTATGTGTTTTCCAGCAAAAGGGATGATGTGCTTAATAAACTTGATAGAATAAACAATTATGCACACCATTGCTTTTGTTTCATGAATAAAAAATCTAGAGTACCTTACTTTTTTAATCAATGGAGGAAGAAGAAATATAGTAGTGAACGATACACTGTTTAATTTATATGTCATTATACAGTGTATATTTTTCATTCACAAAATGATAATCAGTAGTCCCGTACAGAAGCATCCTTCGTCTTCCTTTTGTCGTAGTTTATATTTTTTTTTAAAGTTTCTACGTATAATATGTATGACAAAGGTATTATTCATCATTTTATGATAATTCACACCGGTCGTTGTTGTTATTTTCCATCGACATTATCATTTAGAACATCTTTGTTTAGATCATCCGGTTTTTTTTTCTTTGAACAAATTTTCATACGCATTTATTTATTATCATCTCTATATATGGTACTACCTATATTCAAAGACTTTTAGCCAAGGGTTTATTAGGTGCATATTGAGGATAATAGTATCATTCGAAAAGCAACAACAACAACTTAAAAATACTGCTAACTATATTCTCTCAAGAGTACTCTATGTACTAAAGTTTATCTTTATATAGTATATAGAATGTTTTAACCTCTGCTCCTTTAAAGAACAAAAACAAAGAACCTATCTATTATATCTTGATCATTATTACTATTGGATAACCACTGTAGGAAATAAAACCCAAAAAAACCTAAACTCCTAACCGAAAAACACGAATTCGTGTTTTTTTCATGTGTAACCTCGAGAAATTGGTCCTGAATTTTAACTGAATTTAGCTGGGAGTTTACCTAAATTCGTGTTTTTATGAGCATATTTGAAAATACCTTTTTCTACAGTGAACGCAGAGTGTGGGTTTGCATGTCATGATTATTATTTGTTACGTTATATTTAAATATCGTGTTCCTTTTGAGTCAAGACAAATATTATGCATACAGATTTATGAATCAAGATATATTTCCAAAAACGAGTTTTCATCGTCGTTGCGAAGAGGATTATTATTATCTGTTGCTGCCTCAGCTTCCGGGAGTGGAATGAAGATGTATAAACAATCAAGCAAAGGTGATCCCGCTGTTCAAACAAAGATACTTAAAACCTCTTCTTCTAGGAACTATAAGCTAGAAATATATATAAAAAGTGGTGGGGCATAGGCTATTCAATAACGAGTACTCGTGTATAACTAAAGAAAAGTGCTTCATTGGATATATAAGTAGAGTTATCAATCCTCGTACAAAACCTCAGCAAAAAAAATGATAGTCATAATTAACCATTTGAATAGAATAGATGGATAAAAAGTGTGCATTTTTGTTTATTGTAGTACTAAAAGTAATCAATAATGATGCAATGTAATCTGTTGCAGTTCTCTGCCCCCCATGTTTTCTCTTTCCCTAATCCTAGATAAATGACCGGATGTCACGTTACTACGCTAATTTTAAAGTTATAAAACATTTTAATTGTTTACAGCAACATAGAATATACTAGTCAATTATCGGATAGAGTATAATAGAAAGGAATATATGCAGTGCACATAAATTGAATGCATTCCTTGCCAACACACATCAACAATAGTTAATGAAAATACTTGAAAAGGAAAACATCACTACCATGTTGTTATTGAATATTACTATTCTTCTAGTACGAGAATAATTTTTGAAATAGTAAAAGAAAGTGGGATATTACCTTATTGATGGTATAAATAATTACTGTACCTACCCGTTAAATCGATCATCACCAGGTTTTGTTCCAACGTGATGGGTTTAACGAATTACCGGTTTAGCGGATCGAGTGACCGATAAGACATGACTAATATAGACTGAGTTTGAGCCCCTCCCCGAAAAAAACCTGTCAAAAAACCGCCAATGATCATACCAATGATCATACCAATCTATCGATCTGACACCAGAAAAAGCGATCGGATATCGGTTTAGCGAACAACCTATATTTTACACTGTTTGCCAGGTTGGTTATGATCAGTTGAACAAAATATTGGTTCAACGAGATTCGGGCATTACAGTCATAAGCTTTTTTACTTGGTATATTAACAACAAGAAAACCTTTCCATTTTATTACGCGTTTGTGTATAGCACAATGTGCTAAACAATGATTCCCTACTAAAGGTTTCTTTGAATGAGCGCGCTTTGAAAATAACTGCTCATAGATGGAATCCTGCGAACCATTCTCGATTATAATAATCAACAGGGAGCTTCTCTAGATTGCACCTGGCCAAAATTTTCATTGATTAAAAAAATCATATTCTTACAATTGGACAGATCTATTATCAATAATAACAGTAGTAATAATAAAAAAGAGGAACGTTATCATTAATTATTTTGACGATTAAAAAGTTCGATAACAACAGGCTGCCATCTGATATGAAAGAATCACTTATATATGGTTGATCCAAAATCACAGGGAAGGAACAGAAAATTAAATACAATTCTAACCATTGTGAAAATAACAAAATAGTGAATCTTAAAGTTGGTTTATTGGTGGTGATATTTCTATATTATCTGTAAGGATTAACAAAAAAGTATGTTCATCTTGTCTTTGTATTCAATGGGAAAAAAAGTATCTGGTATTTGAGCATTGTTGGTGTTGGTTTAAAATGTATCCTGCCATAACCAAAAATACTTTAGGAAGAATAAATTCAGAATATATATAGAATCTATGGACATATTTACAGATGATGCAGTATACGGCAAATCTGAATATGGAATTTTTTGAATCTATTTTATACGTCTATATATCTTGGATTTATTTTACATCGTCAAATATATCTTGAAATTACATTTTCTAAGAAATGCAGTTACCATGATTCTATTGGGTCGAACTGAATTCACTTTAGAATGCTATAGCATAACTTGAATGTCTCAAAATGCATTTAGTGGCAAAAGTAAATTCAGGGCAGTGCTAATTGTTCTTCTTGTAAGAACACCATCACTACTAACTTTTAATTTGATAGAATATAGTATATAAATAATATATACCTTTTTATTTGTTTGCAATAGTGAGAAGTTGCATTATGTTATTACAATAATATCAATTACTAATACACAATAATCAAACTTTAATAATATAATAACCGTTCTTCTCATATTAAAAAAACATGGACAATAAGAAAAAGGATATATTACCTTAAACTTTAAAATATACTATTGTATAAAAATGAACTATGGCTGTTACACGCGGCAAAACGTAAATAAATGTTACATTAATGCTTAGAGTATGTTACTCAACAACTGAATTCAATTCCAATAAATAAGAACAAATGTTCAGATTTCATCCTTCTCAATTACCAATTTTTTTATGTTTTTTGTTATATTCAACACAGTTCTCGCTCTACTTCGAATTCCTATCTATGGCATCTTTTATCAAAATACAAGAAAGAACCATTTTACCCATTATTATTACATATGGCTTCCAGCCATTACAACATGGATAATGGATGGATTATGTTTTTACTATTACATAGTAAAAGGGAACAAAGGGACCGAAGAAATTATTTACAGCAATTCAACAATAAACAATGTACTTTTTATCAAAGCTGTCTTGATTGTATATGCCCTTTGGAAATACCGAGTCATGCTTTTCAAAAATATCAAAAATCAACAAAGCCAAAGGTGGACGCAACAAGAAAAACGAATAATTACATCCTTTGCTCAAGATATACTTCATATGAAGTTCCAATGGTTTCATGTTCCTGTATACTTACTTTTTGGTATAACAGGGTACATGACACAGTTTTATCTTTATCTTAATCCATTTGATAATCCTTTTCCAGCACTAAATATACTTCTCGTACATCATTGTTGCGAATACGTTATATTACTTGTAAAGAGAGTCATCCTTTTCTATCAATCACTGTCCTCGTCTCCACCGACAAATACTGCTACAACAGCAGTCATCAATAAGGATATCAATCATAATAAATCCTCGTATCTCATCTATTTATGCCTTACGACACTACTGCCTCTTATATCGATTTCTCAAGTTATAATTCCATTAGTACGTAATTTGTTTTTTTCCAATATCTACTACAACAATATTATTGCCATTTTTGCTATTTGTGTCAACTTGTTTGAACAAACAATGACAAGTCATATACATAACATTGCCGATAAAAAAAGAGGCATTGATTGGCCGTATTTTGAAGATGCTTATAATATAGAATGATGACATTGTTATATTACTTTCTTAAAAAAAAGTTTATTTAATAAAATATTATTATCATTAAAAAGTACCATTTACTATTGTTGCTATGAAGCATAGCTGAGTATATTGCATATTGATTGATTATTTATAGCCAAAATTTGTTTTTTTTTTCTTGGATACTTAAATACACCTCCAGCTTTCGAAAAATTGCCTATTCCACTGTCTTATTTGTTGCAATTTGCAAGATATCACACATAAAGAAGATACATAATCATTATAATAGAGTGATGGATATCAAGACATTTCTCAATAATTGAATCAACCTATGAATTGAAAAAAAAAAGAATCAATTTCCCGGAATTCAAAAGCAAAAATACCAATGCCAACTTTTTCCGCTCTTTATTGTTGCACGAGTATGTGTAATATAAAAAGCTTATTTTTATTATGAGTAATGTTCTTTTAGGAATAACAATTTGAGATGATGGCTTTTATTACTCTTACGATTTTACTTACGAGGAGTGGCACTATTATTAGATTATTATTTTACACATAACAGAAATGAATGTTACTCAGAAAGCTCAGCAGTAAAGTTGGTCATTACACAACAAAAAAAGTTTAAATATATAATGAGGTATTAGAAAAAAAATCCAATTTGCAATTTGCAATTTTCACTTCCTTTCTTACTTTTTTGTTATGTTTGTTATTATACTCAACACTCTTGTAGCCGTACTTCGGGTTCCGATTTATGCCATCGTTTACTGGAAAACAAAAAGAAATCACTTTTGCAACTACTATCCTGTATGGCTTCTAGCTATCGCCGCATGGGTGCATGATGGGGCATGTCTCTATTATACAATAGTGCAACCCGAAGAACTCGATGAAACAATGAGTTTCTTTGAATCCATTGCCTTTTTTAATTATTTCAAAGCTATTTTGATCTTAGCAACTGGTGTCTGGTACTGTTTAACATTTAGCAAAAATATTAGTAAGGAGCAAGAAGAAGGGGGAGACAACGTTAAAGAAGAAAGGCTTCCAACATTATTTACATTCCCGTTATCCAGATACAAGTTCAAATGGGGATTTTTTTTTCTATCAGTTATCTTTACTACAGTGGTCTATGCAAGAGATTCCTCCAATGTGACAAAGGACACTCCATTCCCAAACTCTCGATTCCTTCTTCTTCATAATGTATTACAATATATCATTTTTCTCGTCAAGAAATCAAACAAGACGTCTGATGGTAAAATCATTCGCCTCTGGAATATGCCATCGTCGTTTCTCGTATATCTTTGCTTTACGACAACGATACCCATCAATACATTATTCCAATCCATTTTACTCCTATGGAACACGGCTATGTCTTCCTCTACTTGGATGAACACCCCAACCATGACCGTAGTGTCGTGGTATATTTTTATTGCTGAAGTAATGATAGTATCTCAATCGCTCTATGGTACACTCACTGAGTTAATTTATTGGCCACACCTTGATGATGATAATCGTCGTTTAAGACGAGGCTATGAAAATATTGCATAAATAAAAAAAACAACGTTCTTGAGTATTTTTTTTAAAAAAAATTATATGCTATTTCGATGCTATATACAACATGGAGATGACTGCCCTGCTTTGCCTATTCATTTCATATACATGGAAATTAGAATAATAATAAGTCAAATTTTATATAGGATAGTGAGTATTAAATTTGTATTTCATAGTATTGTTTTAAAATAATGATATATGTAGGAGTGAATAATAGTTGGTATACTTTTAGTTGTGAATCAAACGAGGTTGCTAATAATATAACGAAGAAGAGTAATAAAGGATAGTGATAACATAAAAAATTGATTGTATGATTTTTTACAACCAGCAAGAGGACATGTTGATTATTTATCTACGCTTGATCTGTTTTTGTCTTTTTATTACTGCTGTCATTTGTGGATTGTTTTTTTCGTTTGTTTGTTGTTGATACAGATGGTGAAAAACATGCGGGTATTTGGATGTCAATTGCTGAAGAGCCGAATTGAACGTTGCTGTCCGAATCACTGATAACATCAAGCATCATAGTTGCTAATGTCTTCATGTGGTGAACAACCGTAATTAATGATTTCATTCTTGGAACAAAATCTTCAGGGCCACTTGGATAATGCAACCACTTTTGAGTTCGGTTCATTCTACATACGTAGCCTTGAGGACAATCTAAAATTTGAGGTAACATAGAGATTCCTGATGACGATAAAGGAGTTATTACTGTTTCCAAGTTTTCTTTTGAATATCCCAATGGAAATGTATAAAGTTAGCATACCTGATAAAGTAAAACCAAACGTTTTGATTTCTCGAACCGATGTTGGAGATTCTTTAAGAAGTTGGATGAACATATCTTTTAATATTTTTGGGATCTTGAAGCCGGATTCGATAATGGTTTTTTTGCTTGTGATATTCGACTCTTTTCCTGCTTCTACAGTCCCAAATTCAAAAACCTCAGTTGCGAATCGTATATCTGTCTTATTTCCAATTTGCTTTCTTGCCATAGTAGAAGAAAGTGATTCAGTTGGTGGTGGTGATGATGAAGATGGTGCTGACGACGATGAGGATGGTGATGAAGAATCTGTGGTAGTGGATTGAACATGATTGACTCGATTAGAAGTCGACTTGCTACTTGTTTCGCCTCTAAAACATATGTATACTTTTGAATCAGCCATTTGGAGTCACCATATAATATGTGTACATAAATGTATATATAAATGCATGTAAAAATAATTATATCCACTTACGAGATCGCATCAATAGTACTAGCATAAAAACAAGTATCAATAAGTACCCAGATGTGCTTCATGAGATCTGATTCGCTTCTTCTTTTAGCGAGATACTTGTAATACATGATATCCAATACTTTTGAAATTGATGAATCAATCCAATGTAAATCAGGTTCTTGCAATGGATGAAAATTATGTTGGATATTAATGTTTCTAATTTCATCCAATGATTTCTGTGATTGATGTCAAAATTAGTTGAATGAAGAATCGATTTGTCTGATATAAAAGAAAAAGAAGCAGAATTACCAAGCCTTTGTATTTATCAATGTATTCAAGAAGAGGTTTAGGTAATGTCGAAATCACCGGCACGCTTTCATTTTTGATTTCTTCCAATTCTTGTTTAGTAAAATAGTTCAACCAATCTTTATCGTCTGGGTCCAATACCAAAGAACACGCGAGGCTAATGAAGAAGAAAAAAGAAAGAAAGAAAGAGAAAGAGAAAAAAATGTTAGTACGTGATGCAGACAAGTCGCTTGCATGGAAAACGTAAAGATAAAAGTTATTTACTGTTCATGAGTGACCCCCAAGGCCATTTTCTTCATTTGGTGTTCAACTTTCTTGCCTGTTGAGAGTTGCCACATTTTGTTGTCATCAAGATCGTTAAACATTTTTGAAATTATTTTTTTGTTATCATCTGTTAATTTTTTGTTTTTGTTTGATGACTTTGAGGACGAATCGTTGGCAGGAGTAGTGGTAAATTCTGAGGGTGCTGGTGCTGGTGCTGATGTAGAACTAGAAGTAAAATGAAAAGCGTAAGACTTCCTTTGTTGCTGTTCACCAACGCGGATATCTTGGACAATTATACCTCTATGTCTTTTTTGATGAGAATTCTCCTCTCCGGCAATGTTACTAATGTCATTGTTATCTTTTATATAAAATAAGATAATTATAAGTATAATGTGCTATTTTCTAACTATTAAATGATAATTATTACTAATAATTTGAGATTGATGCATCACATCACTAGCTACTACTTGTGCACCATTGTTTAGTTCAGTATTCCGCAAATGATGATCTACTATGTATGTTGTATTAAAAATAAAAAGATGTATATAAATTTTACAACAGTGCTTTTTACGATATATTGATTCTATATCTAAAATTATACCATGTTGATCATCTATGCGAGGTCGTTTCGAAGATCTTACTAATTCCGGGTCAGATGAATTATTTCTATCTTCTAACGTTGTAGTTGATAGATGGTCGTCTTTACCAATTACTACACTCTGCCGTTGCTGCTGCGATTGTGATTCCAAAGCTTGTTGGCTTTGTGGTGTCGGGGAGGAGTGGATTTTGGTTTGCGTCTATACAAACCACTTCTAGATTTTTTACCTGACATTATTATATCAATAGAAAGAGTATTTACACAACAAAAGGAATAATATGTAAAAGAAAAGTATTATTATTGCTTAATTGATTATTATTGCCTTTTAACTCATTTATATACATCAGACGTCTGTTTATTAACGATATATTACAGTAATATTATTCACGTTACTAACTAGAGAAAAAAGGAGGTATCTCGTGTAATATTTAAATATGAACATATATAACATGTTCTCTGTATTATTATAACTTTACAACTATGATTCGAAATAGAAGAAATTCTATCGTTGGTAAAAAAAATTCAATTGTTTATTATCAATCACTGTTAGATATCTCTACTGTTATTAGTGTGGTATATATATATATATATTTCATCATTAATAGTGATAATTGTTGTTTGATCCAAATGTATATCTTATAATCCAATTTTATAAGCTATTACTGGTGAATTTGACAATCTTAACTCTTTTTGATCATCAGGAACACCAATGCTACGTTTAACTGCTTCGTCAAGAGCGCCTTTAACTGCTGGAACAAGGGCATCTGGTTTCACTGCAGTGGCATTATCCACTCCAAAATCAAAACCTACAATATCAACAGCATGCTCTTTATTTCTGTAGTGAATAATCTGCCTGCCATCGTTATCAAGTCCAGTAACCACGCGCTTAAACGATCCCCAGCGAAATCGATCCCAACGAACTTGGTTGTTAGTTGCTGATACTAATTATATGAAATATCAAGTTTATCAATCTGACCATTTCTAACATTAATATCAAGTGACCAAAATAGTAAACTCACGCATCTCATCCCTGAAATAAGAGGCAATTGTACGTCTTATTCCATGTACAGGTCTCTCATAAGCAGACTCGTGATCCCTGTCATTCCCATCAACACCATCTGTTATATCCTCATTATTATCCTGCTCTGTAACATCCCTTATATTCTCGTCATCTGATAGTGATAGTAGATAATTCGATTCAAAATTTATTATATGTTTATTAATTAATACCAATTATTGATCATTTTTGTTTCTATATAAAAAGTACATACGACTTACCCTGCTCTTGCTGATCAATATGTTCTTTTAAAAACAATGTTAATAACAATAAATGTAATGCTAAAGAATCATAGAAACGACTATATACCTCTGCATTTTTCTATGAATTCATCAATGCCAACCCATTTTTGCCGATGCATAATTTGAAGCATCTATATACCAATTTCAGTATTTCTAATAATACACTCCACAAGATATATCTTACCTGTAGTGCAGAACGTACCTGCTCCACCCCAGTCTTCTTCATGTCGAGTAGAGATAAATAAAGCGATATCTAATCAAACAACCTTGACATCATATTAATGCGAGAATCGATATCCCTACGCCAGATTTCCGCAAGCTTTTTTCGATCAGCTGAATCCGTTGGTACTTTTTGATTATTGATAATTTCTATCTTTGCCTTTAGCTTCGCCATCAGGACATTAACCTTTTTAACTTCTTCGTATGCTGTTCTGATCTCTGTAGTTGTTGCGCCTAAAAGACGATTCGAAATCTTGATGATATGCCCATATTCTAGACAATAGAATTAGTTAATAATCTACCATGCTATATCCCAAAGCTACTATTTCGGACCTATGCGTTCTTCATCGGTACCGTTGAAAACAAGATGAATAAACATGTTATAAGTGCTAATCTTCCTGGTTGGTTTAGGAAGAAGGGGGCGAATGTTGGATGTAATAGAGGTAGTAGATTCCATTGTAAAATAATGAAGAAAAAGAATATTGAAAAATAAAAAGAACACTGTGTTATGCATTATGTGGCGTGGCGATAACGTGTGTTGCGGGATACGAAAGTTAAGAGTATATTTAGGGAGGATTTTAAGCAATGTACTCTTAACCATATATGCATCATAAGCGCTCAATTTGGGTCTGAAAAGGAAATGAAATCAGGCCGCCTGGGGAACAATATAAATAGTAGCTGAATTTAAATAACCTCTTTATGTTCAACGTCACTATTGGGTGATCCCTTTGCACGATTTTTGGTAGACTCTTTCCAATCTACGATGGCTTTGCTATAGTAATGCTTCAACTGATCATGCTGCCTCGCGCGATGAGTAATAGCTCAAAGGTATAGACATCTGATACTAGTTTATTTCCTAAAATACCATTGCATTAATCTTTGTTGCTAGTACGCTCTACTAATGGATTATTATATTTTTATTTGAATTCAAGATGTGAAATCTGCTACAAGGAAAATCTCCCATCTCTTTGGTAAAAAAATACACTATGGATATTTTTTCTTCTTCTTCTTCTTCTTCTCCTTCAGGGTGGCTTTTGATGATAGCTAGCACTGACTGATTAAGTTCAGCATTACTAGTTTTCTCCCTCAAGTACCCGAGTACATTCAGCAGCACTGAACTGATTAAATTCAGCATTACTGGAGGATGTGCGCTTTACAACTTATTTAGAAGTGTTTAGTATCCTATCAATTATTTTTCAGGGTGGCTTTTGATGATAGCTAGCACTGACTGATTAAGTTCAGCATTACTAGTTTTCTCCCTCAAGTACCCGAGTACATTCAGCAGCACTGAACTGATTAAATTCAGCATTACTGGAGGATGTGCGCTTTACAACTTATTTAGAAGCATATAATATCTTAACAAAACAAAACATACAGAATCATTAGTACTAACTGGTTTTTTTGTATGAGACACTAACCGGCGCTAGTACCCGATTTGCACAAGGATTCCGATATAGTTATTGGTGCAGCAGTTAATATAAGTTAATTATTTCAAAAATCATCAGGATGAGCAGAAAAAGAGAAAGATACAGAGAGAGAGAATCGGATATTGATATCTATGTTTTTAATGGGAATTTTAGGTAATAATAACGCATGCTTATTGTCCTATTGATTTGGAAGTTTTGATAATATACAGATATAACATTCAAGACGACAGTCATATTACTACACGATTGCCACTCGCCTCTTATCTTTCTTACCTCCCATCTATCTGATCACTCGCTCACCCACCCAACAAACAACCATACACACATAATGGTCCTCTCCCCAATCTTTTTTACAAGTTATAAAAAAGACAGAATTGATTGTCTATAATATAAATAAATATATTTCACATAACGATACACATTATCATATACACTCCCCGCCAACTGGTTGAATTATTATTGGTTAATACACATCCTTCAAACTAGATTATGCCACTCAGTTCCGTTCAGGTTGCTCGATTCGGAAAATGAGGCCAATTTCATTATGTGTTGGATGAGCTAATCATCAATCCTTTTTATCTTCGTTATCTTTTTTGTGGTATACAACAGTGTGTTCCCTTTTTCTGCACGTCTCCCACGACTTGAGCAATCATACTTGGTCAATCAGCAGGTAGAACCAGATTTTTTTTTTATCTTAATGCTGGTGGACCAATTTGCTTGCTACGTAACCTTTACGCTTATATTATCACATTTTAATACGCATTTAATGCATCACTGATTTCTCTCAAAGAATCTTCTGGTTCAAAATAAATATCTTTTATACCAAAACATAGATTTTCCACTTTAGTTGGTCGTTTTTTTGAATACGGTTAGAAAAATGGTTCCGTTTATGGTCCACCGTAAACATTCGTTGGCTCATTTTCTTGCCAACGAGCTCAACATAGTATTTCTTATACTGTCTCAGTTTCTATTTTATCACAATAATAGAAAGGGGGCTGTAGTAAAAAAAAATAAGTTGATCGCTGCAAATTTATTCATAGTTCAGTTGACTACATGTATTCAAAAGCTTTTGGCTGAAGAGAAACGCTTCAATAGCTACCTATGTATATCCATAATTATATATTAATAAGAATTTCTATATCGTAAAAATCCATAGTGCAATCTGATCAAGCAATAAATAAATACATGATCAACACATATAGAAAAAACGAGAATTGTATGTATTATGAAGAAGATATAAATAATGCAAAAGAATTCGATCTATACATTATATTTAACCATTATGATGCTTTGTGATGGATCCAAATTTATATATTGTACGCGAAATATGTGGTCGGAGCCCTAAGATAAGTTGTATTTCATATTAAGAAACCATAGTAACGAACCTGTTGAACTCTAGCTTGTTCCTGCTCATACATTCACCATGGCGACGTTTTTCGATGGTAGATTATGTTCCTATAGTAACGATGTGCGTACAATAACTATAAGTGGCTTATGTTTATTTCTATTTTTATAGCTTTAGAAAAATACGTTCAGGATGAAAAAAATCATCCTTTGACTTTGCAAAGATTTGTGGATGACAATCTCAAAATTCTTGTGTCAAATATTAAATTGGACGCCAAGTACCAACAAAGAATCGCCACAATATTTTCTAATATCATAAAAAGAAATAATGTTGAAGTTGTAAGCACTGATATATACATTTTATATGTTTATGTATTTTTATTTTTATAAGGAAAACTAACCTAAGGTAATATAAAGGTTGAAACTATTGTAGATTGGTCCAAAGCCGCAGAAGCTTTTTTGGCTTTTCATTTTACTTCTAGTTCTACATCAGCACCAGCACCAGCACCCTCAGAATTTACCACTACTCCTGCCAACGATTCGTCCTCAAAGTCATCAAACAAAAACAAAAAATTAACAGATGATAACAAAAAAATAATTTCAAAAATGTTTAACGATCTTGATGACAACAAAATGTGGCAACTCTCAACAGGCAAGAAAGTTGAACACCAAATGAAGAAAATGGCCTTGGGGGTCACTCATGAACAGTAAATAACTTTTATCTTTACGTTTTCCATGCAAGCGACTTGTCTGCATCACGTACTAACATTTTTTTCTCTTTCTCTTTCTTTCTTTCTTTTTTCTTCTTCATTAGCCTCGCGTGTTCTTTGGTATTGGACCCAGACGATAAAGATTGGTTGAACTATTTTACTAAACAAGAATTGGAAGAAATCAAAAATGAAAGCGTGCCGGTGATTTCGACATTACCTAAACCTCTTCTTGAATACATTGATAAATACAAAGGCTTGGTAATTCTGCTTCTTTTTCTTTTATATCAGACAAATCGATTCTTCATTCAACTAATTTTGACATCAATCACAGAAATCATTGGATGAAATTAGAAACATTAATATCCAACATAATTTTCATCCATTGCAAGAACCTGATTTACATTGGATTGATTCATCAATTTCAAAAGTATTGGATATCATGTATTACAAGTATCTCGCTAAAAGAAGAAGCGAATCAGATCTCATGAAGCACATCTGGGTACTTATTGATACTTGTTTTTATGCTAGTACTATTGATGCGATCTCGTAAGTGGATATAATTATTTTTACATGCATTTATATATACATTTATGTACACATATTATATGGTGACTCCAAATGGCTGATTCAAAAGTATACATATGTTTTAGAGGCGAAACAAGTAGCAAGTCGACTTCTAATCGAGTCAATCATGTTCAATCCACTACCACAGATTCTTCATCACCATCCTCATCGTCGTCAGCACCATCTTCATCATCACCACCACCAACTGAATCACTTTCTTCTACTATGGCAAGAAAGCAAATTGGAAATAAGACAGATATACGATTCGCAACTGAGGTTTTTGAATTTGGGACTGTAGAAGCAGGAAAAGAGTCGAATATCACAAGCAAAAAAACCATTATCGAATCCGGCTTCAAGATCCCAAAAATATTAAAAGATATGTTCATCCAACTTCTTAAAGAATCTCCAACATCGGTTCGAGAAATCAAAACGTTTGGTTTTACTTTATCAGGTATGCTAACTTTATACATTTCCATTGGGATATTCAAAAGAAAACTTGGAAACAGTAATAACTCCTTTATCGTCATCAGGAATCTCTATGTTACCTCAAATTTTAGATTGTCCTCAAGGCTACGTATGTAGAATGAACCGAACTCAAAAGTGGTTGCATTATCCAAGTGGCCCTGAAGATTTTGTTCCAAGAATGAAATCATTAATTACGGTTGTTCACCACATGAAGACATTAGCAACTATGATGCTTGATGTTATCAGTGATTCGGACAGCAACGTTCAATTCGGCTCTTCAGCAATTGACATCCAAATACCCGCATGTTTTTCACCATCTGTATCAACAACAAACAAACGAAAAAAACAATCCACAAATGACAGCAGTAATAAAAAGACAAAAACAGATCAAGCGTAGATAAATAATCAACATGTCCTCTTGCTGGTTGTAAAAAATCATACAATCAATTTTTTATGTTATCACTATCCTTTATTACTCTTCTTCGTTATATTATTAGCAACCTCGTTTGATTCACAACTAAAAGTATACCAACTATTATTCACTCCTACATATATCATTATTTTAAAACAATACTATGAAATACAAATTTAATACTCACTATCCTATATAAAATTTGACTTATTATTATTCTAATTTCCATGTATATGAAATGAATAGGCAAAGCAGGGCAGTCATCTCCATGTTGTATATAGCATCGAAATAGCATATAATTTTTTTTAAAAAAAATACTCAAGAACGTTGTTTTTTTTATTTATGCAATATTTTCATAGCCTCGTCTTAAACGACGATTATCATCATCAAGGTGTGGCCAATAAATTAACTCAGTGAGTGTACCATAGAGCGATTGAGATACTATCATTACTTCAGCAATAAAAATATACCACGACACTACGGTCATGGTTGGGGTGTTCATCCAAGTAGAGGAAGACATAGCCGTGTTCCATAGGAGTAAAATGGATTGGAATAATGTATTGATGGGTATCGTTGTCGTAAAGCAAAGATATACGAGAAACGACGATGGCATATTCCAGAGGCGAATGATTTTACCATCAGACGTCTTGTTTGATTTCTTGACGAGAAAAATGATATATTGTAATACATTATGAAGAAGAAGGAATCGAGAGTTTGGGAATGGAGTGTCCTTTGTCACATTGGAGGAATCTCTTGCATAGACCACTGTAGTAAAGATAACTGATAGAAAAAAAAATCCCCATTTGAACTTGTATCTGGATAACGGGAATGTAAATAATGTTGGAAGCCTTTCTTCTTTAACGTTGTCTCCCCCTTCTTCTTGCTCCTTACTAATATTTTTGCTAAATGTTAAACAGTACCAGACACCAGTTGCTAAGATCAAAATAGCTTTGAAATAATTAAAAAAGGCAATGGATTCAAAGAAACTCATTGTTTCATCGAGTTCTTCGGGTTGCACTATTGTATAATAGAGACATGCCCCATCATGCACCCATGCGGCGATAGCTAGAAGCCATACAGGATAGTAGTTGCAAAAGTGATTTCTTTTTGTTTTCCAGTAAACGATGGCATAAATCGGAACCCGAAGTACGGCTACAAGAGTGTTGAATATAATAAATAGTATGAGTTGTATGAAAAATAAATGAAGAATAACGTACCACGTACTGCTGAGCTTTCCTATGTAACACTATTTTCTCCCTCCATTATTATAATATCTTTGTTGGTAAAATGGTAAGAGTAAAAAAAAACCTCTTCCCAATTAAGATTGTGATGTTTGTTATTGCTCACGACACACTTTTTTGCATAGAATACCTATCCGCACAACAGTAATAATAACAAGTGGAAGTGTTTTTAATTCTTGAATTCCAACAGGTGGATTCTTTTTTTTTCAATTCACAGGTTGATCCAAATATGGCAACATGACTTCGTCATGGTCGTTACATTACCATAAACATTCTTTTTCATGTGTTATATTTTGGAAAGACAAACACTAAGGAAAAACAAAAGTAACAGATATATTTCGAAAAAAAAAGCGAAAACTAGAAAGGAACACCAAGCATATACTTGAGTATATCAATTAGCAACAAGAAGATGGTTCCAATTGAATGAGATTCGATACAATTATATATCAAGGATCATCAACCAACTAATCCACACTCACATATTATTGCAATCACAATAGGCGGTAAAAAATATACAGTTATCAATATCAATTTATTTATGCAATACTTCCATAATCTCTTTCTAAAACTACATGCTCTTCCTCAACATCTGGCCAATAAATGATACCAGCTCGTGTACCAAAATCTATCTGGGAAAATAGCATGATTTCAATTAGAGCAATATTAAATGATAAAACTGTCGTAGTGGGTGCGCTCATCCAAATATGCGAAGACATCTTTCTGTCCCACTGAAGAAAAAGATATTGGAATATCGTGTTGATTGGCATCACTGTTGTAAAACATAAGAGGAGAAGGAACAATGGCATATCCCAAAGATTGATCACTGTACCATCCGATGTCTTGGTTGAATTGTCGACAAGGAAAAATAGAAAACGAGATGCAAAGATAAAAAGAACAAGGTGGATATAAGGGAATGGTTTGTCTACTGAAATAGAAGAACCATTCGCTGCATATGCAGCTATCGTATAGACCAAGGATAAAACGAGATAGACCCACTTGAACTTGTATCTGGATAAGGGAAGAGTAAATAAAGTTGGACGCTTTTCTTCTTCTTTATCCTCGCCTTCTTCTTGCTGCCGCTGCTGCTGTTGTTGTCTCTGGTGACGCATACTTTTCTTGAAAATAATATAGTACCATCGACCCACAGTTAAGATCAGGATGACTTTGATAAAGATAAAAATTATAAGTGGCTCAAAGAAAAACATGGACTCATCAGATTCAGATGATTGTTGCGTATAATAAAGACACGCCCCATCGTACATCCATGCGGTGATAGCTAGAAGCCATATAGGATAATAGTTGCGAAAGTGTTTTCTTTTTGTTTTCGAATAAAAGATGGCAAAAACTGGTATCCGAAGTATAGCAACAAGCGTATTGAAATTGACAAACATAGAAAATAAGGTGAAATAAAAAGAGAATAGAAGCGAATAATAATGTATTAATAGATTTATACTGTTCAACTGTTGTGTAATAACATGTGTAGTGTAATAACATGCTATACCACCAATGCTTGCTGAGCTTTCTTTTGAGTAACATTCTGTTTTATGGGTAAGTATATCTTTATTCCTCATTGGTAAAATCGCAAGAAGATAAAATATTGTTACCAACGCCGTTGGAAGTATAAAATGTTTCTCACAATAAAAAAATAAGCTTTTTACATTTATACTTGTGCAACAATAACGAGCGGAAGTTGTGTTGAATTCCAGGAAATCGATTCTTTCAGTTCATGGATATACGTTCAGATTGGGTCCAAATATAGATGTATGACTTCATCATAGCCATCAGCACTATTATTCTTCATGTATAATATCTTGGAGAAAAAGTATATAAAGAGAGAAATAGAATAACTAATTTTTGAAAATTAGAGAGTATCCGACAAAATGAAAGAAACACAATAAGATAGCATTTGCTGAAGAGCATATTTTCCGAATCCGACGTTGGATCTAATATTAAAACCTGGAACATATTATGTCCGCATGATTTTTGTACTGCGTCTGACATTGGCTGTTGAAAACTTTTTTTTTCAAGTGATAACATATTAGAAAGGGGGGCTGTAGTAAAAAAAACTAGATTGGTTGCTAAAGGGCTACCCATATTTTAGTTGATTGCGTGCATCCAAGAGATTTTAATTGTGGAGAACCCTTTAATAATAACATATGTAGTATATAATAAGAATTTCTATATAGGTAAAATTTGAGCAATCATATAAACAGTTTATGGGGGCAAGAGCCTTTGAAAAATACGTCGTGGATGAATAAAATCATTCTTTGACTTCGCAAAGATGTGTGGATGATAATCTTGCACTTCTTGTATCAAATATTAAACTGGACACCAAGTACCAACAAAGAATCACTACAACTTTTGCCAAAATATCACAAAAAAGAAGGATGTTGAAATCGTAAACTTTGATAAATACAAATTATATGTTTATGTATTTCTATTTTTATAAAGAAAACTAACCTAAGGTAATACAAGGTTGAAACTATTGTAAATTGGTCCAAAGCTGAGGAAACTTTTTGGCTTTTCATGTTACTTCAAATACAAGTTCTAGCACCACCAACACCTTTGGAATCTGTCACCACTTCTACCAACGATTCGTCCCTAAAGTTATCTAACAAAAGCAAAATATCAACAGAAGATGATAAAAAAAGTATCTCAAACATATGCGACGATCTTAACATTGAATTCAATGAGTCCATGTCTTTCTTTGTACCACTTAGAACTTTTATTTTAACCAGTCACCCTGATCTTAGCTACGGTTCTGTGGTATTATAATATGTTCATGAAAAGCATAAGTAAGCAACAACACGTCCAGCAAGCCAAACAGCCAGAGGAAAACGGCATGGACAGACCTCCAACTTTCTTTGATATCCCATTATCCAGATACAAATTCAGGTCAGTTTATCTTGCCTTTTCACTCGTATTCATTTTCATTTCCTACACATACAACTACTCCGCTGTCGCAGCAGAAACTCCATTCCTTCATATCCGAATCGTTGTTTCCAACTATGCAAGTGAACGTATCTTTTTTCTTTTCAAAAATCAACAAAAAAGTCTGATGGTGCAATTATCAACCCCTGGAATATATCATCATTCCTCGTATTTTTATGTATTGCGACAGCAATGCCTTTAAACAGCGTCCTCCAACTCATTTTTCTCTTTTGGAATTATACATAGGGTTCATTCAATTGGATGAGCAATCCCACTACTTCAGTTGTGTCATGACATTTTACTTTGGTTGAAGTCATGATAATATTCCATATGTATTACTGCACACGAGCAGATCTCGTTTATTGGCCAAATTTTGAAGAGAATAGGTTATAAAACAAATACATAAATAAATTGCACTGTTAATGTATGTAATTCTACTATCTATAATTGAGATAATATATATATATATGAATTAGCTGATACCGTGTTTATTATATTTATATAGTTGATTATTCTATATATCAATTCTACTGAAATTACAGCTTTAAAAATCACAAAAATATAGTTTACTGTTCCAGTATTTTTGTATCGCCATTTATAATCAATAATTATGATGAAATTTCCAATGATTCGTCATTCAACAAGCTGCGAAAACTGATCGTATAGATTTTGAAACAGTATACTGAGGATGAATACTTTAAATTATTCCATTGTAAAACAAAGCACTATAAGAATGCGCACAGTATCTTTTAAATAGGCTGCTCCTGTTCGATCTGTTACAAACTGGGTTTATTAATTTCTATAGTGGTGGTTCATATTCATATAGTACTTGCTATTAAAAATCCAAAACAGAACATATTGTTTGTAGTAGTCAAAATAATATCCAATGTCAGGGAGATAAATTGTGCATGTTTACAAAAAAAACCATGAGTTGACATATTTGAAATACATAAACAAAAGAACCATCATACATTTGGTCTACTATTATCATTTATAATAGAATATCCTTCTCTCTCTTCGATACCTTACACAGTTTTTATATATGCATTGCATCAACAAAACATAGTTCCAAGTTTAATATTATTGAATTGTTCCTGCTTAATACAACTGTTACTGTCACTACATCAGCTCATTGTAAATTTTTATTATCTCTATAAATAAACAGGAGTTTCGCAAGTAAATCAAGGTGACTATATAGACTTATTAGTAATTGTAATACAGCCGATATAGAGATACTCGTAAATATTTTGATTTTTCGAGCTGTTTTAACCTGGAACGCACTACTTCTACTGGCCCTAAATGGCTCGTTCCGTGTGTTCTGTTTGGTTATAATCAACAAGGAGGAACCAATCAATTCTTCAGCATTGATTTTACCCTTTTCGTTTTAATGATACTTACATATGTCATGTATAGCAACAGCACACCAACATTATGATACAATTGATTGGATAACCTTTTTCAAATAATAAAAACTAAGTAGTCATTTGCCTGTTGCATTCAGTTAAAAAAGTGGGTGATTATGAACGTTTCTCACGAGTCATTGAAAAATATAAAAGCAATCGCAAAAAAAATAAAATAAATAAAGCACTTAAGATAACTTTTTTCCTGTCAATTGCACATTCATCAGAACATCAGCACTCAATTATACCACTTTTATATTTTTTACAAGCATGACTAAAAAAGTACTTGATAATATATAGAATATCTAGTGATATATAAAAATAACGATTAGTATTTCTTCTTGACTATTCATACATTATCTCATTTAAAAAATAAAGCAACCAAGTAGTAGTAACAAGTCATCCAATCCAAAATCACCCAAGAGTAAGAAGGTGGTTCAAGAAGAGAATCCCAAGACAACAAAAAATGCTAGCAAAAGCAATACCAAAAAGAAGGGACAATCGACTGTCGAAAAGAACGAGAGTGCTGGAACTAAAGAAGAAGTGAAGTAGTTGTAGCATGTTGGGACAACATGGCTGCTTTTTTTATCATTCATGATGCTATTAATAAAAGAAAAGAATTTCTCCCTATAATCTCTTATTATAATAAAAAACCTTATTTTATGATTCATTATCTAAAGTGAATGAATTCTTAAAACTACTTACTCCCTTATGATAAAGTACATGGTCAAAGTCATCGATCGATTAAATTATAAAATTCTTTATTGTTTTCCAAATATGATTTTTTTCGTATCACGAAAAAAAATACCTAACAACAACTGTTCTCCGCCTTTTATATAAACGACGCGTTTCTGTTTTTCTTTTTTTTTCAACTTTTGTCACGACTGCCGTTCTTCTATCCCCCTCTTCATTCTCCCACTCTCTCTCCTCGACCCATCATGGCATCCACGATCACTGGTTATCGAAAGAGTATATATGACAGCTTTGTATACGATCAACCAGAAACACCAAGTGATAATACATCTACTTTTGGTGGTGCATTTTCTCCAATCGTGGATGCTGTTCGATATGCAAAAAAGGAGGGGACACGCGATTGGCAACGATTATTTGGATCTTTTTCAAAATGGACGTCGTCTGGTAGCAGTTCAACTCCAAAAAGAGTAGAGGTATTTATTCATAGTAAAAATAATGTAATTAATACAGGACGATGTGAAGAATAGAAAAATGGTACAGATCCTAATATATATTTCAAAAAAAAAAAGGGAAATAAAATAACCAAACGACGGCCTGAAAAATTGAATTCATTAAGACGACAAGGATCCCATTTGAGCCATGATGGTGATGATAATGAGAGTACTTCATTAACACCAGTATTGGAACGTCATTCATTATACCGTGAAAATAGTTTTGAAGAACAAGAACAACAACGTCCTGTAATGTCGGTTCCTCGTTCACCATTGCGTTATCGTGAATCTATCTTTGGTTCTACAACTCAAAGTATCGACTCCAGAGCACCTACACCTTCATTAGATGGATCTGTAATTTATTCAGAAAATACTTCAAATAATGACTCTATGTATAATAATAATAATATGAATAACCAAGAAAATGATATTGAGGATTACTATGACGACGATGACGATGATGGTGATGGGGAACAACAAATTGCAGCGGCATATAAGTCACCTCTCCGATCCAGTTTTCTCAAATCGAGACCGCTCCCTGTAGCAGCACCAATGCCATTCACGGCATCATCGATTTCTTTACGACCAGAAACATCTTATAGTACGTCAAAAACAACTGAATTGGCCCGTCTTGATAGACTTCAGGAACGACTCGATGAAATTAGAAACATTGTAAGTATCTCCAATTTATACCTGTAAAAGAAGCACATACTCAGAGTAAAGAAGGAAGGGAGAAATAAGGAGGAAATATTTCTTACTAACGATATAAAATTAGACAAAAACCTTAGCACAACCTATTGAAGTTTCCAAACTTGCGTCCATTGCAACAACCCAACAACAGCAGCAACAACAATATTCACCTCATAGAATGATGGAACATCCTGCATCTTCTTCATTACGCAGCATGCGACGAGATTCGAGCATGTATTCTCTTTCAAGAAAACAATCAGTTACTTCGCACCCTTCTCCTGTACGATCACAATCTACTCCATCTTTACCACCACCAGGATCAGTGGCTGCATCTATATCAAAGTTATTTGCTGTACCAAGTTCTTCCACAACAAGTTTAGTTCGTAAACCGCGACCAGAGCCTGAACGAAAAGCAGCTGTCCCTCCTCCTCCTCCTCCTCCTCCACCACCACCGCCTCCTCCTCCACCAGTACCCTCATCGTCCTACACTACTATGCAAAATAAGAAACGACGGGAATCTATGAATATGGTATGGATTCATGTCTACATCACGTGTAAAATAAGGGCCCACTATACCCAATTTATGTTATATATAGCTAATATAACCCATGATCTCTTTTATTTTTATTATTATAGTCACCTATCAGAAGTGCCTCATCTCGTACAACGGCGACAGCATTATCACCAAGTACCAATAATAAGCAGACTAGATCTCGTACACCTAACAGCACAATGAGAAACGTATTAGATGATATACCCAAAGCTAAATTACGTTCGACTGAAACATTTCGGTAAGTAACAAAGATAGGGGAGAAAAGCGATTCGATATCACAAGTATAAAGTTTTGCAATACCATTAACAATGATAAATGTTGCATAAATGCTGTAGAACACCTAATGGTAGCAGAATCAATAATAAATTTTGGAAAGAAATTCAAACTGCTAAAAACCAATCGTCAACGATGATGGATCAACGTGAAGAAGAATCGTCTAAAAGTACACCTCTTCGATATAGGCGTTCAAGTTCTGTCAGAAAAGGCAAGGGTCCTGCTGTTTCAACGACCAGTACAAACCAGCTCTCTAGTAGTCCATGGGAAGAAGGTGATTTTTGGACCCAAACATCACCCAATCGAGTCAGTAATTCATTCACGGATAAATTAAAACGTATTGCTCAAGAAGAAAATGAAGAACAAGAATGGAAAAAACGATTATCATTGATAGGAACACCTGGATCATTGGGTGATGAATTGGAAGCAGCTACAAGAAAAGAACAGAAGCATATTCGAGAAAAAGAACGTGCTCAAGTAGAGTCATCATCATTTTCACTTGAACCTATCTCGGATGATGCTATGTCAGAGAGTGGATCTTCCAAAATACGTCGTATCATTGATGGTGATGAATGGACCTTTGCAGGAAAACAATACTCAGTCAATGAGAAAAAAAGAAAATTGTAAATTCTAATAATAATAATCTATTTTTGTTTGACAACATATTTTTTATCCCCTTTTATGCTGTTTTTATTAACTACCTAATAAAATATAAAAAAAAATAACCTACCCCTCTTTTTTTTTATACAACTTCTTGCGTATCCCCGAACTCATTTTCTATTTCGTCTCGTCATATATCTATCTATTCATTACTTAACCTTGTTTTTAATTTATTATTTTTTGACATAAAGAACATCAACATTAGAATGGACTCTTCAATCTCTCCATCGTCCAATTCATCTTCATCTTTATCTAATTATTTGGATCGTGCAACGCCCACTTCAGCTAATTTCCCAAGTAGTATTAGCCCAACGTCTGCGACACCAGCTGAAGGTGCAGTAGCACAACAACAGCCCATGCCACCTGTACCTACTCGATCATTATCAGCAACAACACCTACCATAAGACCTCCTCCTAGTGGTGGAGGAAGTCAAACAAAACGACATAGTTTACGATCGCCACCCTCTCCTCTTCAGCATATACCGCGTCATGGATCGTTCACTGGTAACAGCAATGGTGGCGGTAGTAATAATAGTGGCAGTAATAATAACAATAACAGCACAGTGTCGGGTGGTAGTGGAGGTGGTATTGGTATACCACTCGATCGTACAATGTCATTACAGAGCAATAATACGACTTTTACAACGTCCACCGCTTATCAACAACGACCTACCTCACCAGTGACTTCACCTAGTATACACAAATCATTAAACGCGCTAGATGCAAAATCAATCACGCTTAATATGGAAAAATCAAGTCAATTTATGCGTAGTGACGAAACAATGATGAGTTCACCTTCTTCTCCTACCGGAACACCAGTCGGTTTTTATTTTGGATCCAATAATTCAAATAATGCAGCGAGTAGTAGTAGCGCAGCTGCGAATGTTGCAGCAGCAGCTTCCTATCATCATAATCGACATCATCCATCCACAGCTTCCGTGACAGGGGGATCTTCCGTCCATCCACCTCATCCTTATATTCGTCAAGGAAGTGTGAGCAGTATTACTGTCACAAGCAATGCAACAACACTTGTCAATAGTGGCGTCGCTTCTGCTACAGCGGCTGCTGCTGCAGCTGCTGCCGCCGCCGCTAGTGTGGCACCCCCTTCTTCTTTATCTAATCCACAAGGAGATGTTTGGCAATCATTGTGTGTTCGTGTACTTCCACTCTTTAATGGTGAAGGTGTCAAAGGGAATATCGAAGATTTAAATGAACTTTTAAGGTATGAAAAATTGGACTGTGTGAAGAAAGAGGGAGAGAGAACACGACTTCTAATTACATTTAGTATAATCGAGTAAATGGAACTAATGGAATTTATTATACTTAAACAATCATGATCCATGTAGGCGTTGTTTGTCAGATCCAATATCACCTCAATTATACAATGATATTGAAGGATTGCTGCGGGACGGCATGTTTACATTGAATGCAAAAATGTTGGGAGTGACGGATGAAAAACTATTGGATCGACTGGTCGAACAATGGTCTTTCTTTTTCACATATGCATTACCTTATTTTGAAGCTGTGTTTTTACCCCTACGAACGGATATGCGATATCGATCTTTGGATGAAGCTGAAATGTGGAATGTTCGTAATATGGCATTAAGAAGTTTTCGAGATAATGTGATTTTATTACAAACAAAGCGTTTAGAAGGTATGATAATAGTGTAAGAGAGAGAAAAGTGAAAGTCAAGTAGTAACTCCTCTTATTGTTATTCAGATGTTTTTGCAAAGTTATTTACGGATTTCGGCTCATCACAAAATCCAGCAGCAACAGCAGCAAAAATGTTACAAATGACTTCACTTTTAGCATCTGCACCGGATCATAATGAAGAAATAGAGCGGGTTCTATCGAATCTTAAAGCCAACTGGAAGATTATGATGACAAAGGGAGATAGAAGAGGGTTTGCTGGTGTTCGTAAAGCTGGGTCTGGACAATCTTCTGAAACATCAAATCAAATTTTTGGTACATTGACATAACATCATCATCATAATAAAGAGTTGTTTAAAAAGAATTTTTTCAAAGTATCTCTCGTATGTTATTTTCAACTATGAAAGTACATCGAAAATTGGGTTGCGTAGCAAAAGTTAAGAATTAATAGTAGTAGCAGAAATGAGAGAGGCCGGATAATTGGCTTCAGTAATTTTTTATGACACCATCAACAATCGAAAAATAAGAATTACAAGTTGCTCTTTTTTCGTAGTTTTACACCCAGTACCCATTCCATTAAGAAATTAGAATGAGTGGGGGTGAGTTCATATATTAATATATGCTTCACATCATATAGTAAAAACATCATACTTTTCAATAGAGTAGCTATGGTTTTAGGCTATTTAATGAAAACGTTTGTTGCATTTGGATAAATATTGATAAATAATATATATTAAAAACTATAAAGGCTAGTAACAAAATGCATCTATGGTGATATACGAATTATTCTAAAAATGCTAAATAAATCTTGTCGTTTTATCGGTTTACCAGTTTATTTATTTATTTTTTTGCAAGGAACACGTCAGTTATATACAAAAAATAGTTTTATTAATTAGGCGTTGGTAACGAGTTGTAATAGTTTGTTCATACTCTTTGTTTGTATGTATGTTTAGTGTATCTAATAAAAATTCTAGTATTTCCTGTGATGCGTTGATGGTAATAATGCGCCAGGTTATTAGAGTTGCGGTATGGTAGAGTCTGTACTGAATCAAGTCTCGATCAATGATGATGTGGCACGGGAGGTAAAAAAAGACAAACAACAATTTATAGACCCAGAGGGGTCGCCGTGTTGCATTCTTTTAATGGTTTCCTTGGAGACCATGGGACGTTCTCGCGTTCAAAAGTGGCATTGGAAGGCAGTTACTGCTTTTCCTTTGATTTATTTTTCTTTGTATTTAGGCAATATCTTTTCTTGCTGTATGCCATAGGGTAATTAATTCTCGCTTATTCAAAGAGTTGTAGTAAACGACCTATAGATCGAATGCAATAATAAAATACATTACTACTAGAAATTTTGTTTTAATATTGTAACTAGTTCTTTATCCTTTTATTATTGATTGGTTTTGGCATCCTTGCTTTCAGGTATTGGTATAGAGCTCTCATGAGAAAATTTGTATTAATAAAAATAACTACATCCAATCAGGGGCCATGACTTCGTTGTTGCTGATTATATCAGCTTCTATGTCCATTAAATGTAAAGTAATGACGTTAAACTCCACAGGAATTGCCACTACAGTATTCCCTTAGACATATTTAGTCTGTGACAGGACGCAGTATTGACGTTAGACTCAGACCACAACGAACCAATTGATTACAATACCATCGAAGCAAAAACCTTCAATTTTCTATGGATTACATATAACTAATAATCATTTTCAGTATGCTTCTATATATTTTTTGGAATCTGTCAGCGAAGGCCCTTGCTCGTGCTTCCTGGGTATCAGGATATAAGAAACCAAAGCATGAACAAACAGGGTATCCAAAAAGCGGGTAAAGTATGACAAAAGGTTGTTTGATAAAATAAGTTTAACTACTCGTTTATTGATCCAGACTTTCTTCATGTGTAAGTTAGTTAGTCAACTAGCTCTGCTGCAAGCTCTATGGTTACATTACAGTAAGGTTATAGTATATCTTAGCCAAGTTGGGTTGCATGGTTAACTTGGCCAGCATCGTAAATTCTATTTTAGGTTTTTTTTTAGTAAACAAACAAACTGATGTGTGAGTTGTTTTGGTTTAAATTGTAAAAAAATATATCTTGATTAAAAAAAAAAGTCCATAATCTGACAAGTGTTGTTGATGTTCCCACGAAATGGTAGACCATTCTGTTGGATCGGGTTTGTAAATAAAAGACGTGTATCATGAATCAAAAGTTTTTGATGTTATATTATTGATTGTCATTAGAGGAGTGCGTAATCAATTATTACCTTTGCCATCTTTTTCACTCTGTCAAAGATCTCTTTTTTTATAGCTCATCATCCCCCCCACACACATAATACTTAAGAAAAAAAAGGCGGAATATAATTTTCTACTTCTACTAACAGAGACTATTTGTTTCATCTCTCACCCCCATAAACTCACATTCATTCACACTCATACCTGTTATACTCACACACACATAAAAAAATCTTTTTTTTTTGGTCGGGTATTTACGGATACGCTCATAGCAGGTATATTGGGGGCCTTTTTAGCCTTTTGATGGAATCGGTCTTTCTTAATTTTCAGCACGGACGTCGTTTTTAACATGTTTATTGATTTTATATGTGATATTGTAACCTTCTTGCTATGTATGTGTGTATGTGTGTATGTTGAAGTATGTGCTGTGCTGTGCTTTTTTTTACTTCTTCACCCCCAACCTTTCCTTCCTTGGATTCTCGCACAAAAAAGAATTACTTTATCAAACGCTAAAATGACAGCTTCTTCATTCATTCGGAAATTTAGATATTCATTCACATGTCACGAAGAAACTGGTTTTATAAAAGCCATCTGACATCAAGGTCACTCAAGAATTTGTTTTTTTTCTTAATAAAAGAAACATAATCTTGAAGGCCAATTCACACCAAAGAATATTGAAAGAAAAATCAATAAAACATATCAATGTGAGTGTGTGAAAGAGATGGAGAATCGGAGCCTATTCATCAAAAAAAAAAAAAAAAGATAGACCAGTAGTATCCTTGGAAATTTGATAATGATGCATTACTATCATCATCCTTCTCCAATGGTAACCAGACTCGTTTTTTTTATACACGGTAACAAAATGAAACGATAAGAGAGAGTATTATAAGCACACACCTTTTCTCTCTCTTCTGTCACCAGACAAACTGACGGGTTGTCATTCATGGGTTGGGGAGCATGTTTATTATTGAAAGAGAGAAAGTTTCGATTGAATGTGGGGGGTGGAAGAAAGTTCCTATAGAGGGACAAAGAGACGCTCATATAGCACATTATATAGTGAGGCACGCACAAGAAAGAGAGAGAGAGAATATAAGAAGTGTGAACAGGTGGATTCTTTGTGGTCATAATGGTTGTGTCACCATAGGACAGAAAACCCGAACTTGGGAAAAAAAAATGGGTTCTTTATCGTTCATTTTTCAACTTTGCTATAATTGATTGAAAAAGTTAACTCAAAATAAAACGAACATTGATGCTTACCTTATAGAAAACTAACCCACCACATAATGTACCTACTAGGATTTAACGTATACTGTTCGATATAATAATAATAATCATAGTTATCATCACTAGCTAGTATTTTAAATAACATACTTAGAAGCAATAGAATATAGGGAACGTGATGATTTTTTTATCAGCCTCAATGAAATATATCTCCCCCCTCATTCTTATATTCCATGGCGTGAGTAACGACATCTTTCGCGCGCGTTACAACAGTCTCACATAGATTATATACTCACATACTATCATATATTATAACACAACATAATAAATACACACACGGGTAGAAAGACAGAGAATTGTGCGGTAAAAGTCAATAAAAAAAAAGAGTTTATTTGAAAAAGATAACCTTTTTTTTTTGTCTTCTTCTTTTTCCACTTCTTTTTCGCTTTCAACTTTAATTCGAAACGTTCGGTCTCTTTTTTCTTTCTTTCTCTTTCTTTTCTTCTACTTTTTGATATCATCGATTATCATCTTCTTTTAATCTCTTGCTTTTTTATTATTATTATTATTATCATAATTATTTTTATATTTCTAAATGAATAATCTTGGACATATGCCAACAGGCCTTGGAGGACCCACAGCTTCAATAGCAGGACGAGCACAGCCTCCACCTTTTCAATCACAACCAACAGCAGCAGCAGCACAAATAATGAATAACGATCGAATGATAAATTCTAATAATAGCGTCAATGATGATGATTCAGATAGTGAAGGTAAACCAGAAAAACGATCAGGACGACGAAAAATCAAGATTGAGTTTATCGAAGATAAATCGAGACGCCATATTACCTTTTCGAAACGAAAGGCAGGCATCATGAAAAAGGTAACCGTTTGAATGCCAAATGGGGATTTTTTATCACCTTTTTGTCTATTTTTTCATTTTAACTTATTTAATCCAACAATGATATACTTATTACTTTTCTTCTTCATTTCCCTTTCCTGTAATAATAAAAACTAGGCTTATGAATTAAGTACACTGACGGGTACTCAAGTTCTTTTATTGGTGGTATCAGAAACTGGCCTTGTGTACACTTTTACAACTCCCAAGCTTCAGCCACTTGTAACAAAACCTGAAGGAAAAAACTTGATTCAAGCATGTCTTAATGCACCAGATCCTGCTGCTGCTCCTGGTGAAGTATCTTCTTCGGTAAGTTAGTTATTAATATATTCAAAATAACTTGGGAAAAGTTTTTTTTTTATAGTTTCGATCTGATAGACTTATAATCCTATTTCCTCTCAACTTATATTTTTTTATACACTTATACAATATGAAAAAAAACCCAATAATCATCACACAGCCACGGTCAGCCCATTCAAACCACACGACTCAAAGTAACACAACCACAACAAACGCCGCCGTGGGTAAATCAATCCATGGTGGGAGTAACTTTCCACAACAAGATACCAGTGGGGGATCCTCAGATATTTATGGTCAACAAGACAGAAAGGTATATAATAATTCTGACATTTTATATAAATAAGGAAAAAAGGATGGATGTTGGGATCAAATACAACAATGAAAGCATCATATGTATGTAATCGAGTGCTTTAGTTTTTGATGGGTCATGATTTTCATAAAGTTTTTTAAAGTTTGGCGGAGAGAAAGAAAAGATAAACTGTGACAAAAAAAAGAGTGAAAAAGAGTGAAATGATAATGCGAATCACAAAATCCGGGAGAAAAAAAAAACAACAGCATAGAATTGTAATTTATTTATTCACCATTCTCCCGCTTTACTTTTCATCTTCCCAGCCTTCACAACAACAAACACAACAACCCTCCCGACAACAACACCCGGGCCCTGCTTACGGAAGCGTTCCAATGACAAGTTATTCACAACATGGATATGGTGGCCATGAGCCAACAAATGCAACACAAAATTATAGTATGAGCCAACCACATCCATCGCAACCAGCTTATGGTGCACAACAACAACAACAACAAACTTATCAACAACAACCTCCTGTCAATAATCCAACCAATTATTATGGTTCATCGACAAATGCTTCTAGTTATTTACCTCAAACAAATAGTGGTGCTTATTGGCCACAACAACCCAAAAAGTAGTTTTCTCTTATCAGCCTATTATTATTATAAATATTATATTATATTACCCTTCCTCCTTCCTATTCATCCATCCAACCTTTACTACTACAAACCTACAAAAGAATCCTTTTCATCCATAAATAATAATTCTACTCCTTCTATTATTATATTTTATATTTCTTTTTGTTTTCTTTTTTGGTAAATATTATATCCTCCTCTCTCCTCCTCCTTTTTCTTCTCGTAAACTTTCTATTTTTTATTTTTTTTTGTATACGTATTTCTTTCTCCCAACAATGTAGTATAATAGTGTAATTGAGTGATTCATCTTATTTCTTCTTTTTATCTTTAGTATTAGTTTATTATTATTACTTATGCCAGCATCATTTATATACATACTTCTCCCTTTGTTTTGATTTTAACAGATAAAAAAATATATATACTGATAACTATATAATATGTTTCTTATATATAATTTGACAAAGAATATATACTTAGTAGTTTCATGACCAATATATCGCTTCTTTTTTTACAGTTGATAATAAATTGTATGATAACATCGCTATTATTACCTCTTCTATAAAAAAAATTATTAGATATTGGATCTTTCCATTAATGCAGAATATAGGGAAATAACTGAGTTACTTGTTGACCTTATAAAGAGAGTTTAAGAGTACGAGATCATTAAAAACCACTTTTGCATGATTTTTTTTTGGGTTCCAATCTTCCATTGACTGAAAATTCAACTATATACTTTATATGTACTAGTATACAACATAGGTTGAAATGTACATTTACTGTCAACATTATTTGGGGAAAAGGATCCAATAATGAAAATACGTGGAGTTGCCTCTATTATTTATTATGGGAAATGTGAACTATGGTATAAATATTATAGAATGACCACAACTTTTTGGTTTTAACAAATAGGTGGTACAACAACTGGTGAAACTCAAAAAAAATACTGATTATACGTTTTAGGTTGAAATGGGGTATTTTATCCATCTTTTTCCGTTTTTATATATTATCGAAGTTAGGGTTAAATGAATTGATCAGTATGTTAAACGAGCTATTAATATATTTACATTGGATGTAATGTAAACCCGATGATGCAACACAGACTATCTAATTGTAGCATCAGTGAATGATAATACTCAGGAGGTGTTTGATTATCAAGATATTGATTGGAAAACGCGCAGTGTTCATAGCAATCATGAGATGAAAAAAAGAAGCATATTGACTTTATAAAAGGAATGTAATGGATTTTTCGTGTGCACGGTTCAACATGTTAATTTTTATTATAATTAATTAACAAATACCCGAAACTACTAAGCAATATATACAATGTGTATAGGTTAAAATTTATATGCTTATTATTGTGGAAGATTAAATTGATCTGCGTCTATAGGCATATGTACATAGTGTATATCTTACATATTTTATTATTTAATGGATAAAGTGCATTCAATGTGTTCTTTTGGATGATGCTCTTTTTAATCGTTCCATACAGAGTAAGAAAATAACTTTCGTACTCTTCCTCTCTCGTTGTTTTTAAGTAGCTTATTTGCCGGTTTGGATTTCCCTGTCCACTGGTGTTCTGAACCAACAATTCTCAAAATAAAAGTACAAGCAACAACATCATCTAATATATAATTTCTCTATTTCAAATTCAATGTGATAGGGGCTTCTACATAGTACATTATCAATGACTCTGTGGTTTATAACATTAAAAAAACTTATCTCGCGTTATATTCTAATAATTATATACTCATTATCGTATAAGTGGATGCTCTTAAGGAAAGTTAAAGTGAATTTTTACAAAGTGTTCTCATATTGCCACCATTAACGTAATAAAAAAGGAATGATAAAAAAGGGACTTGCATTTATTAGTACGTATTGCTATAGAAAATGCATTAGAATCTTTGACTTGTGGCGACACCCATAACTCATATTTTCAGATATCAGGCAAATATCTAATTGCTATGAAAATGCAAATCTTGAAGCTTATCTTAACCAACTGTTAATATGTTAGACATATTATGTTATTGAAAAAAAAGAATGGTAAGAAATAAAAATTGTGTCCAGATGGCGGCTTTAATTTTTATAATGGAAAAAGAATTATCATCTGATGGTTGATATGCCTACTTAATATGATCGACAAGGTACAAGTTAGGTACAGTGGAGGTCAAGGTTTCGTAAACAACACAGAAAACTGAAAAAGCCAGAATAAACAACCGATACCTACAGTAAATTTAATTTTCTCCAAAAATAATCTCAATATTAGATATGGAGAGTCATTCACAATGGATGCATCGAATTCTGACGGTGAAAACGGTTTGAACGTCGAAGAATTCCCGGGTAAACGACTTTGATAATTAAAATATATATCAATTAAACAAACGTGGAAGAATCAAAAGCCACAGCAAATCAACTATGGGTGGTTGTTATTACCAGAGTGAAATGGAAACTAGAGGTTTCTCTTGAAGCATAAAAACAAGGAAATTAATCGTCTTTACAAAAAACTGAAACTGTTGTTAAACAATGTATAGATGAATCATTAATATAATATCAGAAAGGCGTTGGCACTGAAGAATCTGCACGCTCATTGAAATTGATTTCGACTGGGAAATATGCCATCAAATTATAATATTTACATTTGACTAGTCGAATCCAATCCTATATAGTATTTATTTAGAGTTATAAAGAAACCATGTCTATAGCCAATGAGATCGTTGTTCAAAATCCTACACTATTGACACATAATAAATCACGATAATTGAAAGAAACAGAAGCACAATTTTTCTTGGCGAATGATGAAAATAAGATCTTTCTATGAGAACTGATAAAGGTAAATCTTTGGTAAAGCGGACGAAAAAAAAAAAATTTAACCACATTTGCTCAACTTTCTCACGCTCATATCTCATTCAAAGGTAATGTTTAAAAATGCGTCAAAGAATACAAATGAAACAAAAAAAGAAGTTCTAGATCATTATCAACGTAAATCTGATGGTGGCGTGGGATAAAACGTGTATTAACTTTTTTTCTTTTACATCATTGTCTTATTTTATATCAGAACTGTATCTCGACAATTGGCTTTTTTTGAATCAAATTTGATGCTACAGTTCATGCTCGGGAACATTACAATCCACATTTGCATAATACAACAATATATATATGGGTAATAACTTATTATTCGTGATTGATTGTACGATAAGAATATCGAGGTCTCTGTTATTATATGAAGATGCACACGATCATTTTGTGTTCCTACAGGCAATTAATAATATATAAAAAATTTCAATTATGAAAACGAGGAATTTCAACAGAGACATTTGAACGACTATTACTATAGATCCATCTGGTATAATAGGATGATTTTAGTTTCGTATGATTGAAGGAATTAATAAAACATATTACCTTTTAATTACATATTTACATGATGAGTTCATAACCACCTTATTAGTATTTGATGTGTATATAGCATGTGTCTAAAAAGAGATTGTGGGAAAATGATAATCTTAAAGAGATATTATTTACTGTACAAGAATCAAATTTAAGAAAAAAAACCTTACAAGGTTGTTGTAATATTCTCATCGTTATTTATTATGCAATTAAAATTATAAAAGCATAATTAGTATAAATAAATATTAGAATAGCTCATGATGAAAGCGGCAATGACAAATAATACAATAATACAAATATCAAAACTATTTTTTTTATAATTGAAAAAGACTTACATTGCTCTGTATGTGTTATCATGCAATCCTAATTACTCTACGAGTAGAGTTTACACCTGTTTATTAATCGGCTGTACGAAAAAGTGTAGTAGTATTTGAACGTAGCATATTTATCCAATGGTTTTGATGTGGCACACAATTATTTTTTCTTTCGCCGATTTGACTCATCGCATTGGAGCCAATTGAAGTGAATTAAATCGCTTGGCTGTCAAATTGAACCACAGAAATAGGAGAGATGTTGGAGGACCTTTTCGACTATTTTATCTGTATATTCAGTGAACAATAGGCAAAAACAAATAAAAAAGTATATGAAATATATGCAACTATTTTTTGATATCATTTCTATTGTTGGATCTATTTTTGTTGGATGAATAAATTAATCAGATCCATTGTTTTATTGATAAGGATAAATTAATAGATGGTGTTGTTGGTAATTATTAGTAATCTATAAATCCATCGTAACATAGGAACTGTCAATTAAGTTTCATTAAGAAAAAGAGAGCAACAAATTGCTGTCACAAGGTCCTCGGACGTGCATGCAGATCAGAATATAGACACACTCGACATATATTTATTTACATTGCTACATAACACAAAGCGACATATCAAATTGTTATAACCTGTTTTTGGGGATAGAGAACAGTAACACCGACTGATGTTCCCGGTTGTGTTTGGGTTCGTTTTTTTTTTTTGCTGTTCCTGTCTCCGAAGTTCATTTTTATAAGCTTTTGGTTGGTCAGTCCAGAAGTTTGCCTTTTCTTTTCATTTTCTTTCATTTAACTCCATTCTAATTTATTTTTCATCATGACTCAACGCGGTAAGTTTAAAATATTCTTTTTTTTTTCTATTCAATGAGAACCTCAGCCATCAGAGAGAGAAATATATAAATACAGAATGCAGGGAAAGCATCTGACAAGTTCACGTTGGATTGGATTTTCGCACGCTCCCTTGTCTTATATTTCTTTTCATTGTGGAATAATGGACTCGTTTCAAATATGGTATACTCAATGAGTCCTTATTTTATTTATTTACTTATTCATTTTTTTTATGATATGTAGAGGTTTTCATTGCTGCTGCCGTCCGTACCCCTCTTGGTGGTTTCAACGGTTCTTTGGCTTCTTTACCTGCCACTAAGCTCGGTTCCATTGCTATCGAAGGTATGCATATATAAATGAAGCGTTGGTTTCTATATTATATATTTATATTTGCTTTTGTTTGACGTGTTTTTGATATTAATACATGTTTTTTGTATTTGATCTAATGAAAATAGCTGCTATCAAGAAGGCTAACCTCCCCGCTGAAGCCGTTGAGGAAGTTATCTTTGGTAATGTTTTGTCGGCAAACCTTGGCCAAAACCCTGCACGTCAAGCTGCTATTGGTGCCGGCCTTAAGGATACTACTGTTGCTACTACCATTAACAAGGTCTGTGCTTCTGGCATGAAGGGTAAGTTGAAATTATTAAAGAAAGATTTCATTTTTTTGAGGGGTGGGGTTGGAGGAAAGGGAGTTATATATTCTGTTAAGAAAATATAGAGAGTGTGAGAGAGAGAGCATTACCAAGTTTTGATTTTTGAATCACAAACTGTTTCATTTTTTTTTTTTGTTTTACTCATTTATGAAAATTTTCTATTTCAATCAGCTGTTGCATTGGGTGCTCAAACCATTATCCTTGGTAACGCTGATGTTGTTGTTGCTGGTGGTATGGAATCTATGACCAACGCCCCTTACTACTTGCCCAAGCAACGTTTTGGTGCTACTTATGGTCATCAACAAGTTGTAGATGGTGTATTGAAGGATGGTTTGACTGATGTCTACAATGATTACCCCATGGGTGTTGCTGCCGAAGAATGTGCTGAACGTCATGGTATCACCCGTGAAGATCAAGATAACTATGCCGTTGAATCTTACAAGCGTGCTCAAGCTGCTTTTGCTGCTGGTTATTACAAGGATGAAATTGTACCCGTCACTGTTTCGGGTGGTCGTGGCAAGCCCGATCGAGTTGTCGATACTGATGATGAAGTTGGCAAATTGAATGAAGAAAAGCTCCGCGCTGTGCGTCCTGCATTCAAGCCCAAGGATGGCACGGTCACTGCTCCTAACGCATCTCCTTTGTCAGATGGCGCAGCTGCCATTGTTTTGGTATCGCGCGAAGCTGCTGAAAAGTACAACTTGACTCTTCTTGCTAAGGTCTCTGGCTGGGGTGATGCTGCTCAAGCTCCCAATAAGTTCACTGATTCTCCTGCTCTTGCTATCCCCAAGGCTATCAAGCATGCTGGTTTGACCAAAGAAGACATTTCTTACTATGAAATCAACGAAGCTTTCTCCGTTGTTGCCTGTGCCAATGTCAAGATGTTGGATATTTCTACTGATAAGGTGTAAGTATTTTTTTTCCGTTTTACTATTAAAAAAAGAAAGCATGTGTGGGAGAATGAAAGAATGTGTGAGTTAGGATATAAAAAGGCTTGTAATGTATGTGTGTGATGATATAAATGTATAAAAAGACATAGAAGTTGGGGGAGAAAGAAAAAAGAGGAGGTTAGAGGGAGTGTGTGAGAGAGGGAAAAGAAAAAGGGAATAATTATTTGGGATATATCCAGACCCTGCAAGGTGGGATGCATGCATGCAGTGTGCATCGCCACCTGTTGATTATTATTTATGGAACCTGAAAAATTGACTTAAAATGTCTCCTTTTTATAGTAACGTTTACGGTGGTGCTGTTGCCATGGGCCATCCTCTTGGTTGCTCTGGTGCAAGAATTATTGCTACGCTTTTGTCTGTTCTTAAGCAAAAGGATGCTAAGTATGGTGCTGCTGGTGTATGTAACGGTGGTGGTGGTGCTTCCGCTATTGTTATTGAACGTTTGTAAATAGTTTAAAGCAAATGTCACTTCAATGTATATCAAAAAAAGAAAAATGAAGGATCTATATACACACAAACTTTTTTAAATAATGATAATGATAATAATAATAATAATAATAATAATAATAATAATGGATAATAATAATAATATAATCAACAGCAACAACAATGTAATAACATGATGGATTTGCTAAGTTTAATATTGATGCGAAATGTAATGTTTATAGAAATTATGAAAGAACTTGACCTTTTATGGTTTATGAGCTGGCTTGGCAAAAAAAAAAAAAATATAGAGAAAAAAAAAGGTCAGTCAAGTTAGTTCATGCATATTAAACATTGCTTAAATTCACACATAAAACATTTATCATCAGCAGCATCCTCTTTAATCCCCTTTTCCCTTCTTCCTCCTTTTGTTCTTTTTCTTTCTCTTCTTCTCCCTTTCTCACTCTTCTTTTTCTTTTTTTAATATCGTTTTTCGTATATATTATAAAATATTTCCCACTTTCTTTTTTATATATTTACAACAAATATAAACGATAATAATAATAGTAATAATAATAACAGCAACATCCGTATAATGTTAACAGGAGAAGATATCGCATGGATTATTTATAGTACTATATTGATTATGTTATCTACAGTATTGGCTGTACGATGTCGAAACAATCTACTTTTACTCCCATTTATCGTATTTGCTATTCTTTCCACCATATCACATCTTGTCATGCTTTCACGACGATATCAAAGTGATTCTGTCATACTTTTGGCTGATCGCAGTCCTATAATCAATCATATTCCCATCTTTTCACTTTTACTTTATGCTGCATTAATTGAGTGTCAACTTGTATATATTCAACACATTAATACCTCTTATCAAAATCATCACCAGTGGAATAGTCTAGGAGATTCAGACGATCCTGAAAAACAACAACGTCAACGGCAGCAACAACAACAGCAAGATAGTCATGAACAACAACACCCATCACACCAAAATAGCTTGATACGGCAAAAAAGACCAAAAAAGTATTGGTTAAATGTCTGTATGCTCATAGTGTACACGTGTCTGGTAGTGGCGCTTGTTTGTGTCCGATTGTTTTTAAACGATAACCTTGGCTCTACTCGATTAATTATGGCACTATGTATTAGTGCCCTTGCACTCTTGGCATCAATGAATGCTTTATTTGTTTATTTTGCTGTCATTCCTCCTAATGCGGGCTTACACCATGATGCGTGCTTTTTAAAATCCACGTCGATCTTATTTAGTATCTCCATGATCGGCATGGCAGTGGAAGCTTGGTTATTTTATGGCATGATAGAAACGCACGAAACATATAATTTTACAGTCCTTGGATGGATTATGTTTGAAACATGTTTGGTTTATTTACCCATGTTTGCCATCTTGGTCTTGTGTCTTTTTGTTAGACGCATTCATCTTTTGGGTCAGCAACAAAGTCATACTGAAGCAGAAGCACGTATATTACGATTTTTACGCCAACGAAGGAGAGGAGGAGGAAATAATAGTGATAGTAATGGACAGTCAAACAACAATGACGACGATATGAATCATCGTACTGAGCAACAACAACATCAACATCAAACAAATCAACAAGAGAATGAGTTAAGGCGATCTGATTCAGCAACAGCAATATAATATTTAAAGAAAACCCAACAGATAACCACACACATAAAAATATAAAGCTTATTGTAATCATCGTATTCATACATTTAGTAACCGTAGCCTATCATACACATAACTTTTAACAGTCAAATTGTATTATGTATTATAGTTTTTTTTTTTTTCATTTTAACCCCAAAAAAATAACTCAAAAATTCCTTCTTTTCCCCTTCGTTTTTTCTTTTCCACCCCTATTTTTTGCCAAGCAGTCGGATTATATAACTAGTTATCATTATTTGCAAACGTCAGAAAAAAAATGAAAATTATTATCAATATCTTTGTGGATGATTGTTGTATGATGATTCAGGACAATCTCTTGCAAAATGGCCCGGCTATATAATAATAATAATAATAATAATAATAATATAATGTAATAGATACAAATATACCCCAAATTCAAAATATTAATATACTTGTGATATGATGAATTTTTTTTATAATTATACAGCTGCTGATTATTTTTTCCCTACATTACCTTGGAACAATTATAACAAACTTTTTGATTTTGATAAGAATCATTACGCCCCATGAACCTTCCTGTTGTATGATCCTCTGACGGCATACCACCTAGACCTGATCTTGGACCATATCTACTTGTATTACCACCAGGACCATACCAACCTCCTTGATGATATGTGGAAGGTGGTGGTGGTGAGCGAGATATTGAACGAGATCTATGTTTATAATGAGGTTCAGAACGTGACATAGATTGACGATGGGGTGAACGTGAACGAGACCTGGATGATCTATAGCTATCGCGACTGCGAGATCGACTATAGGGTGAATGGCTTCTATAAAAATGATTTCATAATGCATTAGCATATTAATTTTTTTATATAGACCTCATCTGATTTATTCTTCTCCCTCACACAACCAAATACTATACCGACCTGCTACGATGATATCGGTGCCCATGGCTACGGCTATATCGTCTTTCCATACTACGACCTCTTTCATCAGGACTATAACTACGGCTTCTACTACGGCTTCTATCTCTTGAATGACGACGTTCACGGTATCGTCGTTTTCCACGTGAAGGTGATCTTGATGATTCTTCATGTTGTCGTCGTCGAGGAGCCTGCCCACGTCTTTTTTGTTTCAGTGATTCATAATACGAATCTAAATATCCAGGTTCCCATCCACCACGATCTAATTTACTCTCCGTTTGTTCTTCAAATCCACCATCTGATTTTTGTTCTTTCAAATCTAATCCTTCATAAAATTCATCAACTACTTTTTGCAATTCATCTGAAGGTGATGGATAGGTAGTTGGCAATGCTTGAATTTGTGTTGGATCAAGTTCAGTATAGGCAGGTTCATCATTTTTCTATATTTATACATATAAATAAAAAAAAGAAATTGATTTAGAAAACAAATATATTAAATCTTATATTCCCCTCAACCAAAAAAATAAAAAATGAATCATTTTATTACCTCTACAATAGGTACCATAAGACCTGCAGGAAGTTCATGATATTGTTTTTCAAGAATAGGAGGTGGCGATGCTGGTACCGGAGGTAATTCTTGTTGGTCGTTATGTGGTTCGCCAATTGTTGGTGCATTATATTGAGGTGGTATCATAGAAGGTGGTGGTGGAGGTGCTCGTGGATGCATATTCATCATAAGTGGCCTGGGTGGTAAATGAGGATTCATTACACCTGGTGGCGGAGGACCAGCTGGAGCCATGGGTGGAGGTGGTCTCATATGTGGACGAGGTGGGTATGGATAACCACCAGGGGGTGGTGGAAAGGGCGGTCGAAATCCCGGATTAAAATGTGGAGCAGGCATTGGCGGAGGTGGTGCCATATGAGGACGCAATGGTGGTGAGGTTTGTAACAATGTTGGATTGACATCGTATGGTGTTATTGGTCCTGGTGGAGGTGGAGGAACAAGAACTTTTTCTTTTATAGATTCGATGGTTTTGCTGTCGAAAAAATGTTTATCATTCCAAATCGAGATAACCTATAATGCGTTGTATAAATTAGGTAACGTATGTCACTTATTTATCTTTTCCCTGACAACAGATTCTATCTCTCTTGATATCCATTTTCCTCAACGACCGTTACCTTGATCACTTTTCCTCTCATTTCATTTGAAACACCATTATAATGATAGGTATACCTAAGTAATGGTACTAAACGTGGCAAAATTGCATCTTTCATCCAATGTAATTGACGTCGATCACTAATGTGAAAAATGATGTCCGTTAAAAAAAACCAGATTCTTTACCTCACTACTTTTATATTCTAATATATATCTACCTGTGAAATAGAATATCATTGGCGAGATAAATCAAATGTAATCGTTCCATAAATGAATTTCTTGATTGAGAGAGAGTCAACCATAAGTCAGCAATCACTTCCATATGTTGAGGTTCATAACAATGCTTGAATATCCAAGTTTTTCCAGACTGAAAATGATAATATTGAGAAAAGGGGAGCGAGTTAATATTTCAACTTTTTATCAATTATTTTGCTTGACAACGGTTATTTAAATTATCACAACAGGTACTTCGATATTCGTTCGAGAGCATTCTTGCATAATCATTTGTAAAATGAATTTAAAATCATCTAGATCTTTTTCTACTATACGATCGGGATTCGTGTCGTCAACATATGGAGTCAACATGACGCGTTTGACATTATCATATGCTGCTGAAAGAGCATATGGTTCGTTAGGATCATAACCACCATTATGCTTATTGTTTTCTGTGGCGTGTGGTGGTGGTGGTGGACGCGATGGTCTTGCCGTAAAATGTCCAGGTGGAGGTCGTGGTGGTCGATGAGGTGGTGGTCGTCCTGTAACAATGAATATAAGATATCAGAATTTACAATTTTATATATCAACTCATGTACAATGAATGGATCGAACTCAGTTTTTTAATTTTTTATATAAAGTATTTAATTAAAATTGTTATTTTCTCCCATACCATATGGATCCATGTTGAATTGAAGAAATAAGGAGAAAAGATACAAAAAAATGTCAGTTGCTTCCCCAGTGATTGCTTTATTTTACATTTTATCAAACAGCCACTTATACAGCTCCGCCTTAGATATTGTTGTCTACCAGTCCAACATTTTGTTGTAGTAGGTTACAAAAAATAGCTTATTTATACATAAGCACATGATAGTAATGAGGTATCAGACAATATATTTTTTTGCGTACTTAATCTCTAGTGGATAAAAATGACCTATTGAGTAATTTCGAAAAAGAACATAAAAGCTATTTACAAAAATGAAAAGGTATATAAGGGGAAGGTGGAAGACGCTGGCAGCCAGTACTATTAATTCCGTACAGTCGTTGGCATTGCTATTCGAGTATCACCACGATGCTCATTATATGCAGGCGGTGGTAAATTTACAGTTTGTTCTGATAAAGCTTCCGCTGTATTATCGGGGACTTGATCATAATGATGACTCCTTCGATCAGCACGTGTTTGGTGGCGATGATGATGAGCTCCTCTAGAAGTATGATTACGATCTTCTGTTGGAATTATATACGCGCTATATCCTATTATTATAAATAGATAGAACCATGACTTATAAGGATCAACTCGACATCATAAAAAATTCTTTCTCTCTATTAGCAGCACTTACGTTGCTGACGACGAGTCCGTGCAATGATTAGTGTAGCAACCATAATAATAGCAAGCACAACGCCAATAATAACAATAGGAAGTATAATTACTAACTTTTCAGGCATCTTGCTGAATAATAGAGGAAATGAAAATAAAGAAGAGAAAAAGAAGAAAGGTATCTTAACTACTATAAATACTTCCAGCTCAACATCTTTATTTCCTGATCGTGGATTTTTTTAAGAACTATTTGTGGCGCAAGTAAAAAAAAAAAAAGTAATTTACTCTACTCTTTTATCCAATTGTGGCTAATATAAATAATATAATTGGGGAGGAGATACTACAAATGTACATATACAAATGACACGAGAAACGAAGTAAAACACACTCAGCCACGACAATATATATCATCATGTACAATAAAAAACGAATGAGGCAAGTATCATTCATCTCTCTCTCACCTCCTTCCACCAATAATAATAATAAAATTATATCATTATTTGATTAATAAATAGATGGGATTAGCACAAATGTATAGTCTACTAATAATAAAGATGTACAATGATTAATTATAATTTTATAGAATGCTATCTCCTTTATTTATATATAGATCAACTTTCTATCTGTTACTAGAATAATGACTTATTTTAAAATTTTCTTCATCCTATTTTATTTCTTTTTTAAAAGTATATTTATAAAAAAAAAGTATGAAACAAAGCTACTTCTTTATTCCTGGTAACTTGTTTGTGTTATAGAAAAAGTTTATTGAATCAGCCATAGTCATTAGACTCTGGTTTTTTTTTTTTTTTTTTTTTTTGCCCGTCTATCCCCGAGTTCTGCTATTCATAGAAAATGCCAAAAATAGTTGGGAAAGTTACAGTGTTTGCTTCTTATCTAAAAGTCTTTGGGAATATGATGCCATTGGTACTATTCTAAAAGTAGTTACAAAGGATCTTTATTGAACTACTACTATACCCAATATCCTTCATGATGGGCAGTGCCTCCATATTATTAATTGATGGAACGCAACTTAATTACAGTTACTTTTATTACCACTGTTTTTGACAAGATTGACTGCTGTTGATGAGTTGATCCCATTTTTCGAAAAAGAAAGTACAGGAAGGTATCCATTACCACCAGTCTTATTACCTCATCAAGTGCATTGTAAACTTAGAAAAATTGATACTATAGCACCACTACCAGTAAGTAGTAGTAGCACCAGGGGGAATTGTTTCCTAATATTGAACTAAGAGCTCTACATTTTTTCAATGTGCTGCAGCTGATTTAAAATACATTAATTGAGGATAGAATAATTTAAATGGATTACTGGTAGGTTGGGGATATTTTCCATATTATTCAGACACCCTATATTTTTCTCAAACTCTAAGTAAATGGATGGACACTGTATAATGAATAAAAATATTGTAATTTAGCTTTCAGTGTTCAATAATGATACAAGGTTTTATATTTATATTGATGATGTGTTACTTAGTTTATTACAACAATGGACAATCTACCGCTTCAATTTGGTGGTAAAATGCCCAAAAATAAATATTATATTCAAGCACGCATCATAATTATCAAATCATCGAGCAGCCATATTTGGTAGTTCTATTCTAACCTCTTCTGCCGATATCTAAATAGTTCTTTCGATAATAATCCATTCAAGTTGAAGACATACCCTATTTTCCGTTTGACAATGTATATACATAATATATGACATATTCACAAATCGTTGAAATATGGTAAAAGATCATGTGGAAAATCAGCCACTGCTTCTTATTCCCTCAGTGCCTGACCTAAAAGTTGCACAATAAAAGCCCCACGCCTGGCGAACTTGTTATTCGAATAACTAACTATATATGTAAATATTTCAAACCTTCACAATCAAGTAAACCATGAAAATGCAGTATATTATCGAAAAAAAAACTTTGATTGAAAAATACTGCTTCTTTCTACACAAATTTACAGCAGAACATGTTTTCGTATCCTTATTGAATTTTATTACACTCTTCTACCAAACATTTCAATGTTCAGAACGAGGAGATTATTTAATGATTTCACTCCATATGTGTCTAAAAACCTTGACTCAATCTTCCTCATCATTATTAGCCATATATTTATGCAGATCAAGGACAACATTATCGATCTCATCTCTCTTCTTTGTTTTAGCTAGCTACGGGGAATTTTTCGACTGCTAATCTAAGACCAGAAACAGGAAATTTATTTCTATAGGAATCCTCTATTTTTGACAATTTTAGAGATTTGCAGTCGCAAAATTTGTAAAGATATCCTGTTGCGTGTTACAAACATTAAGAAACACAACTGGATTTTCCCAAAATTCAAATGATTGAGATTATATCATATTGCATTGCTATATCGTCAACATTGATGATATCCAAATGCATTAATGTGTTTTCAACTATTTGTAATATAGCTATTGTTGCTGAGAAATAAAATTTCCTACGGAGTGATTCAAGTTCTGATTACCTAGCCATTATGTAGTAGGAAGGTGAAGTTCAGTATTATACTCTTATTATTATTATTCCAAAATATAATAAATGTTCTGTTATGGATAATCATTACCGAGTAATTTGAGAGATTGTATTATACGACAGTATTTGTCATGGACATTACGTACTAAAAACAAATATGGTTTGAAAAAAAAGATCTTGTATATAAAATTATATGTTGTATATACACAGGACGTTGTTTTCTTATTGAAGATTGGTTTGGTTTGTATTTGTAATTTTTCTATTGCTATTATATAGGGAGTATATTGGATTATGTGAACTATCCCTAATTATTTTGATTCAGTACTAGTGCTTTGGTTGATAATTGATTTAGTAAGAGTGAAAGAGTATGTATTTGTTATAAGTAAATAATTATAAATAAAGAGCAACGACGTACGTCGTAGTAAAACTTGAGATGCACCACAGTACTAGTAATCATAATTACAGTTCTCTCATGTATACCCTAGTCATTATGATCATGGCTGTCTACTATAATATGATACTATATCATGATACCAATAGTAGTTTCTGGATATACATCAACACCACCATGGTGGCTGTAATTACCATCACCGTCTACTTTTCATAAAGACACAGCAACAGCTAACACCTTCCACTTCTTTACCAGTACATTTATCATCATTATCACAAGATGTGAGTACGTAATATCTCTAACAACACCAATTAATTATCAAACATATCATCATGTATGTACTTAATCGACACAAAACTTATCTTCCTTATTACCTATGGTAAATCTGTGACATTTTCATCTTCCTCTTTCTTTCTGCCCCCCTCTGCTCTCTCCTCTTTTCCATTTTAATACTTAAAAAAAAGAAAACCACCTCTACAGTCATGGTCCTCGAGCCGAATTCTGGAGGTGTCTCATCATAGCTGATTTGACTTTTTCCTTCAGATACGTAGGCTTTGTTTCTTTTATTGAGATTTATATTTTAGATACTATGTAAGAGATTTTTTTTAAAAAAAATGAAAGAGAGAACGTAGGAAAAAGCACTATTTGATTCGTAAAGTGTTTCAATAGGTAAGACTCGCATTGAAATATTTACAGGGCTTTTTAATTGACATTTAAAAGAAACTACGTAATATTTTCCAGACCAAAACCCTAAATGCTCTAAGCACTGATTAATCCTTCATGTCAACCGTAATAGGCATCTGAGGCGCAGCTTTTCATAAATACCAAATTAGGAATGTTCGTTTTGAGGTATTGTTTTTTCCTAATACTTCGCGTCCCCCCATTTTTACTTTCGCTGAGTGTAAGTTTTCATTTTTGCGTATTATGAATTTACACTTTTGCGACTCTATAATTTTAATTTCGCGTTTCATTATTTTTACATTTGCGTCCTAATTATTATTACATTCAGTTTATTGCTTATATCCAACAATTCATTCTTCACCTTTCTCCAACTTACGCTTCTTGGATCCAACTACTACTTGAGGTCTTCTCAAAGATAAATTTACCACACCTTCGCTCGCGGTGGCACCTAAAATTATAATATTGACATCACGACTATTTGAAACTACTATGACAAAGATACCTCTTTCTGATCGACCAGATGTACACTGCATATGAAAGTTGAATCTGGCTTCGTTTATAAATGTGCAATTATCAAATCCAGCTTGTTCATTTTCTACACGTAAGACTCATTGCATGCGCACAGTAATTGTTTTTTTAAGTGTGTGTGTATAACAAAACAAGGAAATAAAATAAATTAATCAGGAGGAGGTGGATCAAGTTTATATGTTACGTGAGTGGCAGAAAGTGTAACTTAATTCGGCATAACATAAACAATAAACTGAATGTAATAATAATTAGGACGCAAATATAGTCGCAAAAGTGTAAATTCATAATGCGCAAAAGTGAAAACCTACACTCAGCGAAAGTAAAAATGGGGGGACGCGAAGTATTAGGAAATTAAAGTTGCTAACCAGTATCATTTTACGGTGGTGATTTTTTTTTTCACTGATTAAAAAAATGAAACAAATATTTCCTACTTGTTATTAATTGACAACAGCAACAGCAAGAAGACGCCAAATTTATGCAAATCATAATAATATGATAAAAAAACTTATTTGTTGATAAATACAAAAACTATCCCATGCTCACATGATAAAAACCAAATGTAGAATATAAGTACTCACACACCCCAACGTATATAATATTTAGAGTTGATGAGATCCTATATAACCCACAATTACCAATGAATCATCCCAGTTGTCTGATTTTCAAAATATACTTCATGATTAAAACACTATAAGTGTCCTTTTAATTGGAGGTTTAGATGCACCTGAGTAACACAGTTATTTTTTTTGCTAAGCAAATGGTTTAAAAGAAAAAGGTCAACTCAGAATCAATCATTGTGTTACTTTTTATAATTTCTTTTTGTTTCTTCGTTTCACAATTAACAAGAAGTAATCTTTCTTTCCCACTTTTTTTACTTTTTTTTTTCCTCCCCAAAAGCACGAATGAGGTATTCACCTTGGCCTCTCATTTCTTTATCCTTTGTTTTACATTTGGCGACGGCCATTTCTCCACCAGCAAGATGGGGTTCAGGTAAACAATGCTAATGGCTTTTTTTCTTTTGATTCTTCATGTATTTCCCTTTCTTAACAATAGATAAGCTAACATTCTCTTACACATATTCCTACAATATTAAAAAAACTACCGGATCAACGATATATATATAATCAGGCTGTGCTTATGCTCTTCAAAGAATGTATTGTTTTGGTGGTAGCACTTGGTCATTTCAAGCTGGTACTGATTCAGACCATGCAATGAATGATTTGTTTTATCTCGACGTTGCAGAAAGTTTTACTGTTAGTAGCTCTGGCTCAGCATGGGTCCAAGCAAATAATACTGGTTCAGTAGTTCCTGAGTCAAATTTCATGTTTGCTATGACATCGATACCAGCAACGAATACAATATATATTAATGGAGGAACTGGACCTATGGACAATACATTACTTGTTAATCCTTCCATTGCTTATGATGCAAAAGAAGAGTCATGGACTGTTATGAGTGGAAACAGTGGTTTACAAACGTAAGAATGTACCCCTAATCAGCCAACATCAACAGACCCAGTATTAATATTATTCGACCTAAAAAAAAGACTAATGCTCCACAAATGAATAATGATGTTGATATATTGCTATTACTTTTTTTTTTAAAAAAAAAAGATACTTACATTCCGTAGTTGCGGATTCAAATGGCAAAATTTACGCTTGGGGAGGTGTAAGGTAAAATAATCCCTATATATGTTTTAATCATTTACTTGTATGGTGGTACAAACTAACAATTAAAAAATTATGATAAATAGTGATGCAGGAAATGGATACACTGGTGAAGAATATCCACGTAATATGAGAGTCTTGGATTTTAATGCAAGTATATAGTAGAATCAATATAATATAGCTGGATAATATGTACAACTAATAGATTTGAAAATCAAATGCTCATCAATCGACAACACAACAATACATTATATGCAATCAATCTATATAGAATAATCAATGGGCAGCAGTAATGTTACCCAACACCTTTGAAGCGCGGCTATATCATGTCGGCGTATTGGGCAATGACGGAGTAACGATATTCTACTTTGGTGGAAAGACAGAAGTACAATACACGGCTGATAATGGTACAACTCTATATCAGGAAAGCGATGCATTGTTTTCCGAAATCCTTACGTATAATACTCAAACCTCCCTTTGGGCTACAAGAGAGGCTACAGGCGATATCCCCACACCAAGAGTTCTTCATGCAGCTGCATTGAGTAATGGCTTTTCTTTTTGTTTATCAGTATTTGATTGCAGCAAGTGAAAAAAACTTATGTATTATGTTTATAAACACTGAATCATATTATATAGAACCAAAAACAAATGAAATTGTACTTTATGGTGGTGCTCATACAAGTAATTAGCGCATTTCTGTTACTGTTGTTGATGATAATAATGATGATGAAGGAAGCGACTTTTCATGGTAGATGCTGATCCTAAGAATTACCGTTTTATTACGTGACATACATAGATATTACCCTTGGAGTTGTACCTGATTTCTGCGTTGTTTTGGATACAACCACAATGACATGGACAAATCAAAATCTTAGTACCAGTGCTGGTGCAGGCGCACGCTTTGGACATTCAGGTAATCTTAATTAATATATGTGCTATAATTACTGCTTTATTCTTTTATTTTTCTTCAATCATTTATTCAATGATATATAATTGTTTTAATTGTAAATTTATAGCCGTATTTCCTGAAGATAGTACAATGTTGTTCATTATGTTTGGTATCGATAGTAATGTCTACGAACGAACTGATTTTCAAGTACTCGATACAGAAACATGGCAATGGGTTGATAGTTACGTTGGACCAGGTCGCAAAGAAGACGGGTCATCTGATGGCTCGACAGATCAACCTGGTGACGGTAATCCAAGTGGTGGTTCATTGTCAAAGGGAGCAATTGCTGGAATTGCTGTTGGTGTTGTCGCTGCTGTTGTCATTGGCTGTGGTGCCTTATTCTTTTTCCTTAGAAGACGAGGCATTATTGGTCGTAAAGGTTATGAAAAGAACAACATGGGAGGAGAATATGGTGTCAATCGTGATCCACCGTTCCTTGTGGATGTGAGTGATCATAGTGGAGCTCCAGGATCTCCCCCACCACGGTATGAACAAGCACCCATCGCGTTCCGAGAGCACGATAAATTATCACCAACGTCCCCAGGAGGCCATCAACGATCATCGTCTTTTTCGAGTACAGGCGATCCTTCAACGGAAGCAGGTTCCAGTGGTGGTAGGCAATCATTTGGTAGTAAACCTGATGCATATACGGATAGTGTACCTCGTATGACATTACAACCAATGAAACCTGATGGTGGTAATTAGATGATTTTTTATATTATATCTCATTGAATTTTTTCATTGTTTCCTATTATTTCTCTCCTCACTTTCAGATTAATTTATTAATTAATCCTTGGTGATGATATTATTAACTCAAATTCACGATGATCACTATTATTACTCATTTATATTACAATCACTTTTCATTATTAATATAATCATGGTAAACCTATGATTCTCATTTTTCTTCTCGTCTTTTAATAATTATTATATTTTTGTACATACCTATATATACATTTTCTTGCCTAAAATAACGACATGTGGTGAGTGCAAAGAGAGTTATAATAATTGATTATTTTACCATTGGTTTTTGCACATGTTAATGATGATTTACTGTAATATAATCATGCTGTTAATTTAGAGGAGTTGTCAATAGCTAGTGGTAGTATGATATAACATAACATTAGAACAATAGAAAACCATGATGTACGTACATATGTATTAGCATCTTTCAATAATGCTGCTTATGTAAGTATTTTTTTTATAACTACCGTATCCTGCTAAAGAATCCAGGAAGGTGGAATCTGTCATTTATTATTTATTACTACTATTAGCAAATAAAGATTTTCAGCTTTGTTTTATTGACCTTGTTTATTTATGTTTGTAATGACTAAAAAGTAAATTAGTTCCGAACTGGAAAATTCTTATATTTTGAGTAGTCAAATTCTATAATAATATATCAATGGCATTTTTACGTAAATGTATGGGGTGGTTAAACGGTATATAGTAATAAGTATCAGCAAGTAATGATTAAAGTTGCTATTTTTTCCCAAATCACGAATCCTACTCTATAAACATTTTTTTTCAGATGTTCCTTACTGATACTATCTAGCCTATCAAACGGTTAAAAAAGTATTCAAAGTGCATAAAAGTAGTGTGTTTCACTTTCAATTTGGTATTATTGCTTAATTATATAGAATAACGCTCGCTGAATGTCGCATGCAAGACATAATTCACTGATCAGCAATGCATATCCCTTGATACCATTTACATATCTTAAAACAGTTATTCCCATAGTCAAAATACTAAATCATTCTTTCAGTTATCATGCGTGCCTTTTTTTTTCATGAAGAAAAAACATATTTTTTGGGTAATAGTTATATAACTTCTCTATGTAATAGATATTTTGAGTGTATTACTCTCAAGCATCAAGTTTTGACTTTTTAACTGATGTGAAATATCTGATATGTGGATTCACTGCAACATATTCTACATTCTATTTCAATTGATGATATAGAATAAGATCCTCTGTGTATTATTTATCTCAAAGAAAAATCCAATAAGGTAACAGGTATCCTATAACGTATCATTTTTTCCACTTTATACTATATGGTACCTGAATGTGTTTTGATTTTTTGAAAAGAAATCAGTTGCTATATACTGTTCATATCGGATTACCATAATAACAGCTGAACATAATAGCCGTAAGAATACTGTATTTTCTACCCTCCTTCAAGTTATCCAATATCTAACATTCTGCTTTAACATCTATCTCGATCCATTTAAATTACAATATGTAAAGAAAGTAGAATTGAACCAATCAACAGTGCAGCAAAACTTTAATCAATCGGCATTTTACTAAACATTCTGAGAATACCGAAATTCTATTTTTTTTTTTGACACCTTTATTTTTTTTCAAAAAACAGATCTGTATAATAATAATAATGGCGGACGATGCCCCATTTTCATTTGAATTTGACGACGATGTCTTTGTTACGAAAGCAGAACGTATTATTCCCGAACAACCCCCATATGTAGCAAAAGAAGAGACCGATGGGGTAAGATTCTTTTTGTGAACCAAAGTCAAAGTAGATCATGATCACAGGAACAAGATTGTGCAAGAGAACGAAAGAGGATAACAAACTCATATTGTTTAATAAATATTTTCTTTCCTTATAGTGGTTCCATAAATTTGACGATTATGAAAGTTTAATGCTTGAACGCCATGGACCCAATCAATTAAAAAGTGCCATTGAACATGACTATTTCCATAAACGTTATGAAAAGGCATTAAAAGGAGCACTTGTATTTATTGAAATAGCAGATACTGGACGATCTAAAGTAACAGCGAACCGAGAAATGATCGAGATAGCGATTCATTGTGCAGTTCGTGCCAATCAATTGGATGTAGCTGAAAAGTTATTGGATAGGCCACAGGTAATAATAAAAAAAAGAAAAAAAAAAAGAGAGAGAGAGAACTTTTCAGATGACAAAATGAAAAGCAGAAATTAAAATGGGAAGCCTGGATTTTATAAAATATAGACAACCATTGAACCTGGGAATATGCTGGTTCAAGCAAGAGTTTATTCACTATGTGGTCGACCTGATGATGCTTTATCAGCTTTGATTCGATATCACAAGTTACGGCGTTCTGATTACCATGCATGGCATCTCCTTGCCACGATTATGGTTAATAATAGTAACAACAACAACAACAGCAGTGGCGGAGTAGTAGTAGTCGAAGAAAATAATATGCAACTCCATATTGCTCATGCAGCTATTCAACGTGCCATCAAGACCATGACTGCAAGCCAATGGACATTATCCATCGATCATGTCCGAAGGCGCTATGAACGTGAATTAGAAGAATTACAAACACTGGGACGAAGTATTACCGAGCATCAAGGCAACTCAGAGTTGTTTTTTACCTGGATGGAGCAACAACAACAGGAAGGATCATGTATACTATTGTCACAAGAACAATTGACGTCCAAGGGGCTACATGCGTTTCATAGAGAAGATATAGAATATATCTACGAAAGTTGTATAAAATATCAAGTAGATCAAATAGATTTAGAAGAAAATGAAATGAGAAATGTAAAAGATCTTTAACATTGTAACTATATATCCTAATTTATTATTATTATTATTATTGTGATTATTAAAACCATTTTCTACCTCTCTCTCTCTCATCTTATTCTTCTATTTAAATCCTACTATACACACACACACAGACATACTAATATATATTTATGGGAGATCACCTTATTTTTGAAAAGGAAAAAAGGGGGGATTTATTCTTAAAAAAGAAGTTTGGTCGGATATATATGAGCGTTCAAGAAGTTGTATGGTTTTTTTTTGAGAGATAAAAAACAGAAAGGGAAGAAAGGGGAAAGAAAGAAAGAAAAAGGTTTCGGGGAAAAGAAAAGATAAAGAAAAAAAGATGGTTCGAGTTTGATAGGAAAAGAAAAAAAAAAGAGGATCAAATCTACTCTTGAGTTTCTTCTTCGTTCTTGGGAGGTTTGTCACTCTTGTCAGTATCTAATGATTTATTCATACATTAGTTAGCGATCGTTATACACCACACATGCACTTTATCCATATCTACATCCCATATAGATATATATATACTCAAACTCTTCTTTTATATATTCCCTATTTTTTTCCCAAATTACCTTCTTGTAAATCTGAAGTCCAAAGGGTCAAGTTATCCCTCAACAATTGCATGATCAAAGTAGAATCCTTGTAAGATTCTTCACTAAGTGTATCAAGTTCTGCAATAGCATCATCAAAGGCTTGCTTAGCCAAATGGCAGGCACGATCAGGTGAGTTCAAAATTTCATAGTAGAAGACGGAAAAGTTAAGAGCCAAACCCAAACGAATAGGGTGAGTCGTAGCCAGATCAACTTGGGCAACATCAGTTGCAGTCTTGTAAGCTTCATGTGCAGCTGTTGCAGCATCTTTACGTTCATCACCAGTAGCATATTCAGCAACGTAACGGTGATAATCACCCTTCCTATATTTAGATTATATTTTTTTGAATGTCACACAAACACTTAGTTAAAAAACAACACTCTTTTCTTTTGGTTTGCTGTTGTTGTACTTCCCATACACACACACAATCTTCATAGTAAAAAATAACTCCAGATATACACTCTCTTCCACATATACAGTATGTAGTATATATATGTGTGTATATGGAAGATGGTGAAGAGGAAGAGAAAAGAAAAAAAAAGAAAAACTTACATCTTATAATAGAACACCTTAGCTTCACCCTCAGAAGCAGAGGGGATCAAGGAGTCTGTGAGAAGTTCCAAGATATCGTTGCACACATCATACAATTCGTTTTCAACCTTCTTGCGGTATTCCTTGATCTTGGTCACTTGAGCTTCATGGCCTTTGCTTTCTTCCTTTTGTTCAATAGAAGACACGATTCGCCACGACGCACGACGTGCACCAATCACGTTCTTGTACGCGACAGACAAGAGGTTACGTTCTTCGACAGACAAATCGACGCCCATCTATATTTAAATATTGATTTAATATGATGGTTAGATAAAAAAAAAGTACGTGTATATCTATCTATCTATCTATCTATCATAAGAATATTTACCTTGGCCACTTCCTTCATATAGGAGACCATTTCTATAAGGCAAAAAAATATTTATTTGTTAGAGAAAAAAATAAGGGGGAAGAGTTCAAAGTGAGAAGAGAAAACTATATTGGTTTTTTTTTTTTACCATCGTATCGTTCAGCCTGTTCGGCAATCTTGGCCATGTAGACCTTTTTTTTATAAAAAAAAAATAAAATAAAAAATCAATAAAAATAGATATAATAGACAAGATTGAAAATGTAAAAAGAATGGTCTCATCTGGTTTTTTATCTCGTTAAATAATTTCTTTTTTTAAAAAAAAATTCAATTTCAATGGACACCATCCCATATACTATTTTTTTTTCTCTCTCTCTCTCTCTTTTTCGTTCCTTTTCCTTCCAATTGAGAGGGAATATGAGTATTATTATTTTTACCTTATCTTCGCGTTCCTAAAGATGGTTTTAAATTTGACCATGGGGAAGGAAAAATAATAATAAAGAATAAGTAAGAAGAAAAAAAAGCACCTCAAGAAACAAAAAAAAAATAATAAACGTGTTTTTTTTTATAAAGAACAATGAACAAGATGAAGTATTGAAAAGTTAAAAAAAAAGACTTACAGTGGACATGGTGTAGTGTAAGCGGGTGTGCGTTCGGGATGAAAAAAGAGTAAAGCGGGTGAAGAAGAAAAAGAAGATGCGAGAAAAAAAAAAGTTGGGAGTTGTACGAAAACCAACAAGAGGGAGCAAACGTCACTTTTTTTTTTCTCAAATCATCTGACTTGTCTACTACTACTACATCACACACAGTCTCTCTTAATTTGAATGCCTTTAAAAATAAGGAGAGAGTGTTGTTGTTGGTAACACCACCCTTATATCATTCAGATAAATATAGTTGCATATCTCATAATAACTTTGCATACTTTATCTTCTTGACATTACAAACTTATTTATTCAGGTACTCATCACCATCTAATAATAAAACGCGTAAAAAACAATATCAATGAATGATACTCATCTAACATCTTGTTGATTTCATTCATTCTCTTTTTGACAACAATCTTAAATAAATTCTTGTTTTTACATCTCTAAAAATGAAAAAAATGACCCAATAACAATAATTGGGTATAATCCATTCTATCATGGATTTTTTCCATGGTGATACCTTTTGAGATGGGATTACATAGAAATTGAAAAGGGTCATTCAATTGATGCATAGCCATCAAAAGTAAAATAATAAAGCATAGTAATATCATATTTTCTTCTTGCGATTGACAAGATTTCTGCTCAAAGCCAAAACATATGAGCTGCATATTTACAAATTTCAAAGCTAGCCTTGTTCGGGGATATATACGTCGGTATCTTGCACTCCTTATTTAAAAATCCAGCTTGAGGAATGGTAAAAGTCTAGGCATCCTATTTTTAAGCATGATTGAATAGATGATGTTCCATTATTGAATCTACTAGTTACTGTTGGTATATATCATTTGTATTTCTACTAAATGAATAATATATCAACATTTGAGAACGTTATAAATACTTGAGATTAGAATGGGTTTACAAGAGAGAAGAAGAGAAAAAAAAAACTTTTATTATTATTATTATTCATTATCATCTTTGATAATATCTTCATCATTATGACGACTATGAGATGCGATGGCTGTGTAAGCACCCCGTCGTCTCTGTCTAATAATATTACATAACCAATGAAATAGACGATCGATGCCAGAGGAAGTATAAATAAATAAACTAACAAGAGTGATGATCATGGTTAAACACCATAAACCAATACCTCCCCAATATTCATAAGCAAACCCACATAATGCACCAATACCAGCGCCTAATCCTAGGTAGGCTGTTCCCAAAATGCCTTGTGCTCGTGCCTTTAATGCCGGTGGAGCAATATTATCTGCTTCTACAACACCAGCACTCCATAAAAATGAAAAACAGATACCTATTCATTTATGAAAAAAATATGACACTTGTTAATAAATATCCATGTCCTCCCCCCCCCAAACCTCTCCTCCCTATATTCATATCCTGATCTATGAATTATTCAATACCATGCAAAGGTTGACTTGCTGCTGCTAAGTAAGCGCCGCTTGAAATAGTAGTAGTGATCATATAAATGATACAACGAATGACAAGGACGATATGTGCAATAATGAGCATCTTTCTTGGTCCGAGCCATTTGAAAATCTAAAATAGACCATCGGGAAAATAGATTAAAGATCTTCACTACTGTATTATACATCATGCATATTCATCTATTCATTTCTATATATATATATATATATGAAAGATGGATAGACGGAAAGGAAAAACTTACATTTTTAGCAAAATAAAAACAAACAATTTCTGTACAACTTGCAAGAGGACCAAGAAGTCCTACTAAAGCAGGAGATCCATTTAAATCTTTTTCAATAAATAAGAATAAATAACCGGTGACAATACCCATGGTAATACCCAAAAATGTCATGACGACAAAGAACCGCATGGCTTCTGGTTGCTCGATAAAATCCCACATGGAGGTGGAAGGAGAAGGTTTATCAATATCCTCATCATCTTCTTCATCTTGATTGTCAATCACAACGTTGTTATCATGGTGCGAAATTGTTGTTTTTAGGGTGGTTGGCCATGGATACGGTGATAAATCAGTAATGAAACAAATAAAAACAAAGGTCAAGACACAGGTAGCAAATACACCAAAGACAGCAAAAGGACCCCATAATTCAATGCAAAGACCAGTTAAAAAGACACTGGCGCCAAACCCTACAGGAGTGAAACTTTTTTGACGCCCATAGAGTTGTTGCTTTCTATCTCCTAGGACACGTAGGGTTGCACAATCGACCATGGTACCTACAATGGGATAGGCAAAAAAAGCGTAACCAAAATAACTTATGCTCACGAGTAAAGTGGTGGTCCATTCGTTCCTCGTGATAGATGCTACTAGACTGATAAATAAGATAAACTATATAAGCGTGTGTGGGAGAGGTGTTAGGTTTTTCAGGAACAAAATAATTTAATATATATTTCCTAAAATATAAATATAATGTCTGTTTTTTTTACCATTAAACCAATCAACATGTTGATCACCATGATCTTTTTATATTGTTGTGTTTTATCTGCCCATGACATCCATAATGAAAATGATATACATGACACAAATGGAACTTTATAAAAAAAAAAAAAAAAAAGAAAGAAAAAAACGTTAATCTATTTTTTACTTTTCAATATGAAACAACAACAAAAAACATGATCATGATAAGAAATTTATTACTGATAGACAATATAAAACCAATCTTATCGGCTCCAAGATTTAATACTTTGCTAAAAAATGTAGGAAGATAGAATTGAGCAGACCCTATACAACCAATACTGAATACATGAAGTAATTTTAATCCTAGAAACAGTGGTATATGATTCGATTCGGCCATTTCTATGTCAGTAGTTACAAGAGAGAGAGAGAGAGAGATAGCCCTTCTTTTTTTTTTAGTTTGACAAAAACCATTGACATTTTTTTTTTGTCCATTGAAACTCAGGATATAAAATCCCACGACCTAAAACCCATTTTATTTAACAAAAAAAAGACCTTCTCATTTAGAGTTGATATAATACTAGTTTAGTTATATTTTTTATTAAGATCATTCAATTGTGTATACAAGATGGGAAATACAAAATTTTAATATTTTTTATTACAAAAAAAAAAGAAGCAAAATAGGGCAAAAAAAAATAGAAAAGAAAACAATCAAATTAAACAAGAAATAAGAAAACAAGAAGAAATAAAAAAAAAGCAGAAATATAACAAAAAAGGAAAGGAGAAATAATAGGGTTCATTGTATAGTATATGTAATAAATACATTGTGTTGTTGTTTGGCTTGAGATTGGGGTGTGTGTATTTTTATAAGAAGTTGTGTATATATTGTATGTGAGAAGAGAGAGAGAAAGAGAGAGTTGTTCTTTTATGAGATATTTGGTGAATGATGTATATAGTTTTTTTTTTTTTAAAAAAAAAGAGAAGTATAATAATAATAGAGTAATATAATAATAATAAGTGTGTGCTTGTGTGTGTATGGAGAATGTAAAGTTGGTTTAACAAATAGACAAAAGAAATATTCATATAATAAAAAAGAAAAGGATTATATATATATAAAAATATAAGGATCATACACAAAAAGAAGAAATAGGATGGGATAATAGCAATAATAATAATAATAATATAGAGAAAGAATTATATAAAAAGAAAAACAGAGGTTGTGTGCGTAGTATATACTTTCTTCTTATTTTAACATTAAAGAACCACCCGATAAATCAGTAGTTGTATCGGTCGTTTCGCCATCATGAAGTGAAAGATGTGCAAAAAATGGATTCAAAAGACTTTTAGGATATAATGAACCGTCTTGATCAGATAACTGTTGATTATTGGTAAGAGGTTGTTGACGATTTTGATAATACATATAACCATCCATACTGATGGATCCACCTCCTCCACTGCTTTGTTGTTGTGGCTGTTGTGATGAAGAGGAGGAGGAAGGTGGTTGTTGATGAGGATGCATTTGATGATCAATTGGACTACCACTACCACCGCTTCGACTTGGACCTGTGTCTTCTTGACCCGCGGATGATGTATCATAGGAGTACCCCGGATCAGATGTCGTCATTGGATTGTACAGCTGTTGGGGCTGGGTCGTCGTCGTCTCAGATACATTATGAAGAGGATGCACCGGGTTCAAAAGCTGACCAAGATTGGCGTTGGATGCATAACGCGTGTTTTGTTCTCTTTCTTGTTGCGTTTCTTGTTTAATAGTATGCGTTTCATCGTCATTGTTGTTATTATTATTATTATTACAAGTATTGCTATTGCTATTATTATTATTATTATTATTAGAGTTGTTGTTATTTGTAAAGAATCCAATATCTGGAAGGGAAGGACCATGATTCAAGGAGGATGGATCTTGTTGATGATGAGGTGGAGAATGAGCTGTAGGAGGTTGTTGTTGATGAGGATGAGAGGACATGGATAAAAGATCATTGGAATTATAACTTCTTGAATAAGAAGCGGATGAAGTAGAAAAGTGACGTTGATGATGCTGCTGATAGGATTGTCTTACAGGTGAAAGCATTGGCGTACTTGGTGAAGAGGATAAACTGGTAGGTGATGGAATGGCGTAACCTGTATTATAAATAGCGGGCAATGATTGTGGTGTTGCACCAGCTGCTGTGGTAAACTTTGGGTCGCCATTTTCCATGCGGTGATACGGTGTTTGATACACAAGATGTGAATTGGCGATGTTATCTGGTACTCGTAATGAACCCACAGACATACTGCGAAGTGACTGATGCATGCGGCGGTCTGCTAAATAATAATAAAAAATAACCGTATATTAGTTTTTTTTTTTTTTTGAAGAATTAGAAAATCTTATTATGTGTATAGAGTGTTCCCCTTTCTCTTTTCGTATATGTGGTTTTTTTTTCTTTCTTTTACGTTCAGACTATTTATATATATAGAGCATACGAACGAGAAGAAGAAAAAAAATCACTTGCATATACATATGCATGATGCAGTTATTTGTACACACGCACATACGTACGTACATATCTAACTATCTAAATCCATGTAAAAAAAATAAGATATAATCATTTACCTCCATAAGAATGAGTTAAAGAATCAGGTGGTGTAAGAGGACTCAATTGTGAAGTTTCATTACCATGACGATCATAAGAGGGTTCTACCATGGGAGGAATACGGAAATTCTGCTTCACTAAAAGTTCAGGAGAAATTTCAAGACTTGCTAACTCGGGCACAGACGTGGGACTACGCAAGTTGCCCTGCAAGACATCGTTGGGGTGATAATAAGAGATCAAATGCTGAGCCACACCATTGACAACGATAGACATAGTTTTCTTGATCAGACCGTCTTTGCGGAACTTGTAAGAGTCAGATAGACTCCCCACCAACAAACGTTCACGACTACGATCCACACTTCCGCCACCTCCCGCATCGGATGTTGTTGGTGATGATGCTCCTCCTCCTACTGCCATACCATGGTCTGCACTATAGCTGCGTTGTCGCATATCACCTGCTGCAGCAGCGGATGTGGCCGTAATAGAATATCGTTTTTCTCCAGGTGCTCGTTTATCCAATTCTCGATAGATCAAAAAGTTACCAAGAATACGAGATGGACTCCATACTCGACCATCTGTCCAACGTTTAATACCTAATATATATCATGTATGAGTGAGTCTTCTTTTATATATATATATATATATATATATATTCCACTTTTTATCCCTTCCCTCCTTCGTCTTTTCATGATAGATAATATATATTTTACCTGATTCTCGTTCATCAAATACAAAAACTGAACCAGATTGGATCATTTTTCTTTCTTTTTCTTGAAGACGACGGCATATTCTCGGCAATAACCCACGTCGACAACCTTCAAATATAAGGAGTACATCTTGAGTGGTTTCAATGAAACCATGAAATGTTTCTGTCACCAACATTCTTTATGTTTATTTTTTTTTTTATAAAAAAAAAGTAAAGTAAAAGGGTTTTTGTAAGAGATTGAGAATGAGAAAGAAAGAGAAAAAAAAAAAAGAAATATAATAATAATAAAAAATAGTATATATAAAACAGGGTTTGGCGGGAATGAACTGGTTTGAGTGTGTTATACAACCAATAAAACGGGATTAGAAAGAAGAAACTATTTGAACAATGAAGTGTTTTGACTGGTCCCCTTTTTTTATATTTTGGTTTCTTTTTTTTAATATTCTTTTTATATATAAATATTTCTTTTGTTTTTTTGTAGTATTTTTTTGGAGGAGTCAATGTCGACAAAAGAAATAAGAAGCAAAAAGAAAAAATAAAATAAAATAATGCGGTTACAAAAAGTTAAGTGTGTGAGTTTGTGGAGTAAAAAAAAAAAAAAAAAAAAACCAAATAGGCGGGTCAAAAAGCTGTGATGATTACTATAAGTTATAAGCTACAAGTTACTTGCGGGGAAAGAAATCACGATGGAGTGTGTGAGAACAAAAGTGAAAGGGCCATGTTACACTCGAGTAGTACAAGGTGAATTTACTCTCTTTATTATTATTATTACAAAAAGTGTCGGATCATTTTTTAAGCGCTATTTAGTTATAAGAATTACACACGGTCCCTTTTTTTTTTATTATGTTTATTGTTATCACCATCCTATCCTTATTCTTTTATTAGATGGAATAGATTTAAGTACGATCGATGACGGTGATAGATGACGATAATGATGATGATATTCCCATCATTGTTTCTTTATAATTTTAAAAAAAAGTTAAACTTGTGTCAAAAAAAAAAAACTATTTTAGAAATATTCTTTTTTGACACCTTATTTTTTTTCTACCTATTATGATTTCACTATTCTGAAAAAAAAAAAAAGAGGTGGCGCATTATCATTGTAATTTATATAGCATCCAATTCAAAATGATTATAATAATAATAATAGTTCTAGGAAGATAGGAGTTTTAATGAGAGCCTGAGAAGATGAATAGCGCGGGGTTAAATAGTAAAAAAAAAATGTTGAGAAGAGTCAAACGATATCCGACTCACCCTCTATTGACCTCAGTATAACTTAACAAGAAGAATCATCATCATCATAATATACTTGTCTATTTCTTCATTTTTAACCAATCATTTTGATTGCTTGGTTTTCGGAGTTCCTGAGTTTTTTTTTTCCTCTCTTCTATCATTTCCAATTCATTTGATTGGATCATTTATACTTGAATCCGCAATCAGTTTTACTTCTTTTTTTTTGCCCCCCCCTCCACACATCCAAATAATAAGAAACTTTTTTAGTATTCATCATCTTAATTCCGCGCAACATGGAAACTGAATCCAAGTAAAAAAAAAAAGCTGTGGAAATAATCTTAGACAGTTCCTCCCCCTCCCCCCCAAATTTGAGTCTATAAAAAATAAAAAGAGAGAGAGAAACTTCGTCTCCTAAAAAAGAAAATAAATTATCCTTTGGCTTATCTTCGATCTAGTTACCAAACTAGGAATAATTCTTTTTTGGATCGCGAATAAAATTTATCGTGTTTCACCAAATAATTGGTTACTCCAAATTATTTCCTTTAATTCTGAATTAGGTTTAAACTGGTTTAGGTAACCATGCGTTTTTGTTCAACCGCTTTAATCCCAGTGATCCAAAGGTCTATACACTTCTTTATAATAATAATAATAATAATTCAAAATGATTATTAGAAACAAAATGATGATGGAAGAGAGTATATATCTTAAATCATGAATAAAGATCGTTACGGATAAAATAATAAGTTTTTTTTTATGTTTTCAAAAAATAAAAAATAAATCTCAGAAAGATATTAATCTCCATGGCAATATTGACTAATTTGTCATAATTTCATATTATTATAATCTCCCCCACTCTTTTCTATATCAGAGATGATAACAACAAACATCCTTAATTTAGTATCATCTTATCCTACTACATATGGATCATGCTGATCCAGGTTTTTTTTTCTTTTGAATAAAGTAATATGGTACTACCATGTCAAATCGAAAACGTTATCTGAAAAAAAAAGTATATACTTGTATAGGAAAGTTTCTAGTTTTTGCGATGAAAAAAAAAAGGTGATGATGGATGAGAAATATAATATAATAGAAAGAAAATGGGGTTACAAAATAATTGTTGCTGTAAATAGCTCCGGATCCACATTTATTTTTACAAACCACATGCTTTCTAACGGTTTATTTTCGTTGAATAATATATCTCGGTCTATTCCATCATTCAATCCATGAAACAATCAATAATAAAATAATGATAGAAGATCATCACAATGAATAAATGAGGATTTCTTTTTGTTGTACAAAAACAGGGTTGTTTTCCCATTTATTTTTTTTATTGTCATAACTTAAACTGTAAAACTTATTATAATTATGTTTTCAGGGGTAAATTTAAACCAAATACTGGGAATTTTAGTAATAAACCAAGGTTATTCTTGAAGAAGAAAGAAAGATCGATCGGACAAACAAGTCATAATAATAAAATACCCAAGTTTTTGGTCAGTTTTCTTTCTTTGGAAATGTACCAATTTATGATCATCCATTTATGCAATGGCGATGAAGTCCACCAATCTTTTTACCTTCCAGGATATGATACTTTTATATTATGATGAGTCATCTACTAGTTAACCCCTTTCTTCCCTCCAATAACAATAACAAACATTATAAAGTGTTCCTCTTTCCACATGATTTAGATATCAAAATGACTGTTATATATTATCATGATTTCTAAATAGTAGTAGGGTTTACAACACATATTCATTAGCATCATCATGTTGGGGATTGACATACATAGGATTGCCACTCTATATACAGTTGATTATTAATAAGGTACGTGGGGTGAGAGTATAAATATCATCGATCGCGGTCGTGATAATGTTCAAGGTAATACAACACTTTCGTTCAACAATGCAAACCTATTGAATTCGTCATTATTTATAAAATTTCCCCCCAACATTTTGAATATAAACCCGTAAATTGAATAACGAAATCATGTCGAGTCTCGTCCGACGATTTAAATGACATGTTGTTTTATTAACAATACTACTAGAATATAGCATCGTCTAAACTAGTAGTCTACTAGCTAAGTTATATGGCTGATACGATAATATTATAGCTAAAAAAAAACAACAATTTTAAAGTGGATTCATTTTGATCAATCAGTGTCTACATCTACGCATAAAAAAAAAATCGAGTGGAAATTCCCATTTCCGCTTAATAGTTTTTGAGAGAATAAGTTCTTTTTGTACACCCATCTGGAACTGACGGAATTTTCTCAAGGCTAAATCTGTGTTACCTTTCTTTCGTTAAGTTCATGATTCTGTAATAACTTGATTTATCAAAGAAAAAGAAAACATTTGCGTCATTTTTGAACACACAAAACACCTGACAACGGATTTACTCACTGCTTTTGGATAGTGTGGAATGTAATAAGCAGGAGGAATGTGTCATTTTAATACGCGCATATTATTAGTGGGTTATTATTATCCAAGTAAATTAGAGTCTAACGAAATATTGTAAAAATCTACTATTTGGTAAAGAGTACTAACAAACGAGTTTTTATATTGATTGAGTAGTAAAAGAAAGGTCGTGAAAATATAAAAAGGAACAGAAAACTCTAAATTCATCAAAACACTGGCATTATAAGCCTATTTGTTTTTGTATTACATTCAAGTGGAAAATAGGAAATCTTCATACTTGGCTTTTATATATATATAAAAGTAGTTAGCAGTATTTTATATACTGATTTTTTTCAACTTGAAGGTGGGTTTTTTTTTTTTGTAACATGGCGCGTGATGTATTTTTTATTTGGCGCTTGGTTTTTTTTCAAATTTGGTGGCATGAAATTTTTGGTGTGGCGCTCAGCATTTTATGATTTGGTGTCTCGATATCATTAGTATGCCACCTATTGTCTTTATTTCGTGGCTCCAGCTCCAGCTCCAGCTACGGCTATAGCTAAGACTACGTTCCTTCCCTCATCCACATTGCTCTGTCTGAAGGTGAGTTGAATACAAAGGTGTCTTTTTTATAACACTCGCAAAGTATTATTATTAATAAATAAACCAGTTTTCTTATACCCCATTCTTTGTACGCGATTTGATTTCTTATTAACTTTTTTCTTCTGACTCGTTTTTTTCAGATATCTCTCTGCTCATTACAAAACGCCTGTACGCACTGGATCCGATCGCTTGAGCAAGGTCATTTTCAATCATGACTTTGTGAAAGACATTGTGATCAATACATTACTGGATATACCTGGCAATAATGATCGCATTGGCAACAACGAATGGTCAGACCGATCACGGTCCGACGTGGTATATGAGCCTGTTCAATCGTCTTTACCAATCGTTGTTATTGAAATCCCACACCATGTCAATCCAGACTTTTTATGACCAAGGCGGTTCAATATTGTGTTCAAGCATACATGAAGACTAGCAGACTTCCCATCATCATCATTTTCAACACTGAGCTTACCAAAATCGAGCTGCATCATGTATCTGTCTCTCCTATATTGTCTGGATACTTGCTTCTGTCTTCTTATTGGACCTAAAAGCTATTATTTTGATCAAGTCTGAAACGATCAGTAATGTATCAAACACCAACGCTTTCACCACTGTTGGGATATTTGTAAATACAAAACATTCATCTTTGAGGAAACAAAAGGGCCGCTGAAATTTTGCGCAACAATTTTAGGTGTATAAAAGAAAGAAAGATAAAACAGATTGATAAAAATAAGAATAAAATGGGAGGGCAGAAGAAAATGAAAAGAAAGAGAGTACAACATGTTAATGGGATGGTAAGCAATACGATGAAAACAAGTTTATGTTTATAATTAATTTTTATATTAGACATGTCTTGAATACTCATTTGTTTCAGTATATGTCGTTGACATTGTGCGTTTGCGACGAGTTCCAATTACACTAGTTAAGTATCTAGGTAATTCGTTACGCTCGACTGCGAGGTCAAAATCTTTGACGCAGATTTACAGGAATAGCAGAGCGACACTCCGCTTTTTTCAACATCGAATTCATCATCAAGCGCCTGGATTCTTTCGAAAAGTTCTCTTCGTTCTCGTCGGTTTTCCTCCATCCTAATCTCTCTCCGTAGGAGGTCTCGTTCATTATCAACGATCTCCCCATTGTATTCATTAATATTGCTATTATTATCTGTTGTGCTCTGACTTGCTGTTGTAGCACCAGCAAAAAGGCTGCCACCATTGCGTAATTCCATATTCGAAATATGTTTTCAGACAACTATACGTATACGTTTATATATATCATATTTTCACTTAATTAATCAGTATATTCTTTCAAATTAACCTAGCGGAGAGTCTAAAGAACTAGAAATTAACGTACTGGTTGGATAGTAATAAGGGTGAGATCGGTTGGCGTCGAATGAAATATGATGATGCGGGTATCTTTCTGCTATATCGCGAACGACGAACGAGATGTTTGCAGATTAAAAATCTGCTAAGTAAGAAAGTTGGGCATCCACATGCCCACATGTCGATCGAGGGACGGTATAAACATTAGCATTAATGCTTTCTGGTCTTGTATCAACTGCCTTGTTCCATTCATTAACAAATTTTTTTTTCCAAATTGTTGGTGATCTGGAATTGACAGCATCGCGGTTGTACTTGTGTCTCAGTTCAGGAAAATGTCGTTGTGTTATTACAAACACAAGCAAATCTAATCGAGGACGATTATAGCGATACAAATGGTTACGCTTCAACACTTTCCAATGTGCTTCAATCAACTTTGTAGTTTTCGCTGTTGGTATGCGATCAGGAACTGCTGTACGGGCCCAGTTTCGCCATGCTTCAGGTTTATATCATTGACGGTATAGGTACACCCAAGCATCAATCGATGTACCCTTTTTCGTGACAAAAATTGTATATCTCTCTGGCAGCATGTTGATCTATTTCACCTGATGTACGTGTGGTTCCATCTACAAAAAATAACAACACTGTAATCAATGTGAAAAGCAAACAAATATATAGAAACATCAAGTATAGTTCATTTTTAGTCAATTACCAATGAGGATGAGATGATGTAAACAATAATGGGTTGACATCAATTTGATTATTCTTTCACGATCGTCTCTTCAACAGATAACACCTGTCCGACCCCCAATAGATGGCGTAAAATTAATGTCAACGAAAGGAAAATCAGCATTGGCCTGGATAACATCATATGGAGCCAGAGTGGCACTTCTGCTTTCAGAAAGTTTCTTTGCGATTGATCTTTCCAAATGCCAAAGACATAATCTCAAACACGCATCACCCCAAGTACGCTCAATGGCATTCATTTGCGCCTGGTCTTTGTCTGAGAACATGAACATAGGATTAAATCCTTTTACTCTCAAAGAGCGAAAAAAAGATGACCAAACATCTGTTTTCGTTTGGATTAGGACCTCATTATGTGTCGTATACAAAAAAATAAGCAATAGGAAAACCTACCCCATTGACGTTGGCAACAATACCAAATAATTCTGAACCAGCACGATTCGTTTTGAATGTTGAATCAATGCAATATTCATTGGTATGTTCACTTTCAAAGATAAATGTTTTGTATATACAAATATCCCAACAGTGGTGAAAGCGTTGGTGTTTGATACATTACTGATCGTTTCAGACTTGATCAAAATAATAGCTTTTAGGTCCAATAAGAAGACAGAAGCAAGTATCCAGACAATATAGGAGAGACAGATACATGATGCAGCTCGATTTTGGTAAGCTCAGTGTTGAAAATGATGATGATGGGAAGTCTGCTAGTCTTCATGTATGCTTGAACACAATATTGAACCGCCTTGGTCATAAAAAGTCTGGATTGACATGGTGTGGGATTTCAATAACAACGATTGGTAAAGACGATTGAACAGGCTCATATACCACGTCGGACCGTGATCGGTCTGACCATTCGTTGTTGCCAATGCGATCATTATTGCCAGGTATATCCAGTAATGTATTGATCACAATGTCTTTCACAAAGTCATGATTGAAAATGACCTTGCTCAAGCGATCGGATCCAGTGCGTACAGGCGTTTTGTAATGAGCAGAGAGATATCTGAAAAAAACGAGTCAGAAGAAAAAAGCAAAAAAAAACCAAACGCTCAAAAAAAAAAATTCAAATTGAAAAAAATCAGCCGCCTAAAACGAGCTGTATAAACGAACAACCTCTCTCAAATACTTACAAATAAACATGCTATACATTGTCTACACATGCACCATCAACTGGAAGTACCAACACAGCATGATGATCTTCTTTTTCATACCCTCAACCAATTTCCAAAATCGAAACCAACTTCAGCACATAGAATACAACGTTTAAACAAACTATGGCCAATCGCATGTTTAATACTTCAAAACTTGATGCTTACCATCACCTTGGCAGGAATATTCAACAATATTATGACGATTATCCCAAACAGACCTTTATCAAATGGATTACTCCTCCTCCCTCTGAAGCAGAGTAAGTTTACTATTTATACTTCTACGTATAACTACTTTTTTATTTTATCATTTTTTTCTTTCTTTTCTATTTCCTTTTTTCCCCTAGTTTACTTTCATTACTTAGTTAGATACAGCTACTACATTATGCCACTTGTTTTCTATAAACAGACTCTATACAGCCCCTTCATCTTTGTATGGTATATCCTTTTACCTTCATTCGCTTTTTACTCTTAATATCTGTCTCGAACAGAAAAGCCCGACCAGGGCGATGTGTTCAACAGAAACTTTAAATAAAAACAAAATTTTAAACGTATAAACGAACAAAGTATACTTATACTTATTCGTGTCGATCCTCAAAATTTTACTTCTTTATAATAATAACTTCTTTTACCTTAAAAAAAATGAATGAATAAATTTTATTCACGTTGATGATAATAACAATGTTATAGAATGAATAATATCGTTTTAAGATAAAGTTTTTTTTAAGAAGATCCTTTTTTTTTGTGGCCAAAAGGAACAACACCAAAACAGGGCTTATGATCCCATACTCCATTCCTAACAAAAAGTTCCCACACTCTCCAAATACATCTTGATAATGACTAGGACTAGGCTTGATTTGGACAATACATCTTATTTACCTTGTTTCCATCCTTTCTTTCTTTTTACATATTTGTTGGTTGTACGTATATTTTATTAAAAACAAGATTTAAAAGGGACCTTTTTTCTGGCATCATTGTACGACCCTCTCTATCTCTTCTATACTTGTTTATCATATCCAATCTTTTCTAATCTTCTTCTTATGGTAGAATATGACTTATAATCTGAGTAAAAAGAAAAATATGGAATCATTGGCTATTATTTTATAAGAAAAAAAAAGAAGGTTTTATATCTCTTGTCAAAAGGGTGATTTTTTTTTATCAATCCATTTTCTGTACTTTTTTTGATAACGTTAACTAGTATGGTTTTTTTATATACAACATAAGAAAAACCTATGTCCACACTCCTCCACAAGAGCACCTACCACATGCATCGTTGGATTGTAGTCATAGTAAAAATTGCATAATAAATAGTAACAGAATAATAATAGTAACAAATTTATAAATATAGAATCGTATATACATATATATATGTTCCCGTTTAAATTATGCATGTTATTTATTTGTATATTTTTGCGTAGTTTGTTTTATCCTTTTTAAACAAAATGATTCCATAATGATGGATGAATGAACAACACCATTCATCATCTACCATGTTAATATTATTTATAGATTTATCTCTATTACAACAAAATATACCGGATTGAACAAAGGATTAAAATATTCTATATAAGGATTATTATAAAGCTGAGCTCGATCATTATTGAAAAGGAGTGTAATAAGAAGCTATCATCTTTAGTGCCATAAACCCAAGCCCCATATTTTTAGTAATAACAGATCAAAGACGAATAAGTTTATATTAAGCTCAAGGTATCTATTTTTGAACTGGGGAAGCCTTTCAATTTACTGAAGTAACTGGCATTACGTAAAAAAAAATACATTTTTTTTGCCAAATGCTTATGGATTATTATTTTTATTGATCTAAAATTCCTCTTATTCAATATATATTATTACATTTGCATTTTTATATTGTGCAAAGTAATGCTTTTGAATGGTAAGTTAGATTCCAAGAAGCAAGACATTTTTAATGGATCCTATAACAAAACAAGAATAAAAAAAGATGATTGATGGAAAAAGAGCAAATAGACGCCTATCATACGAATCAATTGTTATGAATAGTAATAAAAAAAATACTGGTATCCACTTTCACATCATCATTCAATAATATGATTATACCATTACTTCTTCCTTCCTGAATCTACCGTTGCGGGGCGTACAAAGATGTGCTGTGCGGGATAATAATATATATATTCTGATGTGGAGAAATGATGTGGAGAAATGGGATGGTTTTTTTTAGGTTTTGTAATGCGGAGAGATTGTATCAACATTTTTGTTGTCTTATCAACTTTATCTTCCGGTTGAGGCCTTTTTTTGTAACAGTAAAGCGATAACTACAACAAAACTTATTTTATAATACATACTCGCTCCTTGAGTTCTTCCATCGATTATTCTTAAAAAAAATGACTCAGCTCAACAATGATTCATTTTTATATTAACCTCTCGTTATTGTCTTTGTACTTGGGGTCAACAACATTTATAATATATGCTAGACATGATACCACTATGACTAGTAGTAGATGATTACGTATTGTATTCAAAATGGGGATATAATGAAATAAGGAAAAATGGATGATGGGAAACAGAATCAAAACATAAAAAAAATTGTTCTCAGAGTTATGTCTCATCATCATCATCATCATCATTATCCAAGGGCTGAAAAAAAAACACTACTTATTGCAAAACTATTTTCTAAAACGGGTGGGCTTCTTTGGTAAGCTGTCACAATCATATGATGAGCCAATGGCAAAAAAGACTTCCGTGAACTGATAGTAGTACAATTTACCCTATTTGTTCAATTGTGAATTGTAACAGCACATGGTATATAATTTCTTCATTGAAAATAATGTTGCGTTGCTTCAAAAAAGAAAAAGAAAAAAGGTTGGTCAATTTCTCACGGTCTTTTCCTATTTTCTTCTTTCAATAATGAAATTGGTTGATCCGTTCTTCGTTCGTGCTGCATATCTATTCCACTAATAGTATCTTATCTTTACAAGTGATTTATTATCAAAAGTTGTAAAATGTAGATTGAATCCTTACAAAAAGAATGAAACTAATCAATATTTTCACATATTAATAATGGTTATTATTTTCAAATGGTTTGCGTAGTAGTAGTAATTGAAGGTAGAAAAAAAGAAAAAGCGTACTAATCAAGTTAGTAAATATTATAAATAATAATAATAAAAAAGGTGGGAGTAACCAATATTAAGGACATGGAATATGATTTGATAAAATTCCCAAGTATCAAAAAAAGGTAAATGTGTGAGCGTATCATCATGAAGAAAGAAACATGGGGCTGCGAACCGACATCTTTGTACTTCCCCACTCCAAGAATATGTAATACCCTTTTTTAACCATTTACACAGTTATTCCTTATTTTCTCTCTCTCTCGTGTTGTTCTATTGTTGTTGTTGTTGTTGAATTTGAATAGTAGTATGCAAGAGGTTCTATTTTTTTTTTTTTTGGTTGTGTGATCGAATTGGCAGCCAAATCCTTTGATCCACAATGACATAATTATCGTGTACCAATATAAAAAAGAACCGCAACAAGAAAAACCTATTAATAAACAACAACAAATACGCAAGCAGAAAATTTTAGAAACACTGGATTGCCAATCCTGGTTACATGTGAACCTCTGTTTTGCAGAAAACTAATCCATTTTTGTTCATCATGACGGGAAGAAAGTTTCTCTCTCTCTTGGCTTTGAGTAACACCACTTTTTTCATAAGGCAAATCGGTTCATTTCCTTGCTGAGTCGACACTTTGGTTGCTGGTGTGTGAATGTTACTCCTTTATACTTTGTTGTTGGACAGACGGATCGATGATTGACTATTACAGGAAATATAGTTACGACCATTCTTTCTGTATATATAATAATCCTATCTTCTATGAATCGTTACCGGAATAACAATAAGATCCAATGCTATTTTTTTCCGTTCCATTGGATGTATTTTTTTTAGGTTGCCATGTCAACTTATTGACAAGATGAGATGGGAGAAAGAGGAAAAAAAGAAAAGTGGAGATAAAAAATCTAGATCGAGTGATTCATTGGATTTACCAACTTGGCTTTTTTTTTTCGCTTCTCCCCTCATTTAAAGAAGGTTTATAATGAATAGAATCTGAGGAAAGATTCAAGTGAAATGGGCAAATACAAAAAAAAAAAAAACCAAAAAATCCACGCATTCGTTTCCCAAAATACACAATTCAAAAAATATATATAAAACATTCAAAAGAAACAGAATTTATCAATTTTTTTTCTCTTACCTTTTCTCTTATAACAATACCCATTCTTCTCTCACCTTAATTTTTTTTTTAGTAATGAGTGAAAAGATTGCCAAGTCAGCTAGTACAGATACTTTTGAATCACCAACAGGTCCTCTTCGGAAAACAAGTCGTCTACGTAAGGATATAACTATTACTTCTATACATCTTTTTATATTGCATTGCTATAATACTTATTATTGTTATTGATGTGACATTGAATCAATATATATATATATACAGCTTTCGATCATAAAGAAAAGTTCCATGATCCAAATTTTGATGTAGATCGTTCAAATGCTGGAAGATCAATATCTGCATACAACAATATTGTATGCTGTGTATGCGGAACGGGAATGCTTGTACGTATATATGATAAGAATCAACTATGAAAAGGAATTAGATATTTAATGCAAGATTTATTTACCTATAGTCGCTTTCATCCGTTCTCGCATCCGGAGGTTGGGGTGCATTGGCACTTTTGCTTTTATGTTGGTGGATGGTGATGGTAAGGAACTTTATATATATATACCATCTATTATCAAAAAGTCCATAGTAGATTAAATAAATGAAACCCATCTTATCATTGATACTCTATTTATTGATCATGATTACTAAAAAAAATTATATAATAGTATGCTTCCATTATTCTTATTCGATGTCTGTATTTTGGTGGAGATAAAAGATTACCTTCAGTCAACAGAGTGGCTACAGCAGCATTTGGACGTTGGGGTGGCTATACTTCATTTTTCTTCAACTCATGGCTACTTCTTGGTACACCTATTCTCTATCTTGTTCTTTGCGGCCAAAATCTCAATGATTTATGTCAAGGAACAGCAGGAGAAATTGGACAACTTTACTGGACGATTATTTTTGCCGTCGCTATCTGGATTCCTTTTGTCTTTATGAAAACCATGGATAGTTTGAGTTGGACCTCCTTCCTTGGTGTGCTTGTTACACTTGGAACTACATTTATTTGTGTCATTGAAGCAGCTAGGGATCGTCCTAACCAAATGGATACAGTCAAAGAAAATATTGTTTGGGAAGGTTGGCCAGGTGCCATTGCTATTATTGCATTTTCTTTGGGTGGTAATGTTGTCTATCCTAATTGTGAAGCTGCCATGAAACGTCCAGAACGTTGGCCCATAGTGGCCATGTCGGGTATCACCAGCTGTGCTCTTTTGTATATTATGATTGCTATTCCTGGTTATCTTATTTATGGTGAAACGGCTCAGAATCCTATTTATAATAGTATCCCTCATGGTGTTGGAAGAATTATTGCTATTGCTATGGTCACGGTCAATCTTACTGTGAGCACCCCCATCTTTGCAGGTTCCTATGTACTCGATTGTGAAAATATGATGAATATTACTGTTGAAAAATTAGGAAAGAAGAAAGAATTTTTGTTCCGTGCCATTTGGCGAACTTTTAGTAAGTCCTTTTTTTTTTATGGAGAAAGAAATCCATCCTTCTGTTTCTCATTTTATTACATCATCATAATAAGAATCGATGGTACTAACCAAATATTTTTTTCATATGACTATAGTTATGGTCTTCATGACAGTGATTGCATGCACCGTTCCTCACTTTTCACCTCTTATGAGTCTTTTCGGAGCCTTTGGCTATAGCACTACTATTTTTATCATTCCAGTTGTTTGCTACTGGAAATTAACAGGCTTTAGAAACAAGCCTGTATATGAGATTGCTTGGGGTTTCCTTGCGCTTTTGATGGGTACCGTAGGTCTTATTTTTGGTACTTGGGATGCTGTTACAGCTTTGATTGAAGCATATACTGGGGAAGAATAAGTATTTTATTGTATTATAGTTGTTCTACTTTAATTTTTTTAATTACTTTCAGTTATTATTATTATTATTATTTTGTATGTATTTTTTGTTGTTAGTTCTTATTATATAATAATCTATAAATATTTTTATTTTTTTACAAATTCCATTATTATATCTAATAAGTTTTTATAGATTATGAAAGAAAACAAATGTAATGTCGTAAACGATGATACACTTTTTTTCATTATGCATATTTGCACGCTCAAGAAGCTGAGTGTCAAGCTGCATAAAAAAGAAAATACTGATTGACCAATGTACACAACCTTATCTTTATACTTCTTCGTTTCACCTTATTGGCATCGAGCTTACCAACTATAACACTGATGCGCATGGAGGAATTGAATTTGTAAAATCCATTTCAAAATTGAATATAAAAATCAGAAAAATAAACTGATCTTTTCGTTGCTTTAATATCACTTTCACTTCTTTAGTTTGAACTGGATTATTTCTGTCGACCTAAAAAAAAAGTATAGCGAAGTTCCTATTATTTAAAGGGGGGATTGAAAAAGACAAAAAGATATTGGAAAGTCCATTTGTCGTAATATCAAAATATGAATGTCTTAAAAAGAACACCATCCTTTTTATCATCAATCATACTGTTACTATAAGATCTAGTGTAATTGTTGACATTTATAATTTCAAATGTACAAATAAGAATTTTATTTATATATTTCTGAAGTTCTTTAATTCTATTTTTGGATAAATTACCTATCGAATATCAAGCTGACAAATGTGAATATTTCACACTTTATTTCATGACAAATAACAAACTGTTGGGGGCCATCTGAAGCAAAGATGAAAAGCGTTTTTTGTCATAATTAACTAAATATGGTTTCCAAATTGTACCATATTTTTTAGTAATAGAATTATTTGAAAACTTTTTGTTTATAGATTTGTAGCTATCATTAGAAAGACGGGTATAGTCATCGTTAGTATATAAATCAACAGAATTTTTCTTCGTCAGCGTGGGAATTATTTTTTAAAGAGATGTTGATGATGGGTTAAGTATTTTTGTCAATGGATGGTATACTTTTATTATTTCTTGTCTTCCAGCTATATATTAATAAGTATTCTGCCATTGAAAATATATAAAGGATATTGAAGGTATAAAAATCCAAGGACGATAAAATGTGACATTTCATACTTGAAGAAAAAGAGTGCATTTCGGTGTATTAAAGCAAGCTTGTATATTCAATCAAAGGTTCTCATATTTTTTGCTAAAAGTTACGTAAGAATAACATGTCATATTATTGCAATTAAAAAGAATAATTAGCTAGTAGATACATGTGATGCTTTCTTATACACTTTAACTACAATAGGTATAGCAAAAACATACTTTGTTTCAATATCAATATACATTTACAATGCTTTTTATATAATAGAAAAATGGGATGTGTATCACTCTCCCAACCTCACTGTAACAGTTTTTTATGCCTTGGTCTTCTATTCAGACGGAAAAAGTTTTAGCGGTGTCTGGAAATTACGCATGTACACCGAGGTGGAAAATAGGAAAAACAGTATCAATTCCGCTCATTTCTCAAAAGAAAAGTTGGAATCAATCCAAATGTCACTACCATATTATATATAAGGCGCTTTGTTTCTTTTTTCTTTTTTTTCAAAGAAAATAAACACTAAGTAAGCAAATGTAACTAATAGTATCCTCCCCTTTTTTTTTAACTGTGATAAATCTCGGATAGATCTGTACCATCTAACTATATCATCCTTATTAACTAAAATATTAAAATTTGAGATAAGCTTTTCTGTATAAATCTTGATTTGGGCAAGGCTTATGCTATTCAATTCATTTTAATCCTTATTCATCTTACTTGATACAAATGGATTGTGGGAAAAAAAAATAACTGGAAACTATCTTGATCATGAGGTCAGGCTATTTTTTTTTGTCAATTAAAAAATTATATGATCTTTGTTGGAATAGATTTAAAGTTGATGTGGTGTGACCAAACAATCTATCCAGGCTGTGTAATACCTTTAGTATATACTCTTACCTGGGTCAGGTCTTTTTTCCATAATGACAAAAGATATTATATTGATTCTCACAACAATTCTTCGTACGCGAAGGATACAGGTGATTATTATAATGCAGTTTTTTGATCTAGACGTATCTTGTTTTTTTTTTAGTCTTAATTAATTTTGATGATTTATAGCCACAGTTTTGATCTGAATCAAAATCGATGAATCTAGAGGAGGGAAGATGTTTTCTAAAACAAAAATTAGATTACTTATGTCTCTTGTTGTGGTATTACAGTTGGTAAAGACATATCATCCCAACCAATGGCAAAAATAGAGCTATAACGATAAGTGTCGTCATATATGATAAAACAAAGTTGATTCTCTTTACAACACATGTGATAACACTTCCTTAAATTCCATTATCTTCTGTATCTCATTACCTTTATATTCTGATCAACGATTAAGTTTATTAATTTCTCACGAAGGAATCATTATTGTACGTACGTTAAAATATATAGTTGTTTTATTGTTGAAGTATAGAGCTGCCATGATTTATCATAGTTTAAAATAAACACTTCTCATAAAAAGCATTTTAATGATTGATAAGAAAGGTTTATATGGGATAATAAGAGGTTGAAACCCATGCTTATTATATTTTTTAGTTTTGATCTAAAGTATATACGCGGAATATAAACCGCACTTTAAAAGAGGTGTATTCTCTCACGTCAGGCAACAGTATATACAAAAGTTTGATTAATCAATCTTGATATTTACGTCTGTATACATGTGTATATCTATTGATATTAAAATATTTCCACAAGAGCATAACAATAATGATACTAATATAAAAAAAATGGGATATGTTGTGCCATAATAGCTCTACAGTAACCCTTATAAATCCAAAATTTTTTTGACAAATTTGGAAGTCGTGGGACATGTGAGCATTTTTACAGAAAACTCAATCCACTTTTGTAAACCAATGACATATTTAAAACATGACAGCGTTTACCTTATATATCAGAGTACTGATGTAACGATCATTCACGCAAAAAGGCAACTACAAGTTGTATCAAATTACAAAGAGGTGTACTATCTTCTATTATTTCAAAAAAAAAAATCTCCTATTTTATATATTATTCAATTATCAGAGTGCAGTTTTCATTTCCTATATTAAGGTGCATGCGGCTGATATCGTCATTTAGATACTACGTAAATTTACGGTCACTACTGATAACAAAGCATCGATACCTCATTGGGTAACAAGTTGTTGGAGATGCACAGTATCCAATCAATAATATTGATTCCTCGACAACTTCGACCATTAAGAACAAGGTTTTTAAGAATAGAAATCTCGGAAAAGTTTAACTGATAATGATACGTATTGGCCTGCTACTTCTTCTTCCGACCATTGAAAAGTTAATCACCCACATATATATATATATATAGTAGTCTACCATTCAATTGAATTTCTTGATAAAAATCCCCTTTCACTCTTTATTTTATTACTATATTTTCTTCCTTGTTCTTTTTCTTTTTTTTTTTTTTTTGTATATTACCCTGTAATACATCAATGGGTAGCGAGAAAAAGGAGTATTCTACCAGTTTTGATTCCAAGCCGATTAGCGCTTCGGTCATATCACCTGAACTAAAGCCTATCAAACGTTTTCGTAAGTAGAAACAAAAAAAAGGACAATATATCATGTAATAAAATCGATATTAACAGCAATTTTTGAATTTTTGATACCTATTATTATTTTCAGCATACGATTGGAAAGATAAATTATTTGATCCTGATTTTGATGTTGACCGTTCAAATGGAGGAACTGCTTTTACTGCTTATTACAATATAGTATGCTGCGTATGCGGTACCGGGATGCTGGTAAGTTTAATAAACGATGATGAAAATATAGCAAAGCAAAGAAGTACATAATCATATCTTTTGTGAGACTCATTAATGCATATTTATTAAATATAGTCACTTCCTTCTGTTCTTGCATCTGGGGGTTGGTCTGCGTTGACATTACTTCTTTTATGTTGGTGGATGACATCGGTAAGATAATAATAAGTAATAAGGTAATAAAAGTATTATATTAAATATTGTACTAACATCTAGTAATTTTCTTCTCTTCTGCTTTTTTTTTCTAAAAAAAATATTATAGTACTGTTCGACCATTCTTATTCAATGTTTATATTATGGAGGTTCTTATCGATGTAAAACAGTCCATGAGGTGGCTACTCGAGCATTTGGTCGAATTGGTGGTTATCTATCACTTTTTTTCAACGCTTGGATTTTACTCGGTACCCCTACTCTTTACTTTGTTCTGATTGGTGAGAACTTGAACGATTTATGCCAAGGTACAGCAGGTGAAATTGGTGCCGTTTATTGGAGTATTATTTTTATTGTTGCTATAGCTATACCCTTTGCCTTTATGAAAACCATGGATAGTTTGAGCTGGACCTCACTTCTTGGTGTTATTGTCACATTTGCAACCACCCTTATTTGTGTCATTGTAGCGGGTCTTGATCGTCCTAATCAAACCAATGTGGTTCATGAGAATGTGATTTGGGAAGGCTGGCCAGGTGCTATTGCCGTTATTGCATTTTCTTTGGGTGGTAACGTAGTCTATCCCAATTGTGAAGCAGCCATGAAGAAACCACAACAATGGCCTATGGTTTCCGTTATTGGTTTAACCACATGTGCTCTTTTATATATTATGATTGCTGTTCCCGGTTATCTTGTTTATGGTGAGACTGCACAGAATCCAATTTATAACAGTATACCCAATGGAGTAGGTCGAACTTTAGCCATTGTATTGGTCACAGTCAATATTATTGTCAGTGCGCCCATTTTCTTAGGCTCATTTGCCTTGGATTTGGAGATCATGATGGGTATTACTGTTGAAAGATTAGGAACAAAGAAAGAGTTTTTGTTCCGCGCACTTTGGCGTATTTTCCGTAAGTTTACTTTTTCTTTCATCTGAAGCTATCATTCTTATTATTACCTTTTAATGAGAATCCCTTGATGGCTATAATATAGATATATATGATGATACTAACCAAGATACATTTCCTATTTTTTTTTATAGTTATGGTATTTTGCGGTGTAATTGCTTGTACTGTTCCCCATTTCTCCCCACTTATGAGTCTCTTTGGTGCAGTAGGATACAGCACTAGTATTTTTGTTATACCAATTCTTTGCTTTTGGAAGCTTACTGGTTTTAGAAATAAGCCAATCTATGAGATTGCCTGGGGCTTTCTCATTCTTTTAATGGGTATTGTTGGTCTTGTTTTCGGTACCTGGGATGCTGTTGAGAGTTTGATTGCTGCATATACCAGCTAAAGTAGGTATTTAAGCAATTATCGCTTGTATGCAACAACATCCATTATATTATACTTTTTTTTTATAATCATTGTATACTATATTTATCTCCCTTCCCAAATTTATACAATCTCTTCTTGATTATATGTGTAAATTATTATTATTGTTTATGTATCTTTATCTCTTTTTATAATATTGTTATATAGTATAGTTTATTATTTTTGTAAAGTTCTATATTATTCAAACCCTTCCATTATTATGTATAAATATTTGAAAACTCTAATATAATATAATACCACCGTTTCATTACTTAAAAAACTGGCTCACAAAAAAAAAATGATGAAAATGACGTAGACTGATTGCTTCCTTACTTTTTTTTTTTTTTTTGCGTATAAAACTATTGCTTCTGGCCGATAGTCAATAAACAATTCTCTGTAAATGGATTATTGATTACTCTTATTTATTTAGAGGCATTGAAAAAAGTATTAAAATAATATGTAATCGCTATATCATTAAAGACTACCTTCATTTCTATGTAATTAGTTACTTTATCGTCTCACTGTTCAACAATCGCCTGGTTACATTTTAAAAATACGTAACTATTCAACCACTATATGGTCTTTTGTGATATTGGAGCCCAATTCTGGTTTACTCAAGTGAGTTGAAGCTCTCAAACTCATACTCATTTTCTTCCGTAAGTTATGATACGATAAAATAAGTATAAGCCATATTCTTATAATTATTGATTAATGTAGAGAGATATTTTTTAACTATGTTGTTGAGGGTGAATAAAGAACGCCCAAAAAACAGCATCACTATAATAAATCCACCCCAATGAATCAGCATATACAAAGTACTGTGAACCTATGAAGTTTGTTGTATTACAATATCTGACAGATATAAATCTAATAGTGATTACATATAGTACTGGGTGTGTTAATGTTTCTTTGTTAATGATGATGGATTTATTTAACAACCTATACCACAAATTTAAAAAACAGAACAAGAACCAAAACTGCTCGAGATTATAATACAACGATTGTGAATCATTTTGATTCAAGATATTCCAATTTTCATTAAATCTTTCAAAGGAGTATAAAAGGGTTTCCAAAATTAAAGGATGAATGAGAAAATGAAAAGGAAGCCATGGATTGTGTAGTTTTTTTTTTTTATTTGCGTATTTATTGAAATTTATGATTCAACAATAATGGATGATGGATGGTATTTCCATTGATTTTACAAGCTTGGGTCCATAGACGTGTCTTACATCAAAACTGATTTTTCTTTTTTATTTAAAAAATTACATGTACATCCATCAATATGTGGGAGTTTCTTAACATTATTGGTAAGGATTTTAAATAGACTAGTATATTAATCTTTTTTATATATATGACAAAAAAAATAATACATTCGTTTTTTTTTTTCTGCTAATTATTCAAGACAAAAACATCTACCTAGTGACATTTCATTCTTTTCTTGATCGAACATTCGGTTAAAAATATTTTCATCTTCGTACTGCTGCTGTGATCTAGTTTACTCATGCAATCCACGTCTAAATTTCTATCTTGATTCCACGTGGGTAACTGATTTCAAATCAAATTTGGTCCGATTTTGGTTGTTGTATACAGAGTATTATTTAACCAGCGCCAAATTCTATATGGAAAAGGAAAAAAAATTCACTATTGTAATAATGGACTAACAAGATAATGGCCAACAACTACTCATCAGTTGAGTAAAAACGAACAATCCTATGGAATCTTTTTTTTTCTTGATGACCGTTATACAAGTATCGGTTCTAATAAGAAATACAGATTATAGCCAATAATAAAAACAAGAGGCTGCCATAATGTTGTACACATAAAGTCAAATGCTTTCCATCGTTATTTCACATAGAAGTGAAAATATACACAATATTCCGTCGTCGTGGTCGCTTTTTATTTTAAATACAAGATAGTATATGTTATTGATAGTTTTAGGTAGAAGGATCAAGCTATTTGAATAGAGGTTTTCGTATATTGTTTTTGGTAAGAAGGTATACTAGTTCATATAGTAGACACTATCTCTAATAAAATATAGCATCTTCAGTTTTTTCTGTCATAAGAAAGAGTTGTAAGGAGAGGGAGTATCAAAAAACTATTTCATTACCTGTAGTAGTTACTTTACCAGTGCACTTTTATTAAATAAAGAGATTCTACAGCATCAAAGCATCATAGTGTCGTCTTATTTAATACGTAAATGTTAAAGGTTTTTCCTTTTCTTCTCTCAATAATAATAAATCGTGTGATAGCATGTGCTGTAGTCATGTCATAAAATATTATGTCCAAATATTTTGATAATGATATTGGGGACTGATAACACTTTTTTGATAGTAGCGATGAATGGTGGTACCAAATAGTATAGGCAAAGCCTTCTTGTTACACTTTTTTTTACGGACTATGTAACAGCAACAATTATTGGATATTATACTACCAAAGACAAAGTATCTATCCATCCTGCAACAAGAATTTTAATCCAAAGCATGAATTATCTTAAGACAACAAGTAACTAAAGGGTATATTATGATAGATATTCTTGTCGGTGTATGTCTACATCATTTAATGATTGATCTGAATATGTTGTGTTACAATAAAGCCAAGGTTTTGCATTGTAGTTCCCTGGATATGAACCTTTTTTTTTTAATCTTGGCTAAAACAAATTCTAAACATGGTAACAGCCAGAGTCTATTAGCCAATCAATGGTGTTGCCGGTAACATGAAGTTTGTTTGCACCCAGTTTTCAATAAATTAGAATTTATCGAAGGATCTACAGATCGCTGGTAGTGGACAAAAAAAAATAATCGATGATAGAAGAGCGAGACCCGTGTTTCCTTCCGACCCTTTTTTTTTTTTTTTTACCACGTCAATTCACTATATAATGCTATCGTTTTAAACGGTTTGTAATTCGATTTTCTTTACATTGAATCCTTTGGGTATTGTCCCTTTTTCTTACATAAAACGCGTCTGCTTCTCCCTTCTCTTATATTTGTAATAGTATACCAAAATGGGAGACGAAAAAACATCCTGTCCAGTCGATATTCATTCTGTAACTGGTTCAACAATATCGACAAAACCTATGAAACAAACAAGCAAAAGGTTGCGTAAGTAAAATAACTTGACGAGTAGCTATTGTCCAAAAATAAAAAGCTGGTGTATATAATAACTTATTATTATCTATTTTAAATTAGCTTACGATTGGAGGGACAAATTATTTGATCCCAATTTTGACATCGATCGTTCAAATGCCGGACTTTCACTCACTGCTTTCAATAATTTAATTGTCACTGTATGTGGGACTGGTATGCTCTCATTATCATCCGTCCTTGGATCAGCCGGTTGGGGTACTCTCGCACTTTTGATTGTCTGCTGGTGGTTAACATCGGTAAGAAACGAATAACATAGATACATAAGAATCAGAATGATTTAAAAAAATGACATAGAATGTCAGTCTAATTTTTTTGTCACAACACATTTAATTTTATAATATAGTATTGTTCAGCAATTATGGTTCAATGTCTGTATTACGGAGGCGATAAAAGATGCGAAACTGTACATGAAATAGCCCAACGAGCATTTGGAAAACCTGGAGGGTTTGCTTCATTTTTTTTCAATGCATGGATTCTCTTGGGTTCTCCAATTTTATATTTTGTCCTTTGTGGCGAGAACATGAACCAATTATGCCGAGGTACCGTTGCAGAAATTGGTGAAATACCATGGAGTATAGTATTTATTGTTGCTACTGCTATCCCATTTGTCTGGATGAAAACATTTGATAGCTTGCAATGGACATCTTTCCTTGGCTCTATTGTTGTGATTGCGATTACTCTCATTTGTGTTATTGAACCGATTCGAGATCTTCCGAATTACCAAGCAAACCATGTTGTTGTTCATCAGAATATCGTTTGGGAAAACTGGCCTGCCGCCATTGCCAGTATCGCCTATAGTTTGGGCGGTAACTTGGTCTTTCCACACTGTGAAGCTGCTATGAAGCGACCTCAAAAATGGCCCCTTGTTTGTCATACTGGTTTGGCTCTTTGTGCGGTTGTGTACTTTTTAATTGCAATTCCTGGTTATTACGTTTATGGTGAAGCAGCAACCAATCCAATTTATAATAGTATACCTGTGGGTCCTGGTCGTACGATTTGTATTATTATGATTACAATCAACGTATTGGCTAATGTACCTATTTTTGTTGGCTCCTTTGCTTTTGATATGGAGGTCGTTATGGGTATCACTGTTGAAAAATTAGGAAAAAGAAAAGAATTCATCTTTCGTGCCATTTGGCGTATCTTTCGTAAGTAATGTAATTTTTTTTATATAATTATGTTTATTTATTTTTAATTATTTTAACACTCCTTTTCTTATTATTAGTTATGGTTTGCTGTGGTATTGTCGCCTGTTTGGTTCCCCACTTTGATCCACTCCAAAGTTTGTTTGGAGCAATCGGATATAGCACCTCAATATTTATTTTTCCGGTTCTTTGCTTCTGGAAGCTAACTGGAGTAAGAAACAAACCCATTTATGAAATTGCGTTTGGTTGTTTGTCATTGCTTTTTGGTACTGTTGGCCTGGTATTTGGTACCTGGTCTTCTGTAGAAGATTTGATCAAAGCATACTCTTAGGTCAAAACTGACACAAGAATACATATGAGCACAGATGCTGGGCATGCTCGCTGTTATTTTTTCTTTGTATCTATATCATAATATATAATAATATTAATATTAATTAAATTAAAAAGCTATATTTGTTGTACTGTACAGTTTCTGTATATACTGTATATATTTTTTATCTTATAATATTTATCTTATATAATAAAAGTAGCATCATTATTGCCTCGAACATTACACTATATACACCAGTTTCTTTGTACTAATAGTAAAATACACGATTATGTGAAATAGCTACGATGCATTAATTTATTTATCTTTTAGTGGCGATATTATTATGCATGTCTTCCTATAATAATTCTCGGGAGAATAACAAAATATGTAAAGAATAATTAGAATAATGCCAAACGCGGTTAGTAAATTCGTGGGATTATTTTCATTTTTGGTTTTACTGCCACTTACAGTCATTCAAAAAATATGCACTGTTTGGTGAGAAGAAAATTAAATTCCTCGATCACCTACTGTCAACTTAAACCCGTATCCATGGCATATAATGCTATATTCTCGTCTAAGGTTACTATTATGATAAACTGTAATTCAAAATCTTTATTTACAGTTACAAATTAATGCGTTTCATACTGAAAAGGCATTGTGGGTAAAGTAATAGCGGCTATTTCCAGACCACCTGGGATTTGATCTGTCTTTTTATTGGCTCTTGACCCATGGAGTTCTCTTATTCGCTTCTTTTCACCTTCGGAATTCTTCTGCAAAACTGACAATACCTTCGTTTCTTATTTTATATTACCCTTTTAACCTTATTTTAAAAAATGTCAAGCAGCGATCGGCATCATAATGACGAAGAGCCACCACGAACAAACTTTGCAGTGTAAATATTTCTTTATTGATGATTAAAAATGACTATGAATGAAGGGAGAAAGAGAAAGTGATCAAAAAAGAAAAAGAAAGAGAGAGAAAGTCCTTATTAATCAACTTTTCATATAATGATTATGATTATAATTGTTTGCTCAATGTTTGTTATAAAAATATATATTTGTAGGCCAATACCACATGCTGCTCATGCACCATTGTCATCGTCTCCTTTAGCGGCATTGGCATGGTCCTTATCACCACCTGTTGCCTTCAATGCAACACAACATCGAGATAGTTTTGGACGTCGACAAGAATTGGAAAGTGCATTCTATCGGGATCTTTTTTGTTGCAACAAACGTATTCATAATTTGCATCATTTGTTACTTCATTACGAAAAGCATCACCATCCACAGTCGCAGCAACCAATGGAGGAAGATACAGGTTCTGTTGCTACAACAGGTGCCAATAGTAATGCTACTAGTACAACTGCGGATCAACAACAACAGCATAATCAACCCCAACCCATGGATATTGAATCGCCTGCATCATCTCAACAACAGTTACCGCAAGATGTTTTAACTTCTGCGGATTGTTCACTTGCTCCAATCATACCGGGAACTGAGGATGCATCAGATGAACTATTATTGTTTCGAAATACGGGTACGGAAATGCCTCTATTTCCAACAGACTATGCAGCACCCGATAAGCCTTATAAATGCACGGTTCCAGGTTGTCTAAAGTCATACAAGAATGCAAATGGATTGAAGTATCATCGAGAGCATGGGCATTTGAATGATGAGAATGATGATGATCGACCCTTCCGATGCACGATCGGCACATGTCATAAACGATATAAACAACTGAGTGGTTTAAAGTATCATATTACACATTCACATATGGCACCACCACCTGCATTTGCTGCGCATTTCGCTTCACTACAACATCAACCTGATCCTTTTTCTTAAGTGAAAATAGTCTTTTGAACCAGAAGAGACCCATTTTCATTATTTAAAAGCATTCAACTACAACAACATATCAACTTTTATTATTACATTCAACATTTTTTTATTATACATTTACACCACTCACCTTTTTTCTTCATAAATATTCAACTTATCAACAACCATTTTTCTATCTTTCTCTCTTTTTTTTTATTGTTATTTTTTATCATTTGTAAATTACATATCTCGTTCAACTAAACACACCCATTCCTTCTTTCCCTTTTGCGCATGTATAACTAGAAAAGAAAAAGAAAAAAAAACAGAACATATACAGAACGAAAAAGTATACAATATATTTTTAAAGCCTAGTGCATTTTTTTTAATATTTTTTTGATGATTAAAATATATACATATATATTGATAATAATAATATCTATATTTATACTACAAGGAAGTTAAATTCCAAAGGGCGTAAGTCCCATCTATTGATGCATAAAAAGGATGTTGAATGTGGGGAATTTTAAAATAAATAAAAATTATATAGAAAAAAAAATCTCCTTGTTTTCATCCCATCTCCTTTCTTTTTTAAATACTATTTTATATTTAATGGATTCTTCTAATACTACGTTTCGACATCTTGTCATTCAAGAACCCGATAAAAACATTAAAGAGTATAGGCATAAACATAGGCATAAAGCATCATCAACAACAGATAAATATTTTGATGATTCAGTAATATCCTCCATAGTCCTCCCATCTTGTCATCCAACAGATACAACATCAGCACGTCCATTACCATCTTCAGCGACACGCTTTGCTCGTGGACGAAATATATTTAAAAATAATCGAGGATCACGACTCTCTTTTCAATCTGAAAGTCGTACATATAATCGACGAGTTTCATTTGATAGTACATTGGATGCATTAGATCAGCAGCATGTTGTTTTACGTCAAGCAAGTGATGGATTTGAACGTACGCGACGATCACGCGTTTATTTAGTTCCCGTAAATATGGATATTGGAGAACTTGATGGTGTCAAATTTGCACTTATGGTATAGTATGGGAAATATGATAGAGAAGCCCAGGGAAGATGAAGAAAGCCACGTGTTTATCATTGTGTAAATATAATTAAAAAGAGGAGCGAGAACTTTCTAGGATCTCGCCGATGAAAGTGATGAAATAATTGCTGTAGGGATCTACAGTCAAGGTTTGTGGCAATTATCACTTGATATAGCTTACCGATAGAATGGAATTATTTTCTCACATTAATATATACGTTTCATATGCAGACCCAGATATATCTGCTCAATCGAAAGCGGATGAACTCATGAGAAGAGTAATGGAATATCATCAAGGTGATAAGGTATATTTTTATGTTTAATAACCAAGAGAGAAATATGTATTGATTAGAGTTGAACTGTATATTAGATGAATAGAAGTTAACATTTTGTTGTTTTTTATTTTAAGATTAGTATGACAGTAGAAGTATATAGTGGAAAATCTGCAAGAGCTGTTTTAGAGGAAATGGTAAGTACAAAGCTATATACCATTTAAATGATTTAAATAACATGACAGCTATTATAATATATGTAATTAGAGAGTGAGAGAGAAAGCTCAATGATTAAAGTTTATATTAATTAGGTAGATATTTATGAACCTTCGATGGTAATTGTTGCATCACAGAAACGAACAAAATCTTCCCATGAATTCTCTGGCACGGGAATTTTCAAGAGTGCACTGAAACGATGTTTGACACCAATCATATTTGTACCGACAGAATCCTATCAACGACGTGCATCTACAGGTGATATTCAGTCTAAAAGACGTTGTTCAACTACACCCCAAGACGAATCAACCATGGCTGCTACTCGTCGTTCAGTTTCTGATCCACAAGTAAAAAAACCACCTACTATTCAACAACAGCAAAATCAACCACGTCGTCGTTCCTCAGCTTCTGTACGTTTTATTATTAAAATGATGGCTATTTTTAAGAAAAAGTATAAAATAGATAAATCGATAGAATGAACAAAATCTATATTTAAATTGTTCTGAATGTATGTTGTATATTTTTATTGATATCATTATATTTTTATATTTATAAAAAAACATGAAGAAAAAAAAAAGCAAATGCGCATATGTCGATGTAGTATATATATATATATATATATAATGATAAAATGATAATGATGATATGGGATGAGAAAAAAAAAGGAAGTGACGAAAGAGGTATATATAATGTTTTGTACAACAAAACGAAAAAGGAAGGATAAAAAAGATAAAATCTTGATATAACAATAAAATAAAGGCATAAAATACATATAGAAAATGAAAAAGAATGGGATCGTGTGGAAGGAAATAAAATAATAATGTATAAGAAGGAGAAAGAGAAGTAGATTGTTCATAAAGATAAGGGGAAAATAACAGTAGAACAAAAGCAGTTTGAAAGGAGATGAGATATGTACGTATAGAAAAAAAAAACTTAATAGTATTGTTTAGACGAGGTAGGTCGAATAGCTGTGGTTACCCATTCAATATAGCTTTCCAAAGTAGAGAGTGGTACTTCAGCAGGAGGTAATATTTGAGTTATACTACCGATCGAATTGGAAACAGATAAAATATCCTTGACAATAGGATAATAATAAGTATCCAAAACTGCTTTACAACTACTTTGAACCTTGTTTACTAAAGGAACAATTTCAATTCTGTCCAATTTTTGAACCGCTATAAAATTGGGTTGTTGTCGTTGTTGTCTTCGTCGTATTCGTTGTTGTCGTTTTTCATTCTTAGTATTACCATTATTTTGAAGACGATCATATTCATCTATTTCTTCATCATCTCCGTCATTATTATCGTTATTTTCGTCATTGTGATGATTATTGGTCCTTAGGATGATTCCCAGGGGTATAATATTCATAAGAACATGGCTGAGGAATTCAAGGACATAAATCTTTCCAGAAGTGGCTTTTTCATAGAGATCATTATAAAGTGATACGAGTATCCCCTGGATCGTTTCTATAACTTGATACTGAGGATGATAGCGCTCTTGTTCTTCTTCTTGTAATAAAGCTATCGGTTCAATAACACAAGTGATCTGTGCGTTTTGTTTCAGCATATTATTGGACTGCGCACTGAAACTGATCGGCATACCCGTGACGGTTATCCATTGATAATCTTCTTCTTGTTTAGAAGTACAGCCATTGGTAAGCCATCGTATATCAAATGTAGGTTGAATACGTTGATAGGTCATGTTGAGTTGTCCACAAAGAATTTGTAAATCTTCGGAATGAATAAAAGCCATAATCGGCATACCAATCAATTGACGTGTTGTTGCTGATGCAGGTTGAAGGTCTTCATCCATCACATGATATACGCGATCGACGATACCATAAGGACTAAGTAAAAGAACAGTGGTTGCATCCACAGGTAAGCTAAATCGAGATCGAGTACATTTTTGTTGATGATTTTTCTTCTTTTTTAAAAGGGGTCGAACAAGCCAATAGTCAAGTAAAGGGAAAGGTGTATTTTTTCCATCTCGTGTTGATGTTGTTGTATGATGATGTAATGGGTTACGATGAATACATGCTTGAAATTTTATACGGGTACCCCGTTTGTCGCGTGCTATACATCGAAGAGGAAATGTATTATCTGGCGAAGATACTGTTTCTAATAATTCATCGATCGTTTTGCCAATGACATCGGATGGGCTATATCCAAGAATATTAAATATTTCATCTGTAGCTGTTACGATGGTTTGATCCTCTTGTTTGACAATAAATAACGATGAGGAAGTACGGAGAGGACAACTATCAAAGGAATGTGGATCGTCATCATCTTCACTTGACATAAATGACATAATAAAAAGAAGGGATAAAGAAAAAGTATAGTAACAAAAAAAAAAAAGACGGGAGAAACAGAGTGAGAAAAAGAGAGATAGAAAGAGAATGTATTATGCTGGTATTATATATGTAGTAATTGTAGATTAGAAATGATTTAAATGAAACAAAAGAGGGAAGAAAAAGCGAAAAAAAAGTTGACACTTGACTTTTTTTGTTGTTTCGTTTCGTTCTTTTCACATGAAAATAGGCATTTCGCATTTGTGTAACGAAAATCTTAAGAATAAATAAGAATAAATAATAAAAAAGACGCGTGGCAAATTATCATTTAACATATGAATTTTTTCAACGTGCAGCTTAAAAAGAGTTACATAAAATTGTTGTGTAATAATCCTTCATTATTATTCTCTGCCTAATATAAGGTCATTTCAAAATATGGGGTTATAATATTAGTTTTATTATTATCATGAGAATTATTCATTCACTAGAAATAATCGATAATAACAATAGCTTCCCAATAATAGATAATATTTCACATGGCTTTTTTTTAAAAAAAAATATTATACTTCTTTATTTAAGTAGAGCAACTTTATATATATACTTTTAATAAACAACAGACACATTTAACTTGTATAATTCGTTACGTTTGTTCAGTTTGAATTCTTCATTGTGGAACTTGCGAACGGCTCTCCATGCTTCTGATTCCGAATCAAATTTAACCAAAAATTTGGAGACAGTTGCTTGTTTTTTACTAATAGCATCATGTTAGTATCATCATAATTATCCTAACAATAACAATAGTCATCCTCCTCCTTATCAACAATATATGATACTTACGTATTTAATCGAATAATACTGTCGTCTGTGCCTTCTGCTGGATAAAAGTTCCGTGATCGCAAATATCCCAATAAATGTTCCGGTTTTGTAAGCATGGGCAAACCAGTAATTATAACTGAACGACCACTTGCACTTGTTTGATCAGCAACTGATCTTAATTCTCGCGTGCGTACTTTGTCCGAGAGTTTACCAATCTATTACATAATAATTAATTTAGTACATTTGTTCAGATCCAACGTTATTATCGTATCATCCAATTTAATATACATATATATGTATATATATATGTAAAATTAGCTTACATGTGTCATCTTTACTACATTGCCACCTATCACACGTCGATTACCATATTCAAATACACGTTGAGCATCCTCAGGAGATTTCATTGAAACGATACAACGTCCATTAAAATCAAAGTTATCGTTACGTACAAAAACCACTAAAATTTTTTTAAAAAAAGTTAAAGAGCTTTTTTTCTTCGGTATCTTTTTTCCCCCTTTCCATTAAAATAAAATTTACCTTCACTGATTGATTTATCACCCTCTGGTAAGGCTTCACGAGCAAGTTTTCTAATATCTTCTACAGTAGTTGTAACAGGTAAATGATCGATCTGAATAAAGCGAGTTGGTTCCTTGTCAATAATATTACGTTCTTTTCGTGCTTGAGCTATATACAATATATATCATATTAAGAACGCGCTCCTTTTTTTTGGCTATGATAAAGGAAATATGTTCATATATTTTTTTAAAATTCCCTTAATATAAGTACTATATAAAATAATTACCAATGAACTTGTTTGTCATTGTTGTTGCTGTTGATTGTTCCTTTTGTTCTTGTTGTTCAACATTCCATTTTGTTGTTGACACTTGGAAATGTCGTTGTTGTTGGTGTTGACATTGTGCAAGTACAATTCTTGGTAATGTGGATCTTTGACGTAAAATAGAAGAAGCAACAAGTCTGTTTGCCATGGTAACTTTTTTTTTTATTTGCTGCTGTTATAAGTTGAAGAGAACCTTGCCTGGTTTAACTGTGTTTGTTATGTTTTTATTTTTGAATTTTTTTGTCATGTCAAAATACAAAGTCAGCCTGCGGAAGTTTTCTCCAAAAGCAAAAACTACTATAATTGAATGACTAGAATGCTGGTGCAATAGAATTCATTGATGATTCATGATATATCTTTCGGATGAAAAGATGAATAAAACTCGATAGATAATTACTTAATCAACATCTGTAGGTTGTAGTAGCCTTGTTAAGCGTTGCAGGAAAATCATATATGCTATTTAAATGACTATGAAAGTGTTTATTAATTATAGGTGTGATGAATATAATTGTGAGGTTTGGGATATTTTCAATTTCAAACCTGTGCAACACATCATTAATATTGTTTTTAATCTTGTAAATGGAATTAGAAAAGTGCTGAAGTTTGCTTTACTTTCACTATAGAGAAAAAAATACAAAAAAATTGTACAAGTTTCATACACAAAGAAGGAGCTGCTCAAAGAAAGAGAAAAGCTATTTTCATGACGAGAAAAGCTATTCAATAGGATAAAAGCATGTAAACAGACTATCAAGTGAATTTCAATATATATATAAGCTAGTTTGGAAGAAAAAAAACGTTAAAAAGAGTCATTAACAGCCACGCTATTTTTCATTGTCTTGGGACACTTGTATATTTCTTTCTCTATAGTGTATAGGCAAATGCTTTACTTGTTCTGCTGGAGTTAATTGTGATCCAAATGATTGAGTGGAGAATACTACCCAGATATAACCACTGTATGTATACATGGTCAGTTTCTGATATAAAAGTATCCTTTGGATAAAAATTTAAATGACTGCATTCAAGTCTATCCTGAAAATGATATAACAAAAAGGAATCACATTTTATTATATTGTAGTATACCCAACAGACAATTACTATTTAATAATACATTTTTAATACTCATATTTGTAAAATTGAGCAACACAGCCACAAGACAATCGCTATAAGTTTTATATATCCTAACCAAGATGTAACAGACTTTTTATACACAAACGTAAATAAAGATTTTACAATGTAATATGCATATATAACAACCTTATTTATTCTTTCAAGAATGTTCCTTCGAAAATAAGTTATATGCTATTTAATAGTATGAAAAATGATCAGAGTTAGTGGTGCTTTATATCTCTAATAAGGTTATTATCCTGTTCCTAAGAACAAACCAAATATATTATGGAAGAGCACTAATAATTAGAATACACTCTGTAAATGCACTGTTTCTTGTTCGATGACTCACTCAAGGCATAAATAAATTCAAAACGTTTTGAGTAACGCAAAAAATAATAGTAAAAAAAAATGGAAACTCAAATTTCAATTGCACAGTCTCCTATATACTGGTGCGCTTTTATTACTCTTGGTGTAGCACTAAGTGACTGACATTTTGAAACATCACATCGCATATATAAACCTGTAAGATATAAATTCTCATCAATTTGTAATCAGCTGCATTATCATTTTTCCCATTTCTACATCCTCTTTTTCTCTTTTCTCTTTCCTGACTCAAGAAAAATAACAGTTGAATATGAGTGGTAAGTTTTAATACTTTGTTCCACGGGAATACTATTGTTATTATGGTTGCTTATTTTTATTGATATAATGATATAGCGACAACCAATACCAAGAAACAGTTCCTTGTTGTCATCCAAGATTTTAAAGACGAGGGGGCACTGGAAAGAAGAATGGCAGTACGTGATCAACATATTGCTATGGCTAAAGCCAGCTATCCTGACTATATTGCATGTGGTGGTGCCATTTTTGATTCACATGAGGTATGTTCCTTTCTTTTTATTTATTTATTTAGTACTTCAGCATCAAGGTGGAAAAAAGAGCGTGAAAATAGTCTAGTTTAAGGAGGTTATATATAAATATACATGGGTGTTATGAGAACTCATAAAAATTTTATGTTATACCTAGACTAGAAAAATGGTTGGTAGTGCCATGATATGCCAAGCTGAATCCGAAGAAGAACTGCGCGAAAAGATCGCGAAAGATCCATATGTTGTTGGAAAAGTGTGGGAAAAATGGGATATTTATCCATATCGCAAGTAAGTTTTTGGTTCTATTTGTCAAATACTTATCTCGTTTCGCTATGAATTATATTTTTATTGACATGTTTATTTCTCTCTATACATTATTTATATAGTGCTGTTGGATTAGAAAAAGAACTTCCAGGACCTGTCATTATTTAAACTTCTTTTTATTTCTTTGAATAAAATTTCAATTGTAAATAATTGTGTTAACAACCTAAGAATGTATATTTTCAGGTGAATAGAGTGTATGTATACTTATAGTAAATTGAGATTTGGGTGTTCTATGATAGGACATAAAATATTCTTGCGTGTGCAAAGGAATGAGTGATTATCTCTTGTGAGAATTAGATCATTTAGACGCGAAATGGCCAACTTATAACGGGTCAAAAAGATTCAGCCAAAGAGAGGTCTAACTAGTAACAAACTCCGAATTTAAAGGCGAGGATAAAGAGGTTGGGTAACCAAACTACTCTTTCTCCTCTTTGCGATCGTCCAATCTAAATTATTTTTTCTTTCTCTTGTTGGACGCGCCTTTCTTTCTCTTTTTTTCTCTTTGTTTTTTCTCTCTTCCTTACTCCATCAAAAGCAGCAAACTTCATCTCTATCAAGTCATTTGATCGAGCATTTCTCTCTTTTTTATTTTTGCTGCTGTAAGCATTATTGACGCTCTCTGGTTTTGAACCAAGAAAAAAAAAGGTTTTTCACTTTTTTTTCTCTTGCAGATGGAAACATTAGATCTGAAAGAACTTACCCGTTCAATATTTTATATTTATTTAATGTTCGAAATTAAACATTAGAAAAGAAAAAAAAAGAGGATTGTTTTTTTAAAGGGTTAGTTCACGTCAAAATTTTTTAAAAATGAAATTATTCGAATCAAAATGAACTTAAGCCTATTTCATTTCTTTAGAAATCTCGTCAAAAAAAGCATACATACTACCAGTAATATATTAAACGATAATACACGACGAAAAGAAATATAAAGAGAACGACGAATACACACGATACTTATTTTATATTATCATTATTATTACAGCATTTGAATTACACATATCCCATATTCATCACACACACACTTATTACAACATATAACATATTACGACGATACAATGTTTTTCCTGGTAATAATGAAAAAAGAAGAAGCAATCAATATGTTCTTTCTACGCGTCATTCTTATCACGAGAAATATCAAAAAAGAATTATACGCAACTATGAATAACATTTGAAGGGGAACACTTTTTTTTTTCTTTGTGATCATTATAGAAAGAATTATCTCATACAATCACACTCCATCCTTCATACTTTGGACCGAATATGCATGCCCAATTAAAGGATAAGCTATATGCTGATGTAGAAGGAACTTGTTCTGGACGATTTGGATATATCATTACGGTTGTGTCATTATTGAATATAAGCAAAGGCAAAATTTTACCGGGTGTTGGATTGGCAGAATTCAAAGTCAAATACCAAGCAATTGTTTTCAAACCATACAAAGGAGAGGTTTTAGATGCAGTGGTTACTACTGTAAACAAGGTAAATAGGATGGGATAAAAAAGAAAGAAGGAATAGGATAAATGTTGGATTTGTGTGTGGTGATACTGGTTTTTTTATATAAAAAAATAGATGGGCTTCTTTGCTGATGTAGGACCATTGCAAGTATTTGTTTCAAACCATGTAAGTTATATTCGTTTGTGGTATTAAAGAAAAATGTATGAGTTCAGAATGTTTGTCATAGGAGTTGACAGAAATGTATTCCATGAAAAATAGCTTATTCCTAATGATATGCAATACGATCCCAATGGCAACCCACCAAGCTATGCTTCGGAAGATCAGGTAAAAAAATAGTAATATGAATAATTAGCATAATACACTGGTTCGGGACTATATGATCAAAGTTATATAATAACTTTTTTTGTCAAACGGTTGGAAACTCGAATATGGGGTTTGACAGGTGATACAAAAAGATGTCCAAGTTCGGATAAAATTGGTTGGAACGCGTATCGATGCGACCGAGATTGTAAGTTTTCCTTATTTATATGCTGAATCATAATGACGTGCAAGAACATGAAGATGGAATGGATTGGTTGATATGAGATATTATTTTTTCAATATAGTTTGCCATTGGTACAATCAAAGAAGATTATTTGGGCGTAATATCACCATAGGCTTTTTAATTTCTTCTTTGTTTTTTCTTTTCTCCTTTTGAAAAGAAAGTTAAAAAGAAAAATAAGATGGAATAAAAGAGTACACAGAGAAAAAAAAAAGAGCAAAAAAAAAGAGAATTCATTACCCTTAAAAAACATTTATATATACAAGAAATTATGATTATAATTATTATTTTAGGTTGTTCCTTTTTTTTATTGGCGTTATGGTGCAAAGATCAGACACGTTTGATTTTTATTACATTATTTTGTTTCAGAAGGGTTATTATTGGGGAAAATTACTGAGGAGAACTATCCCACTACTGTTTGATTGTATAATTTAGCTATATATTTTTTTGTTATTTATCTATATAAAAAATGGTTATTATAATTGAGCATGTGGATGAGCTATAGCATCTGGTTTGGTGGATCATGATAATAATAAACAATGACAATTTTGACGCGTTTATCACATGCGTTTTTTTTATTTACCTAGCATTGCTACGTGTTGGCTCAAATTATCATACGGATCTGGTGATATTAACGGTGGAAAGGGCTACATTTTTACAAGCAAGGCTGTATTGATTATCATTATTCATCCCGTTTATATGTTCTACTATATGCATCTTGAGGTATTATGTTTGGTTTTTAACTTTAATTCTAACATCATTAATTTGGTGCCTTGTGGCTTTTCCCTATCACTTAAATAGCATCAAATTACAGAACTGTCTAAACAGTATTCCTCGATTATTCTTTGGTAAGAACATATATATATATATTGGATAGGATATAGCTGATGTAAACTTATGACTATAATTGATTTAAGTATGAATGCAAAATGATAG